>CP139503.1:222540304-222560866 GCA_021014915.2 Artemisia tridentata subsp. tridentata
AAATAGGAGGGGTCACGACTCACCTGGAGTGTATTTGACAAGACGAAATTTTAAGACCAAGTAAACGATCACGAAAACTTCTTCAATACGAGACCTGAGTATAAGCGAAGTCTAAGAGTCTAACTTACTACTAATAACGAATGTGGAAAGGATAAATCGTATAACGATTTGATCGGTGATGTGAGTGTGTGATATGCTTAAAATGCCTCAAGTTAAAAATAATATATCTATAATATCATCTTGATTCTTATATCATTCGACTCAAAATATTACTTTCTCAAAATATGCTGAAATAATATGCAAGTGAAGTTACTAAATTTCTAATAGCGAAACTTTAAATAATGCATAACTTAAAATGAAAAATGCATATGAAATGAAGGGTGAAAATAGAAAATAAATAAGAATGTCAAGTGAAATCAAATAGGTCCTTGTCTTTTTCAGATTTTATACTTTTTACTCTAACTGTGCTTGCGTTACGTCGTTAGTCCCTGGGTTAAGTCCAAAGTCCATAATAGTCCAAATCTTGTCCATATGTCCATATAAGGCTTGAAGTCCAATGGTATGTCAATTTAAGTCCTCTACAAACTGTTTTCACAGCTTCAGTCCATAAGTTTCTCGGTTCGGCAGTCTTAGTCCCTCAAGTTAGATCGCGTTACGTTTTTAGTCCTTTTTGCATAAAAATGACGGGGAAAATATTCTGAAAATTTCTATAACTTTATTAAGTTCATTTTAACTTATTTCAATTGCTTATTTCAGAAAAGAGCTTATTTTTGTATTAATGGGTCAATTAACGAATTAGCTAAGGCCCGTTAAGAATTTTAAAGGCGAGGGTGTGAAAATAGTTTTGGGCCTGAACTTGGGCTATTTTTGTGGTTCTAAAAATATTTTCCATGGACCTGTTGGACCGGTTAAACATAAAGGCTTAGTGGGCTTTGGTTTAGCCCATCACTGAAAATGGTTTTTTGTTTAATTTTCTGAAATAGTACTAGTGTTTCTGCGACTCACATTTGCTGTTTTATAGGGTCGTATCTTAGTTATTTCTACAAGGTATTTACACGAAAAATGTAGTTAGTAGTGGAGTCTAATAGGTCGTGTGAAATCAACTCATAGTCATTAAGTTAGATCGCGAGATATGAAGTTGCTTTCTAGCCTACTTGGGCTGTCGTATAACAAAACACTTGGCATATTTTTAGTGTTTTCAAAAGTGGTTTGTGTGACATGTTTGGGTCGTTTTAAAGAGTCGTATCTCAGTTATTCTCACATGATGTTTATATGAAAAGTGTAGCTTGTTAGGAGGTCCACGAGGTCGTGTAAAAATATGACATGGTTATGTGGTTAAATTGTGAGTTATGGTCTTGAGTTATAGGCGACTTGGGCTGTTTAATATACAAACTTTTGAGGTAGTTCTAAGTGTTTTAAAGTTTTGATTATACGTGAGAATGAAGTAGTATGCAAGGCAAGTAGTTAAGAAATGTGTGAGGTGATTATTAAGATTCCACAAAGTGAGTTTTCGACAATGTGCATGGCTCAATCATAGGTAACTGTGGTTCCAAATATACAAATGTTATATGTTCGAGTAAAAATGATGCATGCATGTGTGTAATATCTTAAATGTGTGAATGAGGTGAGTGATGACTCGTAAACCTTCTCAGTGGTGACATGCAACACCCGGCCTTGTGGGTTTGTAAACTTTATGGTTCGTATAAGTAATACAAAAGAAAATAATACGTTCAAATATAACATGAAATATGCATGTGTGAGTGAGTACGTGAGATATAGAAACAAAAGGAGATATTTGAATACTTACCACACCTTTAAATAGGTGGTGAGGAAGCAGTGAGCTTGCATGAATCACGAAAGAAACTACAATGGCCACTCGCTAGAACTATAATACGTTTCTAAACGTGTTTTCTTCTTTTACTCATTTGTTCTTTATATTAAAGTAGAAGGTTTGCTGGGTTTTTGGAGTGGTTAGTGAGGGTGAAGGATGGGTGAGGTGAGTAGGTAGAGGAGGTGAGGGTGAGAGATGGGGGCTTTGAAATTCATATTAAAATGCGACCTGTGAATCTGAAACTTAGCTCATTCATGGTCTAGTGGGTGGCGAGCTAGGTGGTGCAAAAACATTTGTGAGTTGTGTTTAAAAATTGGAAGATCTCGGGCTGTTTTGAAGGGTGTGGGGAGGTCGAACATTACATGAAATATTAAAAGAGGATGTGGGTTTTTGAGTTGGTCTTGTAGTTCGTGAGTGTTGGTGGGCTGTGTAGGAGAGTAGCCCATTTGGCTTTTTAGGAAATGGTTAGTGAAATGTTTACAATAAATGGTGACTAGTGGTGGTTTAAATGAAATATTTGGTAATGATTTAGGAAAATCAAGAAATGGTCACTTGTTAAATATAAGTATTATCATTAGTCGACATTCGTGAAAAAGTGGTGTCGTGATCGAATTGTGTCTCGAGTCAGTGTCGTTACTTAACATATAATCGTGAAACGTAACAGGTTAATAACAACATATAACGGAAAAGTTCAAATTTCTCCGTAAAAATGGGTTTTAGTAGACAGTAACTCGAGGTTATCACTAATTAATGAGGATTTTCTTAATGGATTTTCGTGGGATCCTACATTCTAATTGTTATTTTTCTAGACCAAGAAAGAAATTTAATTCTCCCATCATACTCATTTCAAACTAGTCGTGCATGATTTTAGAAAAATCGTCACACATTTCTTGACAAGTAGATCCGAATATAATATCGTCTACGTAAATTTGAATAATGATAATATGTGATTGGTTTTTCTTTGTAAACAATGTATTATCTACTAGACCCATTGTATATTTATTATCTATAAGAAAGGTTTTAAGTCTATCATACTAAGCTTTAGGGGCTTGTTTCATGCCGTAGAGAGCTTTCTTGAGTTTATATACATATTCTGGTTTTTCAAAGTCTACGAAACCCGGAGGTTGAGCTACGTATACTTCTTCATTTATGAACCTGTTTAGAAAAACACTTTTTACATCCATTTGATAAAGCTTGATATTTTTAGCACAAGCATAAGCTAGAAGGATTCTTATAGATTCTAATCTAGCTACGGGAGCATAGGTCTCATCAAAATATATTTCTTCTTGTTGATTATAACCTTGTGCAACAAGTCTATCTTTGTTGCGGGATACAATCCCATTTTCATCTAGTTTATTTTTGAAAATCCATTTTGTACCGATTATGGTTTGATTTTTAGGTGGTGGAACTAGTTTCCAAACATCATTTGAGATAAATTGATTTAGTTCTTCTTGCATAGCTATTACCCAACTTTCGTCTTTAATAGCTTCTTTTACGTTTTTGGGTTCTATTGAGGAAACAAAACAAAATAAACTACTTTGATTTTGAGCTTGAGACCGTAATGTTCTTTCATTTAATTTTCCTATAACTATTTCTAGTGGGTGATCTTTAGACTCTTTGACGATAACTATTTCTTTATCTAATAGTTCATCTTCTTTGTCTTTTATCTCACTACTTTGATTTTCATGAATTTGACTTTCTATTATGTCATCATCTACGAGAGGTTGAAATTTAGGAGGAGGACTTTCGTCAAACTTGACATTTAAAGATTCTTCTACTTTCAGAGTTTCTTTATTTAGAACTACATATGTTTTACTATTAGGTGAATATCCTAAGAAAATACATTCGGTCAATTTAGGATCAAATTTGGTTAGATAATCCTTTGTGTTTAAAATGAAGCATTTGCTTCCAAAAACTTTAAAATAATCTAACGACGGATTTTTACCTTTTAATAACTCATAAGAAGTTAATCCTAAAAATGGTCTAATGAGAATTCTATTTAAGATATATGTTGATGTGTCGACGGCGTTGCATCAAAATTTTTGAGGTATTTATTGTTCATTAAGCATGGTTCGACTCATTTCCTGTAGGGTTCTATTCTTACGTTCAACAACCCCGTTTGATTGCGGAGTACGTGGAGCCGAGAAACTGTGAGTAATACCATTAGCATCACAAAAGGCTCTGAATTGTACTTCGTTGTCAAACTCCCGACCATGGTCCATCCGAATAGATATTATTGGACAACCCAGTTGTTTTGAATTTTCTTACTAAGGATTTCAAAGTGATCAAAGGCTTCTGTTTTATTTTTCAAAAATTTAGTCCATGTATACCTATAGTAGTCATCGACTATTACTATAGTATAGAAGTTTCCTCCGTAACTTTGAATAGCCGATGGATCAAATAGATCCATGTGTAAGAGTTCTAGACACTTAGTTGTAGAAACCATATTTTTAGCTTTATGACTAGCATGGACTTGTTTTCCTACATTACAAGCATCACAAAAATGATGTTCATATTTAAGTTTAGGTAAATTTCTAACAAGTTCTCTAGATGATAGCGATTGAATAAGTCGCATATTGGCATGACCCAATCTTCGATGCCAAAGTGTCGAAGTATCATCTATTGAAATTAGACAAAGTTTATCTTTAGAGTTTCCGATTTTCATTACAAAAAGGTCGTTTTTCCTAACCCTTGTTCCTATGGTTATTCCATCTTTTAATATTTTGCTACCGGACTCACTAAATAGGACATAACACTTTTTATCAACTATTTGACTAATACTTAATAAGTTAAAACCTAGGTTATTTACATGACAAACATTATTGATGGTTAAAGAGTTGTGTGAGATCGTACCTTTGTCGATGATCTTACTTTTCCTATTACCAAAAACTACGTTACCTCTATCGCAAGCCTTGTAAGATGAGAATAGGCTTTTATTACCCGTCATGTGCCTTGTGCATCCGCTGTCTTTAATCCATTCGTTTGGTTCTAGATCAACCTTTAGACAGACCTATAAGCACAAAGAAACTCAAGAGTTTGGTCCCCAATATCTCATGGGTCCATTAGTGTTAAACAAACCATTCACTTGGTTCACAAAAGTAAGATAGTTCCAAGGTCCAAAATTTGCTGTTTGAAAACCATTGTTCCATCCTATTTGATTAACGTTACTTTTAGGATAATGTGCGTTTGGTCTCCTAAATGGTTTTGTTTGTTGTAACACCCCCAAAATCGAGTCCAGCGGAAGCATACATGTCACTGGGGTGCTACTAAATTGGTATCATAACACAAAGTACAAAGAACGGTTTTACCTTAACCGTTTAGAATAAAATTCATTTACAAAAATTTTAAATTTACATAATTCAAGAGTAGTGCGGAAATAGGCCCATAAATAGGTAAAGCGGTCCCAAATATAAATATCAGAGTCGTCTATGACCATGCCCCTTGCCAAGCGCCTCCAGAAATAAGCTATCACCTTAAACCTGAAAATACATGCTAAAAGGGTCAGCTTACGCTGGTGAGTTCATAGGTTTTAGTTTAAAACAGTTTGGTTAAACCAAAAGGTTTCCAAGTTCAAATCATCGTTCGCAAACAATTCAAGTTCAACGTAGGCTAACACTGCCTAAATCACGGGTTAAGAAAAAGTATAATAGTGGACCAAGATAAGGGATATGCAACCCATAATAAAATAGTTTATTGCGCTAGCTCTAAGTTAAATGCGTGCTAGAAAGCACGTACAGGCATGCTAGAAAGCATGTAAGGCATGCTAGAAAGCATGTTAAATGCGTGCTAGAAAGCACGTTACGGCATGCTAGAAAGCATGTGAAAATATAGTGGAGCTTAGGCTAACTACGCAATAGTTGCAAAAAATAGTGTTGGTCCATAAAATAGTTTAAATGATTTCACTCATGAATACCAGATAAATCACGTAATGCCATCAAATAACCAGATCAAATATATCAGCCAAATAGTCAAAATAGAGCAACCAGTTCACGTATTCCAAATAAACAGTCATGAGTTTAGTTAAAAACGAGCATGTATTCTCCCCCGAAAATAGTTAGAAAACCGGTAAAAGTAGGGGCCATGAACTCACCTTAGCCACAGCAATGCAAGAATCACAACAGACACAACTGGCATCTAGAGCATATCACAACGGTTTCAAAACATGCGGCACAACGGTACACGGAGGTACAAGCACGGCGGTACACAACGGTCGAGGATCGGCACAACCTAATGCGTATATGTTATCTCAAAATATGTGTCGCAAAAATAATAAAGTCTATAAAAGACAATGTGTCGTAGTTTTCGTGGATTACTCGATTTCAAAACTTATCAAAAGCTTAGTTTCAACGTTTCATGTGGTGTGGTAAGAAGACATGGACTCGACAGAAAACTCACGCCAAAGAGAATAGACATCGACATAGTCAAGAGAATACTGACGAGAACTCAACCAAGGAAGACAAACCTAGAAGTTTACGACAACCAAACACCTCAAATAAAATAAATCAGTTGGTACGTTTCGACATTTACCCCGTTATCCCCAAATAATTTGTATAAAACATAAACGTTTTATAATAAAAATAAGTTTAACTAATAAAATTAGTTTTTCTCGAGTCGTCGAGACTTGGATTAACCAAAACTGAAATTACAATATTTAACAAGTTTATGTCTCGATATTTTTCTCGTAAATATTAGTTTTGGTTTTATTGAAGATTTTGTGTCCGGTCCGAGTTTAATATATTAAAGTCTTTTCGAGTTTAATATATTATATACCGTCTCAAGTCTCAAAATGTTCAATGAATCCAATATCTAATGTTGTACGTCCGATAACGATCCATGGTTGTCCAATGTCCAAATATAATAATCAAAATCCGTATTCATAACCAATTCACAATTCCAAGTGTAATTCGAAACGTACAATCGTCACAAGTAAACACTTTTGTACAAGTTAGTTAATAATGTTTTGACACGACATAATCCAAATCCCAATCTCGACACAACAAATTTAATAACTCTTATCATGCCGAGACCAAGAGGTCTCGGCTCGGATCTGTTAACTGTAGTAACCAACTAGACTAAATGAGAATCTGTTCAAAACATAATCAACACCAATACGCGTCAATACCCAATCCAGGAACCACACTCGACCAAGTCACCTCAAAATAAAATCAAAAGAAATAGATATAAAAACTCCTAAACCAAAACAGGACCTAAAGCTATTACAGGGCCAAACCAAGTTCGAAATTAATCGAGTATACCATAGTAATCCATATCGAGACCAAAACAAGAGGAATACATACATCGAAACCAATCCTTAGACGGAACCAGGTTCGACCCGACTCGTTTAGCAGCCAAAACCAAACACAAACACCATCACAGTTCTTACCACACGAATAATTTTCCAAAACACGTTTAATCCGGTTTTCACAAATTTAATATTATCGAGTTATAACCATTTTAAATCCACGAAACTATAGCAACACCAATCGGTTTTAACAAAATAATGAGTAACAAAATGGTTTTCTCGGTATACCATGTCGAGAAAAATAGAGGGAGGAGAGGGAAAGACGGCGGCAGCAACAAACCAAGCAAGACCCAAAACTGCTCCAAAACACTCGATCTGAACTCGTATGGTTACACAAAGGTGTCGCCGGAAAACTTGCCGGAAAAATTCATAAGTTACCGAGAGGGGAAATAGGTGAGGGTGGGTTGGAGGCGCGTGAAGTATGTGGAAATGATGAGGAGATCTCAAGGTTCATTTTGGTGGTGGCGGTGTGGTAGGGTGTGCGGCGGTGAGAGGTGGCCGGAGGTGACCGGATGGCCGGAGAAGAAGGCCGGAAATAGAGAGAGAGAGATGCGGCTGGTAGAAGTGGAAAATGAAATATAACCCTAATAAATTTATAAAGATGTTTATATAGAGTTAGGTTTAGGGTTAGGGTTAGATTAAAAATACCCTAGGGACCAAATCTGTAAATAACAAAGTTTAGGGTGGAGATGGAACTTTTACTGCAGGGACTATTATTGTAATTTTTGCTATCTTTCTCGAAATGAGGTTCGGGGCTCGTTTAGGATAGCAAACGATCGATTCAAGACACGGAAATTTCACCATTGCGATTAGAATAATTTTTCCAATAAAAACGGCTATTCATACGCCTCGTTTCTCACGAATAATAAAATAATCAAATCAAATCGTCGGTTGTGCCAGTATGCGTTGTGTACGAATTTCACGTTTCGCGAGATAACTTCACGTTTCATGGTCAAATGAGCTCGGAAATGATCGTAAATGAAAAACAGGGATAATCTCGTATAGAAATAAGACTGAAAATTTACGAGTTGTCACATTTGTCGAACATTTGGTTTTCTCAAAATTCCTTTATTGTGATGTGGTACATTAACATTTCTATCAGGAACATTAGGTGTTTTCTTTTTAGTTACAACTACAAACTCTTTTCTATATGATTTGGACAAGTCAATTTTAGATTTTTCTGTACCAGATGGCCGGATCCTTTGATTAAGCCTAGCCGGATCCCTTTTGGAGGAATCCGCCGGATTCGTCACCTCAGAAATAGTTGGATCAGCAGATTTAATAAATTTTGTTGAATTTTCTTCGCTAGTCGAAGGCATACAATCTGTAAATCCTACTCCATTTTTATTGTTTTTGACTTGTTGTGTATCTATTATATCTTCTAAGCATTGTGTAGTAAGTCTAGCAATTTTAGAGTCTTGGTGATCAATTATCGTTTGAAGATTTACACAAAGTTTACATTCTACACTTGATTCTTTTCCTTTTTCAAGTCATTTTAATTTTCCTTTTATTTCTAAGAGTTCAATTTTACTTTTAAGAAGTTTATTTTTGTTAATCACTTTCAGACTAATTTTGCAAAGTTTATTATATTCGAAGCTTAGAGATTCATCATCTAAAGATGAGCTACTATAATAGAGAGAATCGGAATGTACCTCATTAGATTCTTTGGTCATGAGACAAATCTCATCTTTCTCCTCTTCACTAGGATACCAAGAGCCGCTAACAAACGCCTTTTGCTCAACATTAGATTGTTTGGGACAATCACTTATAAAATGATTTGGATCACCGCATCTAAAACACTTTCGGTCATCTTTAACTTTCTTTTCTTCCTTGAATTTTTGGAAGCCTTTCTTATCATCGTAAGGTTGTTTTACGAGTCTTCCTCTTCTTCTAAAGAACTTCTTAAAGTCCCTTACGGCCATGGCATATTCTTCATCATTGCTATCCGAGGACGAAGTGTCTTCATCACTAGACTCCTTTTTAGCTTTTAGAGCTAGTGACTTGTACTTCTCATTCTTTTCCTTTGAGGCCTCGAATTCTTTAGCCAATACTACCTCATACACTTTGAGGTTCCCAATTAGCTCGTCGAGAGAAAGGATTGTTAAGTCCTTTGATTCTTCGATTGCCGTTACCTTCGGTCTCCATTTAGCCGGAAGTGCCCTTAAGAATTTCCTGACATGATTACTGATGAACTCAAATAAGTACATTTTATTACCGTCATTTATCCTACTTATTTGACTTGTTTTATTATATTATCTGTGATAATTGATACTTAATCGTTTACTTTTGTAATTCTCAGTTAAAAACAAGCATTTGGTGAAACTTGGCGATTTTGGACTAATTATGGAGCAAAACAAGTAAGAAGTTAAGAGTCTACTGAAATGTACAAGATCAAGACATTCTGCTCCAGATACGCCGCATCTTGCTTATTACATACGGCGCATCACTATCAAGATTTCACAAGATACGATCCAAGACAGCAAGGACATGCGCCGCATCTGAGAATGGAGTTACGCCGCATCTTCTGGCGGTGTACGAATATTCCTGAATATATTAATCTTGGACCCCACGCGAAGTTAAGTCAATGCGCCGCATCTACTTACTAGATGCGCCGCATCTTACCCTCAGACAGAAACTATAAATACCCCAAGACCAGACGAATTTCGAGAGGCATAATATATACAAAGTACGAAGACCACAGAAACCTAAGGCCGAATTCAGACGATTAGGCAGCACAAGACACACCCGAACGAAGATACAAGAGCTGTAAGAAGGTCCTGCATGTATTTAATTCATTAAGTAGTTTTGTTTTATTGTGTTAGTAAACTTTAATTCATCAGGATTGGTGGCTTGTGTAATGTGACGAGAAATATTGCACTCCCTTAAAACTGCTTTCCCATCAATTAAAGTTTATATGTTGATGTCTTTGGTTACTACTTATTAGTGCATTGATAACCTCTGTGTTTATTAGTGGCCTGCGCATTTGACTACGGAAGAGAATGTGGCTCCCACGGTTGTTACTAAATGATCACTTAGGAATAACTTTTAGACATAAGTAATCATTAAGGGTTTACTCGCCGATAAGATTAGGGCCAACGAGAAAGGGTTAATTACATACACTTCATATAAAACTATCAATAAAACAAGTGACAATCTACTTAATCATCAGGACAGGTCTTCTTATTGTCTCGAGTATTTATCTGTGTACGTGCATGCCTATCGCTGATTCGTGCTCATTAGTTTAGTTTATTATTTAATTGCAACCAAAACGTGCCAGTCTCTCAGGCTGAACCCCCTTGCGTTAGATTAGGTTGTATAGTTAACTTAGAATATTAAAATACTGATTAGAATGACTAGATAATACGTTCCACTCTTAGTGATCGACACTCTACTTACCATTATATTCATACTGACCGGGTACACTGCTCGTTAAGTGTGTGTGTTATTGATAAGTCGGCTAAATATAAATTTAAAACTTGAGTAGGCATTAATACTGCTAAACCGCAACGACACATCACGCACCATCAAGTTTTTGGCGCCGTTGCCGGGGAGTGAATTGTTATTATCTGTTAATTTGATTAGTATTTTAATTAGGTTTTTAATCTAACCGCTAACTCTGTTGTATATTAGTTAAATTGCATTCATTGTATTATTTTGCATATTTTCTGTTTTTGTGTGTTTAATTTTTGTTTATTTTCGTTTGTTTTTATTTGTTTTTCGTATTTTCTGCATACTGCTATCGTTGTACTGAACTTATTCAAACGATACGGCGCATCTATTTTCGTAGATACGGCGTATTGCGTTTAATTTTTATAAAATACAACGCGTTTAATTAATTCGATACGACGCATCTTTCCCCAAGATACGGCGTATCTGTTTTTAATAAGAATTTTTTTTTTCTAAACGTTAACGCCATACGACGCATCTGTTTTTAGCAGATACGGCGTATCTATTATTTTAATTAAAAACAGTTTTCGAATTATTAAACAGATACGACGCATCGATCTCTGTCGATACGGCGTATCTTCTGAATCAAAAATCTTGTATTTTGAAACTTAATGAAAATACGGCGCATTAACTTCTGTTAATACGACGCATTTAATTTTAAATAAATATCGATTTTTGATAATTAAAACTGATACGGCGCATTCTACTTTATAAGCGGCGTATTTATTTTCTGAATAAAGTCTGATTAAATTTTAATGATTATAAGATACGGCGTATCCAACTTTTTGGATACGGCGCATCATCTGCAGATATCAGCAACTTTTATTTTTCTTATCTCCGAACGGAAAATACTCTGACCCTTATACTAGGAAATTTTTACTTTGAAATCTACCTGTCTTTAATTTTCAGGAACAATGTTCGATATTTTCCCCAACTGGTTCGGAAGACCCCAAAGAAACCTTACCATGGAAGAGTTTGCACTACAAATCGCTCAAGCAAATGAAAAAGAACATCATGAAGCAAGAAACTTTATTAATGAATTCAAAGGCAGTCATGAGCTGTTACTAAAGGAGCAAAGCAATATGATTAATGGATTGGCAATTGAAGTGCACCAATTGTCAACGGTGCTTAACAAGATTCTTTTGGTAAAGCAAGATTTGAAAGGGATTACAACTAGAGGGGAAAGTCAACCTTTCAAATCGGAGAGACACCCGAGGATGACAGTACAAAAAAAATTTCCCCTGAATCTTTATCACCTGAGCAAGAGCAACCAAAAGAAACTAATCCAGAACCTGTAATTAGAGAAGAACCTTCTGTTGAACCTCAACGATCAACACTACCTTTCCCACATAGGGTAAGGAAGGAGAAAGAAGATGCCTATCAAAAGAAGTTCTTGGAAAATCTCAAGCAGCTGCAGCTAAGCATACCATTTATGGAAGCCCTAGTGCAAATGCCAAGATACGCTAAATATCTAAAGAGCTTACTTACAAACAAGTCCAAACTTGAAGAGGCTTGCACTGTAACAATGGGAGAAAGAAGCTCAGCAGCATTGCTCAACAAACTTCCATCTAAGGAAAAAGATCCAGGGAGCTTCACTATTCCTTGTCAAATTAAAAATTTACATATTGGAAATGCTTTAGCCGACCTAGGAGCTAGTATAAGTCTTATGCCCTCTTCTATGTATGAAAAATTAGGTCTTGGTGAGCCAAAACCTACTAGGATGTGCTTAGAACTAGCTGATAGGTCCATACAATACCCATTAGGAATAGCTGAAGATATATTAATAAAAGTTGATAAATTTGAATTACCTATCGACTTTGTTATCCTCGATATGCCTGAAAATTCTAGAACTCCTATAATATTAGGACGACCATTTTTAGCCACTGCTAGGGCCATAATTGATGTTTTTAATAAAAAGATAACTCTTACCATAGGAAAAGATGAGGTTGAGTTTAACATGGAACAATCTATGAGTAAAAATAATTCTGAAGACGATGAATGCTATAATATCGATGTTTCTGATGACACGATTAATCAATTTACTCAGAAATTGTTAAAAAGTAATTTGCTTGATTCTTTTCTGCTTAAAAATTTAGAAAACACAATTGCTATAGAAGATCAAGTTGATGAACGTACTTTTGATAATTATTTCGCTGCTGACTCTGCTGTATGTAACGCCATACGGCGCATCGAAAATATCGATGCGGCGCATCTATCTGATGACATCAGCAATATAATTAAAGAACAAGTTTATTCCGCTAGTGCTACTGAAATTGATAATGTTAAACCTGTGCTTAAGGATCTCCCTTCTACTTTGGAATATGCCTATTTAAATGGGAACACTAATTCGCCCGTTATTATTGCATCTGATTTAACGCCAAAAGAAAAAGAATCCCTTTTGCAAGTACTATATAAACGAAGGGGAGCATTAGCGTGGAGTATGTCTGATATTAAGGGAATTAGCCCGTCATTCTGTACACATAAAATCCTCATGGAAGATGAATTCAAACCAACCATTCAACCCCAAAGGCGTTTGAATCCAAAAGTCCAAGACGTGGTGAAAAATGAAATCGTAAAATTACTTGACTCCGGACTTATCTACCCAATTTCCGACAGCTCGTGGGTCAGTCCTATCCACGTCGTACCAAAAAAGGGAGGAATGACGGTAGTACTCAATGACGACAATGAGCTAATCCCTTCAAGAACTGTTACTGGATGGAGAGTTTGCATCGACTATCGCAAACTCAATGATGCTACGCGAAAAGATCACTTCCCTCTTCCATTTATTGATCAAATGTTAGAAAGACTATCAGGACATGCTTATTATTGTTTTTTAGATGGTTTTTCAGGTTTCTTCCAAATACCCATTGCCCCCGAGGATCAAGAGAAGATGACTTTCACCTGCCCTTATGGAACCTTTGCCTATAGGAGAATGCCGTTCGGACTATGCAACGCCCCTGCTACTTTCCAACGTTGTATGACGGCTATCTTTCATGATATGGTAGAAGACTTTATGGAAGTCTTCATGGACGACTTCTCGGTGTTCGGTAACTCATTTAGTGATTGTCTCTTTAAACTTGATAAAATGCTTGCTAGGTGTGAAGAAACTAACCTTGTTCTTAATTGGGAAAAATGTCATTTTATGGTTAGAGAGGGAATTGTGTTAGGACATAAGATTTCTGGGAAAGGTATAGAAGTCGACAAAGCAAAAATTGATGTAATTGCCAAACTACCTTATCCCACTTATGTAAAAAGTGTTAGAAGTTTTTTAGGGCATGCTGGGTTTTATCGTAGGTTCATAAAGGATTTTTCAAAGATATCTAGGCCTATGACCCAATTATTGCTAAAAGATGCGAAGTTTGATTTTTCTGAAGATTGCAAAAAGGCATTTAATATACTTAAAGAAAAACTAACTTCTGCACCCATTATAATTTCGCCGGATTGGAATCTGCCTTTTGAACTAATGTGTGATGCTAGTGATTATGCTGTTGGAGCTGTACTTGGCCAAAAGATAGATAAGAAATTTAAGCCAATTTATTATGCTAGCAAAACATTGAATAATGCCCAAGAACATTACACCACTACGGAAAAAGAACTTTTAGCAGTAGTTTTTGCATTCGATAAATTTAGGTCATATCTTATATTGTCAAAAACTATGGTTTACACTAACCATTCTGCTTTGAAGTATTTGTTCAATAAACAGGATGCCAAGCCAAGGCTCATTAGGTGGGTTTTATTGCTCCAAGGATTCGATATTGAAATTAAAGATAAAAAGGGTGCCGAGAATCTAGCTGCTGACCACTTATCTAGACTTAAAAACCCTGACATAGAGGTGCTTGATGAAAGGGAAATCGCTGATGACTTTCCTGATGAACACCTTATGATGGTAAGAATTAAGAGTAATAATAATGGACCATGGTATGCCGACTATGTAAACTTTATTGTTGTGAATGAAATTCCAAAAGGGCTAACATCCGACGAGAAAAGAAGGTTTCTAACTCGCGCTAGCGAGTATATTTGGGATGAACCTTATGCCTTTAAACTATGTCCTGACAATATTATACGAAGATGCGTAGATGGAGATGATGTCCCAACAATATTGGCACATTGCCATTCAGGGCCGACAGGGGGACATCATGGTGCACTTATTACAAAAAGAAAATTCCTCGATGCAGGATTTTATTGGCCCACTATTTTGGATGATGCAAAAGATTATATAAAAGGATGTGATGCGTGTCAACGATCCGGAAATATTACATCAAGAAATGAAATGCCACAAAACTATATCCATGTATGTGAAGTTTTCGACATATGGGGATTGGACTTCATGGGACCGTTTCCTGAATCTAAAGGAAATAAATATATTTTGGTTGCTGTTGATTACGTATCAAAATGGGTCGAAGCGCAAGCGTCACCAACAAACGACAGCAGGGTAGTACTTAAATTTTTACAAAGTTTGTTCGCTAGGTTTGGAGTTTCGAAAGCATTGATTAGTGATAGGGGAACACACTTTTGTAATCACCATTTAGGAAGAGCCTTGCAACATTATGGAGTATACCATAGGGTTTCCACTGCATACCATCCTCAATCCAATGGGCAAACTGAAGTAACCAATAGAGCTATAAAACAGATTCTAGAAAAAACGACGGGATATAATCCAAAAGGGTGGTCTGACAAGTTAAATGATGCTTTGTGGGCATTTCGTACTGCCTATAAAACACCGACGGGATGCACTCCCTTTCGTCTTGTATACGGAAAAGCATGCCACCTACCGGTCGAAATAGAACAAAGTGCATATTGGGCTTTGAAGCAATGTAACATGGATATGGAAGCTGCAACGAAGAACCGTTTTATGGAACTCAATGAACTCTACGAACTAAGAGATGAGGCCTATAGTAACACTAAGATCTACAAAGAAAGAACTAAAAAATGGCATGACTCAAGGTTACGAGGAGACAAAATGTTTACTATTGGAGAAAAAGTGCTGTTATTTAATTCTCGATTAAAGATGTATCCAGGTAAACTTAAATCAAGATGGACGGGTCCGTTCGTTGTCAAGAAAGTGTATCCATATGGGACTATTGAAATATGCGATAAAAATGGTTATATATTCAAAGTAAACGGGCAACGAGTTAAAAAATACTTTGATAATGAAATTGAGGATACTGAGAGAGAGGTAGTGGAGTTTGAGCCCGAAGTATTAAAATAAAGAGCTGAACGTGAGTCTAACTTGAAGACTCTGGAATAAAGACAAGTGCTGACCGGGAGACAACCCGGAAAATTTTTATTATTATGTTCTGTGTCGAGTCAGTCAGGCCCGCAGCAGATACGGCGCATCTCAATCCCAAGATGCGACGCATCTCCTGCACTGGTCATATCTTACTTTATTTTTCTGCATTTTTTATTTTTGACTTTAAAACTTTTTATCAGTTTATTTTAATGCGGCGCATCCCTGGTTAAGGATGCGACGCATCTTCTATTCTGATTCGTAATTATTCCAGGCTCGATACAGCGTATCTTCTTCCATAAGATACGGCGCATCGACTGACCTGATGATTTTCATTTTAATTTTTATGTTTTATTTTTACTAACTACTAATGTATTATGCAAGTTTGAACCTTCTTAACTTAGGTGTGTTTAAAGTCTTGGTGGTATTATAGATTCCTGCATTTCCTGTGGATACATCTATTATGAAGCTTAAACGTTCTCATCCACAAGAAAGATGATTTTTGCTCTTATACTAATAATGGAGGATCATACCGAGCAAATCTCAGGGGAGTTTTTCTGTTCTAATTCTTTTATTTTCCAGTTTTTAACCTTTGATACAAACAACGAGGACGTTGTTTAACTTAAGTGGGGGGATTGGAGAATTAGAACACTTACTTGTCCTAAACTTTTCAAAATATGCTTAAAATGTGCTTAATATATTAAAATTTAAAAATTTTAGCATGTTTTTGTTTAAAGTCTAAGTTGCATAGCTGCACACATGACGTTATTTTCAAAAATTGTGATTTTTCAAAATTCACAAATCTATGAGTGTGCCGGTGACTTGTAAACTTTAGAACTTGGCTTGTATACTATTCGAGACCACCATAATAAGTATTATTTTATATAATTGGAATGACTTGTCTAAATTGGTAAATTTCTAGGAATACACCCAAATAGCCTTTATATGTTATATGTTATTAGCTAACTACACTGGTTAGTTAACCCCCGTATAAACCCTTTTGTTACTCTCACTTTTAGAGTAAGATACCCCTAGAAAAACACTCAGAGCCATTCCTTTCATTTCTTACACCTTTGTTATAATGTTTCGTTACACCCTTACACCTTAGCCTACCCTGTAGATTAAAATCCGTGGTTGGTTAATTGCTTTAGGCAAAGTGTGTTTCCTTACATTACCTGTGTTCGCGTGCGTAATTCATTATCTTTGGTTAGGTCGGGAAATTGCACAATGCAATTGGAGTGAAAGTAAATATTGTATATCTTTGAGTTTATTTTTCGTGTGTTTACTACTTTCACTATTACCGTTATTTCTGAAGTCATGAAAAGTATGGAAAAATTATCCAGAATTATCATTATAGTGATGTGGTGAAATTTTACACATCTTTGTTTATGTTTCAAAAAAAAAAAAAAAAAAAAAAAAAAAAAAAAAAGGAAGAGTTGGATGTTTGTTTTGACCAACTTATGTAAAGTTTTGTGTTAAGTGGTCGATATCACCACTGGTTGTTGTATATTATATCTATGGATTGAATGGGAGTTAAACGTTATGGGAACGCCAACTAAAGGTTATTCTTTGATTAAGATCTTGTTGAGTATAATTCGTGTCTACCTAAAGCGTGTGTTTCAAGTGTTAAAGCGTGAGTTATTCTATGATATGAGTCTTATTCATGGGATGGTTGGGATAGTGATTAACCACACTTAGGATTTTAATTTATTTGTTTTGTTTATTTTTCATTTTACACCAATTTATATCCTAAATATTATCCATACCCTATATTATTCTTTATCCAAACCTTTGATTTATTGAGATTAGGGATTTGAGCAATCTTAAGTATCGTAGTCGTGGATTCGGCTATGTATTTATGATTTTGTCGCCCTTTTTGATATAATATTATTGGTGAAGATTACTTGGTCCTATCTTTAGCCTATTCGAGTTAAGGATTTGAGCAATTGCAAGTATCGTGTTCGTGGATTCGATCATGTATTTGTGATTTTGTCGCCTTTTCTGGAATTTGAGATCGATAGAGATTAAGGAGAATGATTAACCCTTAAGCCTACAAACCCTTTTTACCGCTTTAGACTTGTTATTCCTTGGCATTAGTGGGGAGATGTGTATACTTGCCAAGCTTATGATAGAATATTCGTCACGACTGGACAGTTAAACGATTAGATTTGCTTTTATCAAATTATTTTATTTTACTTCTAATTCGTTAAGTGTTTGGTTGTGTGATTATGACAAAAATGAATACATGCTTAAATATAAAAATAAATCCTAATATCTTTTAGGATACATTTTCATAAGATTAATTCTAAGGTTTACTTGGGGACAAGTAAAGTTCAAGTGGGGGGATATTTGATGAACTCAAATAAGTACATTTTATTACCGTCATTTATCCTATTTATTTGACTTGTTTTATTATATTATCTGTGAGAATTGATACTTAATCGTTTACTTTTGTAATTCTCAGTTAAAAACAAGCATTTGGTGAAACTTGGCGATTTTGGACTAATTATGGAGCAAAACAAGCAAGAAGTTAAGTCTCTACTGAAATGTACAAGATCAAGACATTCTGCTCCAGATACGCTGCATCTTGCTTATTACATACGGCGCATCACTATCAAGATTTCACAAGATACGATCCAAGACAGCAAGGACATGCGCCGCATCTGAGAATGGAGTTACGCCGCATCTTCTGGTGGTGTACGAATATTCCTGAATATATTAATCTTGGACCCCACGCGAAGTTAAGTCAATGCGCCGCATCTACTTACTAGATGCGCCGCATCTTACCCTCAGACAGAAACTATAAATACCCCAAGACCAGACGAATTTCGAGAGGCATAATATATACGAAGTACGAAGACCACAGAAACCTAAGGCCGAATTCAGACGATTAGGCAGCACAAGACACACCCGAACGAAGATACAAGAGCTGTAAGAAGGTCCTGCATGTATTTAATTCATTAAGTAGTTTTGTTTTATTGTGTTAGTAAACTTTAATTCATCAGGATTGGTGGCTTGTGTAATGTGACGAGAAAGATTGCACTCCCTTAAAACTGCTTTCCCATCAATTAAAGTTTATATGTTGATGTCTTTGGTTACTACTTATTAGTGCATTGATAACCTCTGTGTTTATTAGTGGCCTGCACATTTGACTACGGAAGAGAATGTGGCTCCCACGGTTGTTACTAAATTGATCACTTAGGAATAACTTTTAGACATAAGTAATCATTAAGGGTTTACTCGCCGATAAGATTAGGGCCAACGAGAAAGGGTTAATTACATACACTTCATATAAAACTATCAATAAAACAAGTGACAATCTACTTAATCATCAGGACAGGTCTTCTTATTGTCTCGAGTATTTATCTGTGTACGTGCATGCCTATCGCTGATTCGTGCTCATTAGTTTAGTTTATTATTTAATTGCAACCAAAACGTGCCAGTCTCTCAGGCTGAATCCCCTTGCGTTAGATTAGGTTGTATAGTTAACTTAGAATATTAAAATACTGATTAGAATGACTAGATAATACGTTCCACTCTTAGTGATCGACACTCTACTTACCATTATATTCATACTGACCGGGTACACTGCTCGTTAAGTGTGTGTGTTATTGATAAGTCGGCTAAATATAAATTTAAAACTTGAGTAGGCATTAATACTGCTAAACCGCAACGACACATCACGCACCATCAATTACGCTTGGAAAAAGATTCGTCAAGTGTTATTAGTGAAGTAATAATAGTATTAAACCTACTAAATGCATTATCATTACTCTCATCATCCGATATTGAGTATTGCTCATATTGTTAAACAAATAAATCAATTTTATTATTTTGCACTTGTTTGTTTCCTTGATGACTAATTACTAAACAATCCCAAATGTCTTTAGCGGTTTTATGCATACAAATTCTTTCATATTCCTTTTTGGGTAAGGCGTTGTATAAAACCATTTTCGCCTCATTATTTTTAGAAAGCATTTTCTTTTGTTCATCTTTTAAAATCAAGGACCCAACCTCATTTTTGTCGGTAGAGATATTCTCAAATACTAGCACATAATCCCCATCAACAATAATATTCCAAAGATCAATATCTTTATACTTCACATATATTTCAAATCTATTTTTTCAATATATGAAACCATTAGCTTCAAAGAGTGGTGGTCTTTGCATAGAATGCCCTTCCTTGTATTCTTCAAAATCCATTTGATCGAAAAAGTTTTAAAATACAATTTACTTTAAAACTTTTTATAAAACCTGATGCCAATTGTAGAAAACTAGAAGGGGGTTGAATAGTTTTTACCGATTTAAATTTAGTTTATAAAAACTTTTAGATTGATAGTATGTGAAACCTTTGGATGTTAAGATATGGATAATGCAAGATACTAGTAAAGAAATAAATACGTAAAAGTAAAGATATAAAGGATAGAAGTGTGACACAATTGTTTATAGTGGTTCGGCTACAATGACACCTTCCTTGCCCTACTCCACTCCCTGAGTCACCTACTCGAGAGTTCGTAAAAACTATGTCAACAAGCTCCTTCAATCGGTGGAGAAACCTTCACAACGTCGCTTACACTTTTTCCGGTACAAAGCTAAATACCGAGTCCTTAGCACGGCGGACCAAACCAACACAACAATATGACTAACACAACAACTTTGAGAATACAAGAAGAAGTATCAACAACAAGAAACAACTCAGTGGTCTTGAGGTGATAAGAAGTCTGGGCTACTTGAGAAGAAGGATGGCTCGTATGT
>CP139503.1:222560966-222860292 GCA_021014915.2 Artemisia tridentata subsp. tridentata
TGGGGTATTATGTAACACCCCCAAAATGTGGTATAGCGGAAGCATTCGGGTCTTGGGGTGCAACGAAATCAATATACAACACAGAGTGATATAGTACAATACCATAATTTAAATTTAAAGAAACAGTACATTAATACAACATTGTTTTAGCCAACAACGGCATTTGAAACATAAGAGTTTGTTTCCAAAAGATGACATTTTATTTCATCCAACTAAACATGATAGATGAAGACTCCATAGTGCTAACGTCTTCATAAAATACACTTAATAGCGATCACCTGAAATGCATGAGAAAACGGGTCAACTATGAAAATAGTTGGTGAGTATACAGGTTTTATTCAAAAGAAGTCCAAAGTTTTGAAAAAAAGTCCATCTGGTAGATACCGTGTCAAACCATTCAGTTACATGTCCTGCCCATACAAGACTTGTAACCTATGGTTTCACAACCATTATATAGAAAATTGTACGTCTTGTAGTCAAACACACATGCTCATTAGGTTCACATTAAAAGACTAAGTATATAATAATGTATGCGGCAAAGCCCCTTAAAATAAATAATATGCATTCCGTAGACAGGGGAACGAGAGGATGGCCGACCTCTAATAGCGCTATCCATACTACCTACTGCTCCGCACAAGGGAGCCGTATGAACGGTACGTCTAAATTAGAGTGCGAACGGCAAACCAATCGGGGACTAACAATGCGAATGTACGAACGGTACATCATACCAACTATTATATACTAATTTAATCAAGCCTGCTCCGTAAACAAAGGAGACTAAAATTTAAGTGCGTACGGCACGTCAACAGTTCAAAACAAGTCATAAGCTCAAAACAGTGTCTTAAGGTTCAAAGTCAATTTCAAAGAGTTCAAGTAAAAATATATGTCATAAGTTCAATTAAAATTTAAGTCATGCATTCCACCCCAAATAAATAAAACGGTAAAAAGGGGTTTTGAATACTCACCTCGGCATATAGCAGTCAGATAATACAATAGTTCAGATAAAGTTCAGCACCGACACGCGACCTAGATTAGCAAGGTTGTTTTAGTTCACGAACTAAGTTTAAGACTTAAGTTCAACATTTTGAGAGTTTATGTTATTGTTGCTGGTGTGGCAGCATTTAAGTCTAAAATAATTTTATAAGCATTTGTAGGTATTGGCTCATTGGAAGTGCATAAGTACACAAATATATGATAACAATGTATCAAAGACGAATAAGTCCCCGATTCGATAGCAACCAAAAGGCGAGGTACTGAAAATAATCACAAACAAAGTGCCGTGAGAGATAGACGTGGTTGGAATAAAATATTCATTAGTTCGTAGTGTACATGTTTAGTAAAAACAGTTCGTGGTTGGTTACATATAAAAAAAAAGGAAATGTAACTAATATTTCATTTTCGTCTTTATAATCGGGTTTAATAGAAATAGGTTAAGTGTATATGAAAATAGGGCATGACCCGTGTGTAAGTTTTAGTTTTTCCGAGGTGACTAGGTGTCAAAATTTTTATACGTGACTAATAAACCGTTTTATATTGCTTGTTAGGCTCAAATGGGTTATTAATATCCAATTTGCTTTAGTGTAATAGAAATTAAACGCACCCTATTTTATTTAAGTGGGCTTCGGCCCACAGTAGTTTGACACATAAACACAAGTCCAAAACCAAGTTGAAGTTAACCCAATCCCAATTTCTAAAATTTAACCAACCCAATTCTCTAGATTTTAACTTATACAAATATGTTGCTAGTTGTTGTTTTTGTGAAACTAGTTTTTGACAATAATGAGCAAAATAAAACATTTCTTTGTTGGCTTAGTCAAGCAAACAATAATGACAACACACCCACTGTTGGCTCGAGACCAAGCAGTGGCTCGACACACTTCACCAACTAAACGTAACTTTATGTGGAGCCAAAAGGACTCGCGGTTGGGCTGTGATTCAGGCTCGGCCCTAACAGCCACGCGACTAATTTGTGATTATAAATTTTTGGCCAAGGGTGGAATTACCAAATCACAAACCAGCCACTGTGGTTTCGACCCGCATAAAATCCAAACATAACATTTAACCAATTTTTCTCCAAACCATTTACTTTACTATATGTTGAAATTGGTACATTGTGACATGGAAACCAAACTAAAACAACCATTGATGGGTCGGTAATGCAAACATCAAACACCCTGCTGACTTGAACCAAAAGACACAAACACAAAGTCATTTCAACTTTATTTCCATCCCAATACATATTCATTTTTTCTTAGCTTTTTCTTTACTTTACATGTTGAGGGCGAGTGAATCAAAACTAAACCATCCCCACTATTTTGGACAGTGGGTCGATTACACCAACAAAACCACAATCAAAAGGCAAACTAAATTTAGCCAATCTTATTCCAACAAGAAAAATGATAAGCTACACAAAATAAAATGAGCACTTCCAATCCCATGAGCCAATCTAATTTCAGTTATAGTTTCTCACACAAGTTTTAAATTTGATATAAACCAACTCATGCCAATTCTTTTACTCGATCAGTAGCAGCAAAATGAAAAGGAAATTTAAAACAATTGGTTCATCTTTGCCACACCACAACTATAACGACACAAACATCATTACCATCAAGACCTTAAATTTAATCAACAATTTCTTTAACCACAAACTTTTAACAATAGATTTTTCCAACAGTCGAATGGGTATTCGTATATAAAAAGAGAACAAGAATCAAGATCTTACAACAAGAAGAGGAAAATCCAATCCGATAGAATGAAGTGAGAATCGAAGAGGCTTGAATCCAAATCGGCTAACTCCACCACAACTCCTCCTTTGAATGTTTTGATGTGATTTTTTTGAGTGGTGGGTTGCGAGTGTGAGTCGATTTGGTTATAAAGGATTAATACGAGGGAAGGTTGCCCCTCCTCCACCCATTTGTCAGTTGGAATCGTAGCCCAAAAAGGGCAACGCCTCATCATAGCCTCGTCAGCTCTTTTGCTCGTATGTGACTTCGGAGTCTTGACAAAGAAGAGGGAATCCCGCCTGAGTCGTTAGGACCATTTGGAGCCTTATGGTCATTGATGTGTCGGACCTGCCATGGCAGTTGTGGGGTTGGTTTGTAGCAGGAGAGTGATGGAGATGGGAGATGGGAAGAAACAAAAAGGTGAGGCGATATATGTGTGAGGGTGAAGAGAGGGTACGGTAGGGTTAAAACAAAAGGATAAAAAAAAAATTGGTTTTATTATTTATTTATTTATTTATTTTTTTTTTGTGTATTATCTGTACTTCGTGTCCCGCTGGGCCACAATGTAAACACTGTATTTTGTCTCGACAAAATGTCTGAAATATGTTTTCGGTAACGCCTTCATCAACGCTAGGTAAAATAAAATTTATTAACTCAATTTCATAATCATTTACTTTAAGTCGGTACTACGACCATGTCGGTACGCGTGCGGCCTTGATTTTCGAGATTACCATCGGTTTTCGAGTTTCGATTGACAGTAAGTTTCAGAAAATAAATACTAATAAAATAATAGCCTGAAAATTTACGGGTTGTTATAGTCTACCAGCCTTAATAGAAATCTCGTCCTCGAGATTTAGTTCGTCCACTCTACTGACGTTCGTCCTCGCGGTTAGATTTGACGGTCGACTTTTCCATTCTCGAACTTAGCCCTCAAGTGAACTTTAGTTAGTGTATTCTAACTTAATCTCACAACTCCCTAACCGGGAACTGTCATGAGTTTACGTTGAACAAATTTGAGTAACAACTTGATTCTGCCTTAATTTTCGTAACTCATCAAACAAGAACTGTCGCTAGATTAAGCTGGAATTAAGTTGTTAGAAGGGAAGATTTTAAAATCTTAGATGAAGGTCTCTTGAAGGTTTGTGTTAGTGCAAATATTACGATATTTAAACTAAACGATTTCTTCGGTTTTAATGATGACAAACATGTAACTTGTAATACATAACGTAAAATGTGCAAGTTACTTTTAAACACAAATCATCAATGCATACTTACATCAACACCTCCCGACGTCTCAAGTATGCTTCAACGAAGTCGTAGATTTCCATCCCGACATAAATCACTCAAGGTATGGACAAACAAATCTACTACTTGACAAATGATCAAAGGATTATATTTTTCTAAACTTCACATTTTTAATGTGACAAAATATTTTTTCAAAAATATATTTTACAAATTATTTTTGAATTAAAAAGAAATGTTTTATTTTGAAAAATAAGTTTAAAAATCCCAACAGCTATTTTCCCCCCAAAATCAGCTCCAACCTTCCCCAAATAAGTTTTCACCAGAAAAGACAAAATTTGGAGCGTCCTTGTCTGGGACGGCTCCACGGTTCCACTAAATTTAGTGGAGCCGTGGGACATTTAGTGGAGCCGTCCGTACAAAATTTTCTGTAACATTCAGATTTTTCTTGCCTATAAATAGTGGACCATTTCACACTTCCAACTTGATTTTTCCAGTCACTTTCTCTTGGTCTAATCCCTCCTCACTTAGATGACTTTCTTTGATCATTTGGAGAGTCTTAGTTTGTTTAAGAGTGATCCAATCCTCCATTCAAGTGATCCTCTTCATTCCTCTTGATTAGCAAGAGAAGAACACAAAGTATCCAAGTAGATACAAAGTGTTGTCATCCCTCTTGATTAGCAAGAGAAGAACACAAAGTATCCAAGTAGATACAAAGTGTTATCATTCATCTTCATTTGCAAGAGAAGAACTCAAAGTATCCAAGAAGATACAAGAGTTGTAGTTGTTAGGTCTTGTAACATTTGTTACACTCTTGATTGTATCATAGCATACATCAAGATCATTTTTCTTTTGAGAGTTTGTGAGGGAAGATCATTGTGATCTTGTCGAGATCTTGGAGATCTCTTGAAGCCATTGGGCTTGTGTGTATTGATCAAGTGGATCAAGGGTAGATCGGGTAGATCGTGGTAGATTGGTGCTAGCTAAGATTAGCACTCGACATCTAGCTTAGTGTCGGAAATAGGATAAGCGACGTGTACGGTGTAGATCGGGTAGATCGTGGTAGATTGGTGCTAGCTAAGATTAGCACTCGACATCTAGCTTAGTGTCAGAAATAGGATAAGCGACGTGTACGGTGTAGATCGGGTAGATCGTGGTAGATTGGTGCTAGCTAAGATTAGCACTCGACATCTAGCTTAGTGTCGGAAAACAAGTTAAGCGACGTGTACGGTTTTCTCCGCCTGAAGGGAGTTTGTTGATTAGTGAAGTAACTCTCGAGTTGGGTACTCGGGGAGTGGAGTAGGGCGAAGAGGAGCTTCGTGACCGAACCACTATAAATCACCGTGTCCGGTTTGCGCCTTCTTACTTATCTCTTTACTTTCACTTTATTCTTTATCGCTTTATGTTTATATTTGCATTGCGTTTATGCTTGTGTGGCTAGTTGCTTATGTTATGTTAATTATGTATGTGTCATGGTTGATGAAGCGAAAAGTGTACCGCTTTTAAGGGGTCATTTAAGCCCTAAATCGTATTTATTTGATCAAATATTGCCCTAAATCGTTCCTTTTGTCATTTTAGGTACTTTTGAGGAGAAATCTGGAAAAGGAGGCATTTTGGACGTTTTTGGAGCATAAAAGTGAAGAAAACGGCAAAGTCTCAAAAATCGGCTAAAAGTTACTCTTGACGGCGTCAAGATTTACTCTAGACGGCGTCATGCTTTGGCAAGAAAAGTTGGACGTGAAATTTACTCATGATAAGCCAGTGAAAATAGCATGTGAATTCTGACGGCGTCACGCTTTAACTTGATCAAGGGCGTCACGGCTTAAATCATAAGGGGACGGCGTCACGTTCATGGTTCGACGGCGTCAAGCCTTGATAAGCCAGAATGGATTTTTGAAGAGCTAAAGAGGGACGGCGTCAAGAAGGTCATCCGGGAACCCTAGAAGCGGCGAGGTGACGGCGTCACACTCCATAAGGTGACGCCGTCAGATCCAAAAATCTATATATAGTTTTCTAATCTTTTGTCATTAAGGAGAGCTTAGTGTGTGGAATTTTGGGATAAAACCCTAGGACGAATTCAGCTACTTTTTCAGGGCTTTTTGCCTTGAGATCTTCCATGTTTCATTGAAAGATAAGTTATCAAGTAATCATTCAATATGTCTATGTGTTGTTTGATTCTATCTTATTCTTGTCTTTTGTTTAACATGTTAGGCTAAATTTATCTTGTGTTTGCTTAGATCTAATGAAACTTAGCTATTGATTATTGGTTGTTAGTGTGTTGTTAGTTGTATTGGATGATTGTTTATCTATGTTAGGCTTAAGAAAACTGGCTAACTTCCTATTCGGTAACTTGCTTGAACGTCTTAAGAAACATGAACCAAACGCGTACTAAAGGTTTTTATGGTTGTATTTAATGCACAAGCGAATTCTAGTGATCCCATGTTAGGAGCTTCCTAGCCGGCTCGACATAGGAGTGAAGTAGGAGCTTGTAGAGTTGGGGAAGTAAGTACGCCACCCCACGAATGGTATTAAGGAATACACCCATCATCCACGCGACTAATACACACTAATTAACCGGTAAAAGATAGTTAGGGAGTAAGGAAATCTAAGTAAACACATTTCTCTACACATAAGTTTCTCACCACATTTCATTTTTGTTATTTTATTTTATTTGCATCCGTAGTAATTTTGGGTTAGTTGACTAGCAACTAATTCCGCCCACTCCTTCAAACCCGAGATTTTACTTGCTTTCTAAAAAATTATAAAAACATAAAAAAGAATCTTCCTCAACCCTTAGACCTAATTAGAGTAGCCTTTCATACCTAACGAACACTATTCCCTGTGGAGAACGATCAATCCCCCGTACTTACCACTACACTATACTACATCGGTCAGGTACACTGCCTGGTGGGGTTGTAAGCCTCTTGAGATCCCTCGAGAGGTAAAACCTGTTGTAAGGTTACAAAACCACGCAATCAAGTTTTTGGCGCCGCTGCCGGGGAATAGTTATTGTTTAGGTTGAATTTTTATTTCTATTAGGTCTACTCACTAGATTCCTTTCTAGTGAGATTTTTATTTTATTTTTCTAGATTTTCTTTAGTCTATCTATTTTCTTCGTGTCTTTGTTCGTAACACTACCATCCGACATCATGGAAGATGGTAATATCCTTAACCCACACAACCCACCACCACAACAACCACAACCACCTCCTAGAGCCCGTACTTTAGGAGAGTATTCCCGTCCTAGCCACCATGGCTATCGAAACACCATTGAGCTCACTCAAGGAGCCAATATCACACCCTTGCGATCCGACACCATCCGGTTGGTGCAAAGTGGATGCGCATTCCATGGACTTCGTTCTGAAGATCCTAATCAACATCTCAAGGACTTTCTTAAAATCGTTGATTCTATAGACCTTGATGTTGCCACTCGAGAGACGACCCGATTGCGTCTCTTCCAATTCTCTTTGCGGGACCAAGCTAGTCAGTGGCTAGAACGTCAACCCGCAGGATCCATTACCTCTTGGGATGATCTCACCACTCGTTTCCTTGCTCAGTTTTTCCCACCGGGAAGAACTACCAAGCTAAGGAATGATATCTTGATGTTCCAACAACGTCAAGGCGAAACTCTCTACGAGGCATGGACTCGATTCAAGGACTTACTCCAAAAAGTCCCTCACCATGGCATAGAACTTTGGCTCCAAGTCCAAATCTTCTATGATCATATCAATCTCTCCACGAGGCAAACCATTGACCAATCGGCCGGTGGTAAGCTACGTGATCTAAGTGCGGAACAATCATGGGCTCTCCTAGAGGATCTTGCTCTTTATGACAACGAAAGTTGGAGTGATCCCCGTGATTTGAATAAAACGGTCAAGGCAATATCTTTGCCTTCGAACAATTCAAGCACTTCTGACCGTAGGATCATAGAACTTGAAGACCAAGTCAAGTTTCTCATGAAATCCTACGAGGCTCCTAAACCTTCAAGCCAAGTGAACAAAATCACTTCTTCATGTGAATTATGTAGTGGTCCCCACGACACTCGTGATTGCATGGAACTCCCCGAACAAGCTTTTGTGGACTACGCATCCTCGCGTACCGACGGAGCGGGAGACAAGTGGTACACTTTCAAACCCGAGCCAAACCATTATGGTGATTCATACAACCCCTCATGGAAAAATCACCCGAACCTTAGGTGGAAACAAAACCAAAACTCTCAACAAACCAATTCTTCCAACCCACCTAATCGTTTCCAATCAAGCGGTTCCTACTCGAACCGTACTTTCAACAACAATCCTTCCGGCAATGGTAGTACCGATAACTTTGAAGGATTGATGTCTCAATTTATGGCATCTCAAGAAGCTCGTTTAGCCAAGTTTGAAGCCGATTTCAAACAAAAACAAAGCGAGATGACCGATAAGATTGACACCTTGTTGAAAGCCCTCAATGACCGAGAAATGGGAGCACTCCCTAGCAACACGGTCAAGAACCCGAAACTGAACGTCAACGCTATTTCATCGGTTTCGTCCCCTAGTTCTTGTCCACAATATTATTCGGTCAATTCCATGAGCACGTGTTTCAAACAAACCCAAGTCGTTCCAAATGACCAAGAAGTTATGACATCCAAATTGGTCAACAACATAGTTGAAACACCTCCCACTCAAAACCTTGACGAAGAATTCAAGGAGCTCCACCTTGAAAGTCCGGTTGTTGATGAGTTGGATGAAAAGAAGCTTAAGTTAGGCGAAAGAGGGACCGCCTTTGTTCAAAACAAGCTACCTAAGAAATTAGATGATCCGGGCTTATTTGTTCTACCTTGCAAGATCGGTAATTCGGAGGCTTATGACACATTAGCCGATCTTGGTTCAAGCCTTAACCTACTTCCGTTACCTCTCTACACCTCTCTAAAACTAGGAAAACTTGAAGAAACCGAGGTGATAATAGGCTTAGCGGATGGAAGTGTTGCTTACCCGGTTGGAGTAGTTAAGGACGTGTTAGTGCACATTGGAAAACTAACCATTTTAGCCGATTTCCACGTCCTTGATATGGTTAGCGACCCTACATGCCCCTTGTTGATAGGTAGAGGATTTTTGGCGACCGCTAGTGCTATGATTGATTGTAAGGAATCCAAGATAGCGGTAGGAGAAGGAGATACTTGGTCAGTCTATGATGTTAAGAAACATGCCTATGATACTAGTGAGGAACCAACACCACATTGGCTAGAATCAAATAGGAGACCATCTAGATATGGACCTTGGATTGATAGAGACTTCATAGGACCCCAACGCCCATTTTACCTAGAAGAGGACTTTGTTAACCGAACGCATTCGGTGGAGCAACTCTTGGCTAGGGACACCGAATTGGATCCATTTGAAGACCCTCTAGTTTTTAGAAAGATGATTGATTTCCTAGGAGTTTTGCCAATTAACCTAGGAATGAATAAGTGGATTTGTGAGGAAGATGATCATAAGTGGAATTGGGATAAACCACCTAAAGATGGAGATGGGTCATGGCATATTAAGATGACGTTGTATGACCCGGATGGAGAGAAGTTTGAAAAGATATATCGTACTAAGCGAACCAATAGGAAACTTCAATCCAAGCTTAACCCTAAAGACGTCCTTGATGACGAGCTCACTTACATAGGGTAGCGTGACTTTGAGTCTAGCTACAAGACTCGTTAATAAAGAAAAGCGCTTCTTGGGAGGCAACCCAAGCTTTATTTGCTTTATTTGCTTTGTGTGTTTATTTATTTGTTTGTTTGTTTTTATTTGTTTCCGTATGTGTGTTTAATTTTTATTATTATTGGTTCATGTTAAAAACTAATTTGTGAAAATGCTTTATGTTGTTTTTAACTTCGTCTTAACTACATATAAAGGTATTTTGCAAAAGATAAGTGTAAGGGAAATCTAAATCGGTTTATTAGAACACAAATGAACATGAATCGTAATAATAATAAATTAGCATACATATTCGTATTTGTTTGAGTCAAATGCTTGTATCGAGTCATAATGAGGTTTTGCAGGATTTCCAGGAAGTAAGGTAAAGGTTTTTCCAGAAATTTTCCGGAAACTTAAAATGAAAATTTTTGTCAGGTCATTTCTGACGGCGTCAGGGGTTATAACCTGACGGCGTCAGATTTAATTTCCAGAAATTTTTGAAAGTTTTGTTTTCATAAAAAGTTTTTATTAAAATCTCCAACTTATAATCTCCAGGAATCTGCAAAATTTTCATTCCACAAGCATTATATCCTTATATATAGATTTTTCCCGCCGATGTTATGCAGGTTTTCGTGTTTGTTTTCTCAGGTTTAACAGGTTATTTTGGACAAGGAGATGTTTTTGGAATCAAGCTTATGGCGATGCATTAGTCATGGAGCTTCAACATTCTCTTTGGAGGAAGATTTAACCGTGTAATTTCATTATCCACCGAGCGAATCAGGGGAGTATTTGATTTCATTCTTTTACTTTTTGCTTTTACATCTTATTATTTGAACATTGGGGACAATGTTCATCTTAAGTGTAAGGGGAGGGTAAAAGTACGATTTTAGAGAATACAATTGCGCTTGATTTTTGTTTGTTTAATAGTAGATGTGTAATAAAACTGAGAGAAATACTTGTTAAGGTAATTTTAGTGCCAAATTTAAAATTTTTTACAACACATAGGAGTGAAACTTTGATCTTAATGAGCGTCTCACGGATAGGAGTTATATGACTAGCACAAAAACCGTACCACTAAAAAATTTTTCCACCCCAAATATGTGAGGTTCGCCCCTAGAATTGGTAGGAAAAGCATTTATGCTATGATGTGTGTACCGGTAGCACTTAGATTCTAGAACTTGCGTTAGGACCATTCCAAGGCCACAAGTGAGACTACATTCGTGTAGTTAGATTTACTACATGATAAGAGGCATTAGGATTAACCCATTGTTTTACACCTGTGTTTTTGTTATAATTACGTTGGCTACATTGGTCAAGTAATTCTCCCACACCCTTTGCGTTGTACTCATTTTTAGTACACGATACCCCTAGTACACCCCTCAGAGCCTATCTTTTCGTTTCGACCTTTAAGCATTTTACTTAAAGGAAGAATTTGTTACACCCCACTAAAATGTACACCCAAATCGCCTTAGCCTACCTTGTATGCACTCATCTTTAGTGCATTATTGTTACAACATTTGTTTAAACCCAAGTTAATTACCTAATTGATTACATGGTTGCTAAGTCGAGTCATATCCTTGTACATATTGTTTTGGGACGATTGGGACTCATGGGTAAAGTACTAGTGTAATGGAGTAACGGGGAAGAACATCATTTATTACCCCATATGTGCTAAATATTTTAAAAGTACTCCAAGTTTTTCGATTATCTTAATTCGAGTCATTAGATTAGTATTTGTAAAGTTATGTAAAAATTCAAGTGTAAGGGGGATGCAATGCCCCTATGATGTATTATTTTGGATGGTAGGGTAAAAGTGTATGCAAAAAAAAAAAAAAAAAAAAAAAAAAAAAAAAAAAAAAAAACCAAGAAAAACACAAAAAAATGAGAAAAAGAAAAGTAGAAAAAACATACGGACTACCATCCCGTTTTATTTTATGTTTATTTTATATTTTTGTTATTTTGTTATTTTGTTTCTAGCTTAAGATCGAGTCTAGTCTTGGCTTAGCAACATTGTATAGTACATGTAATTGATCAAGATTTTTAACTCGCCACCAGTAAAATATCCTTTATCCAACAAAACCGTGTTTTCCTTTTCCCTACACCTTACGTTATAACCCATTTAAAAGCCCTCTTTGATAGTTTATCTTAGGTGCTTACGCCTAGTGGAGGAGGTTTTCGATCCTTTCCCAAGCCTATGGTAATCTATTTGCTATGACAGGTAGTGAGAGATATTATCCGTTTTCATTTATGAGATTTATTTTGATGACACTTGAGAGATGTGAGTATCTAAACACTACTTGTGAGGTGCTAGTTTATAATCTCCGTGCTTATTATGATTGAAGTGGAACGATTATTTGTTGTAATTAATTTTATGTTTGCATTAAATGACCCCTAACTTGTATTTTGATTAGAATAAAAGCGCATTTGCTTGAGGACAAGCAAATCTCAAGTGTAAGGGTATTTGATGAAGCGAAAAGTGTACCGCTTTTAAGGGGTCATTTAAGCCCTAAATCGTATTTATTTGATCAAATATTGCCCTAAATCGTTCCTTTTGTCATTTTAGGTACTTTTGAGGAGAAATCTGGAAAAGGAGGCATTTTGGACGTTTTTGGAGCATAAAAGTGAAGAAAACGGCAAAGTCTCAAAAATCGGCTAAAAGTTACTCTTGACGGCGTCAAGATTTACTCTAGACGGCGTCATGCTTTGGCAAGAAAAAGTTGGACGTGAAATTTACTCATGATAAGCCAGTGAAAATAGCATGTGAATTCTGACGGCGTCACGCTTTAACTTGATCAAGGGCGTCACGGCTTAAATCATAAGGGGACGGCGTCACGTTCATGGTTCGACGGCGTCAAGCCTTGATAAGCCAGAATGGATTTTTGAAGAGCTAAAGAGGGACGGCGTCAAGAAGGTCATCCGGGAACCCTAGAAGCGGCGAGGTGACGGCGTCACACTCCATAAGGTGACGCCGTCAGATCCAAAAATCTATATATAGTTTTCTAATCTTTTGTCATTAAGGAGAGCTTAGTGTGTGGAATTTTGGGATAAAACCCTAGGACGAATTCAGCTACTTTTTCAGGGCTTTTTGCCTTGAGATCTTCCATGTTTCATTGAAAGATAAGTTATCAAGTAATCATTCAATATGTCTATGTGTTGTTTGATTCTATCTTATTCTTGTCTTTTGTTTAACATGTTAGGCTAAATTTATCTTGTGTTTGCTTAGATCTAATGAAACTTAGCTATTGATTATTGGTTGTTAGTGTGTTGTTAGTTGTATTGGATGATTGTTTATCTATGTTAGGCTTAAGAAAACTGGCTAACTTCCTATTCGGTAACTTGCTTGAACGTCTTAAGAAACATGAACCAAACGCGTACTAAAGGTTTTTATGGTTGTATTTAATGCACAAGCGAATTCTAGTGATCCCATGTTAGGAGCTTCCTAGCCGGCTCGACATAGGAGTGAAGTAGGAGCTTGTAGAGTTGGGGAAGTAAGTACGCCACCCCACGAATGGTATTAAGGAATACACCCGTCATCCACGCGACTAATACACACTAATTAACCGGTAAAAGATAGTTAGGGAGTAAGGAAATCTAAGTAAACACATTTCTCTACACATAAGTTTCTCACCACATTTCATTTTTGTTATTTTATTTTATTTGCATCCGTAGTAATTTTGGGTTAGTTGACTAGCAACTAATTCCGCCCACTCCTTCAAACCCGAGATTTTACTTGCTTTCTAAAAAATTATAAAAACATAAAAAAGAATCTTCCTCAACCCTTAGACCTAATTAGAGTAGCCTTTCATACCTAACGAACACTATTCCTGTGGAGAACGATCAATCCCCCGTACTTACCACTACACTATACTACATCGGTCAGGTACACTGCCTGGTGGGGTTGTAAGCCTCTTGAGATCCCTCGAGAGGTAAAACCTGTTGTAAGGTTACAAAACCACGCAATCAATGGTTGATTGTGCTTGTGTTGTAGTTCAATTTATTCATCCCTAGATGATATATGCTCATTGTTGACACTTTTCATATTACGTCACACTTGATCGGTTGTTTGATACAAAAAGTTTTAAGTTTTAAATGGAAATGTATTCACCCCCCTCTACGGTTTCCACAATTGGTACCAGAGCCACGTCGCTCAAATTTTTAAAACAAATGGTTTTCAAAATTGAGTACGATCCATGTATCAAATTACCCATGAAGGTGATAAAAATATGAAAAGTATTTAGTTGCTTAATACTTACAAGTTTTGTTGTTAAGTATACATTGTCATACTAGCTTGAAGGTTTTCTTAAATTAATAAAAGTTGGTTCTGTTCAAACCTGAAATAAAAGGTACGGCACCGTTAAATATAACGTACGGTTCCACTAAATATGGACGGTACCACTAAATTTAACGGTACCGTCGTATGTTTTTCAGAATTCGGTAATTTTCAAAAATTCGTATAAAATCAACCGTAAGTCTGTAGGAGTCGTGCCACCTATCATTTTAAACGTAATTGAGTCTACTTTCACTTAAAAATAATTTTAGAAAGTGATTGTAAAGTAAAATTTATGAGAGTCTTTAATTCGTAACAGAGAGTCTTTTCCGGTCATGCCGATTGCACAAATTTTTTTGTCAAATCACAAAGTGAACATCACACGTTGATGCATTCATGATTTCAAGGTGTTGATCAAATTTTTAAATGGGGTGGAAAATAATTTATTTTCAAATAAAGTCAAGCTAAGTGTACATTGTTATACTTAATACACAAAATGACGATAAGTATCTTTGTGTGTTATGCTAAATGACTATTTGCTTTTCTTTGTGTCTTAGTATTGTTAGTTAATACTTTTGTATGCTTATTGTTATTTTTAGTTGAGCTAATTTTATCTATAAGCATAAGTGTCTTTCATGCCTTGTTGCTATGTGTCGAATATTAGCTTTTCGGCTTATGCGTCAATAGGACTTAGGCTAGACTTCTTGTACTAAGTTGCGTAATTGATTTTGCATTGCATATAGGCATATGCCATTTTTCTTGCATTTGTTGCAAGTTTTTAAAATGGTTTAGTAACCTTCTTAGGAATAGAAACTAAGTTGGTAGATCATGTGCGTTGAAAGATATTGTCTTACACAATTATTTTTCCAAAGGTTTAAGTGTAAAAAGTATATCACCCCAAAATGCTTAACACTTTCATAAAATCCGTAACATGATCTTTAAAACATTACATCATTTTGTCTTGTTTGACCATGGGTTGTCTAAACAAGATAAAATGTCATTTTAATACATTAGTATTTAAGTAAAAGAAAATGTATTAAACTTGCATTAATTTAACACACATACAAAATGTTTTAAACATTTAATATTTTACGTATGTGGTATAAAAATGGTTAAGATAATTATTTTTATACTAATGAGGTGTCGAAAAACTAAGAATATTATACTTAATAATATAAATAGTTATTCTCAAATAAAAAATAAATGACAATATCAAAGTATTAACTTAATATGTCATTAACCTCACACATACAACTAGTGTTAGAATAAATGGAATACACTCATCAAATTTTTATTTTCTTTTTAAAAAGGAGTGATTGTGAGGGTCAAGAAAGATTTCGAGTACATATCAATTCATTATTCAAATTATGATTGATATCATTATCGAATCTAATTGACAAGTTTTCGAGTGTTGACATGAAATTGGAGTCATTATTTGTTTAGCTTCAAGATAACATCAAAACATGATGAAACATATTATCTTGAATCTACATACTCAATCACACTCGATTGTTATGAAAATAATGACGTCCTCTCAAGACGAAAATAATATGCATCGGATCATAACTCACACTTGTGTTGAAGATGCCATGTTAAGTCTTCTTGTCCAATGGTTGTGTTCCAAACTTTAAACTAATATGTTTAAAAGATGCATAAAATACACAACCAAGTAGGATTGACAACTTAGATGTTTCATCCGAAATATACAAGTAATTTACATTGCAATGCAATAAGTAAATGTGTCATTTCCGAAAAACCAAACACGAGCAAACAAACAACATATGTAAACTTTGCTCATGAACAACTCAACACTCAAAGTCACATGTCTTGTAAAAATGTCACACATAATATGTTATTAACTATTATGTAAGTCATCAATCTTTGAGAATATCACATGTATTTCTCTTATCAAAAGATTGACAAAAGATAACTTATATCATATGCATCTTATTCCCTTTGTAACATGAATAGTTATGTTACATGAGAATACATTGCATCCTGTTAACAAATATAGGATATTATAGTTGAATAATAACCTAATACGACATGTGTCATTGCATAAACAAGTAAAATTGGTCATACACTAAAATACTTGTTTCACTAAGCATTCGTAAGAGTGATAAGTTTCCTCTTAGAAAAGCATACTTGTTGAAATAAACAGTATGTCTCATTTTAAATAAAATACTCACAAGATCTATTGAGGTAAGTAACCTCTACTAGATTCTTTCCTCAAGATATGCAAAGGAGCATTCTTGAAACACTCACGATGTAGTAGATTCTACATTGTATCACATTAGAGTGTCTCTTGGTTCTAGGAAACCAAATCATGTTAAAATAACATGTAACAACTCAACAAACAAAGATGTTGTCCAAGAGATCATAAAATACACTATCTCCATCAAATAACCTCTAAATCTCAAACACGAAATTAAAACATTTCGCTTGCCTTTGTTAGGAGTTGTGTAAGACATGTCATTATCTTAACCGACTTTCAAAGTATGGTTAGTTGAGTCATATTAGGCCATGTATTAGCGAAATAAGCTAATATCATCTTTGCTACACTTCAATAGGCAAATATAGGAATTTGAATTTTTCTAACATGAGAATGACTACTGGAGAACCTATCGCACTAGAAACTCAATTTGACCTAACGGTTGAATTGCTTCTAGGAGAGAAGTTGGGTTTGTGGTATAACCCGTAAAAATGGTCGTGTTTAGCCTTAATTGAGCACCACTAGTGATAGTCTCATACTCATTCTCTAACTTGAAAATGTTTCATTCCTACATTTGACTAGAGACAGTTTACATAGTTGAACTTTATTTCCCGTTAGGATTTCATTTTAAACAAGTAGTAATTAGGATCTGCCTTAGCAAACCTAGATTGCTTGCATCCCACATACATGTTTCAAAATGATAACATGTTCTCATAAGACATGATTAAATGTCTTCATGATCTTAAATGCTAAATGATTATCATGTTTTGCATGATGTTTACATTTATTCCTTATGTGCATTTTACTTGATTTACTTGTAAAGTTTGCACCCACACTATGTTCTTTTGACACATTAGGAATTAGGTATGCCCATCACTATGAACCCTTAGAAGTCATAGAGTCATACACTAGTGTCAAAACCTATAAGTTAGAGTAGTCGTGAAGTTGTCCTAATTCCCTAGTCATCACTTCGGCTTCTTCCAAGTATACTCCTTTTTGTCATGGGAAGGTTAGATACAAACCTAGTAGAACTCGGAGTAGGATTGACAACTTAAATATTTCATCCAAAATATTCAAGTAAGTTTAACTTGCGATCGCAATTGTTAAATGTCATATCCGAAACATCATACTCAAGCCTTTTGACAACATATGTTAAAACGCTCATCCCAAAGCTAAAAGCTAACATCAACCCTCGAGTGACAAAGGACTCACGAGTTGCTATTTAAGTGATTAGTAGTTCCTTTTATTCTCGTGTGATTACACACTTCTTAAGATCCCAAACCCTGCTGCGAATCAGCTTCATAGGCCTAGCTTTACGTCTTTCAAAACCCCGTGAAACACTCACGTGCGAAGCACATTGAAATCCGTAAATCAACCAAACCTCTCAACCGAGAATCCCTTAACCATCTTCGTCTAGGTCTAGGAATGATGGAACATATTCCATAAATCTTATGACTATTTAAATATTTCACTGGAAATATTAAAGTCATCCATCATATCCCTCTTATGACTACTTGAATATTTCACTGGAAATATTGTAGTCATCTCGTGTGTCTCGTCTCATGACTCTTTAAGTATTTCACTGGAAATATTGAGTCATTCTTTAAATCCCTCTCATGACTATCTAAATATTTCACTGGAAATATTAAGTCATCCTTCACATCGCTCTAATGACTACCTATATATTTCCTCAGAAATATAGAAGTCATCTCTTCTCGTCCAGTACCGTTCAAAGAATTTATTAGGTATAAATTCTCTCCTCGTGTCGAAAAATCTCCCTAAATCAGCGAGATTTATTCGTAAAATCCTCTTAAACTCCAATGACAACTTAAATATTTCATCCGAAATATTTAAAGTTTATTTAATTTGCAAAATGCAATTAAATGTCATTTCTCGTTCTCGACAAACGTTCATCGAATCCCGTTGGATTCATTCATAAAAGAATTTATTCGGTATAAATTCTTTTAATCTAAGGTCCAGAAAAATCACAACATATGTGAAATTTCTTTGTCAGAAATTTAATTCTGGGTCAAAACTGACCTCAGCAGGTCACGGTACCCTTAAATAGGGGACGGTACTGCTAAATTTAACGGTTCCATCGGACCGTTGTCTGCTGAGACAGTTTATTCTCACTATTTCAAAACCACTATCGAAACCCACTCGATGTAGTGTTGAACCAGAACCGTATCCTATCAGAACAGATTGTATCTATCTTCTGATTCCTAAGCCTTCTTCACTTTCACTTCCGCATGGTACTAAACACTACTGATATGTGCCTAATTACACATATCTTTTATATAATTTAAACCCACAAAAACGACCAAAAACACACAAATGACCCTATAAAAGTTACAAATTCATCAAAATGTGTTTTTATGTGATTCAGGTACAAAAGATTGAAAAACAAGTGAAAAACACACAAAGTTTACACAATTGTCATTTTCAGTCCCTGGAGGTTCGCAAATTGTCAAAACTAGTCCCTGAATGTTCAAAATGAATAAAAAGTCAACTTTAGTCCTTGGGAAGTCAAACATGTTCACTAATGATCCCTGGATGAAAGTTTACACAAAATGGCAACTTTTACCCCTCAAGTTACAAAATTGGCAAAATTAGTCCCTGGGTGTTCAAAAATGGTAATTTAACAAATTACACCCTTGTACTATTCATGAAATACAAATTGGAACAATTTGATAACTTTTGGGAAATTTACAACTTCACCCCCTGAAAATCCAAAAATGACAAGAATGGTCCTTGGTGTTTAAAAATAGAAAAATATCAACATTGGTCCTTGTACTAATGATATATTGCAGGTTTAGTCCTTTGAAGTGAGTTTGGAATGTTGGCAAATCAGGTCCCTAAAGTTTCAGCAGTTTACAACTTTGGTCCTTGGGTTTAAATTTCTACAAAACAAACCAAACTAAACCCAGCCACCAAACTGACCCCAGCCACAAACCCTTTTGAACCCCAGCCCACAATGTGAACCCCCAATCCAGTCGGGTCCAACCCTTTAATAATAAATACCAGGGTCAAAAAGTCAAACCTCGCCAAACCACTCCACCTTTCTCCTTCCCTCTCCCACATCACTGTAAACACCAAAACCATGGTGGTTTTCACCAACACCTATCCACTACCTTTTCCCCAGCTCATTACCTACTCCACCACCTCATCCCTACCCCTACAACCCAGCCCACAATTGCCATAAATGCATCCACACCTTCACCCTTCACTGCCTCACCTCACATACCCTGCTTTTGTGACCCACTCTACCAAATTGCTTCTAAATCCTCCACAGCTGTCTCTTACACCTCTACAAACATCCAAGATGCATTAATTAAAATAAAACAGCCACAAGCTATCAAATGGACTTTTGGCGCCAAAAGCTTATTTGAGGGCTAGGATGATTTCTACTCAATCAATGGCCAAGATTGCAAGTGGGATCCACAAAGAGGTCGACAAGGAAGCAAAGAGGTCAATATATATCAAGAATGAAGCAAAGAGAAGAGGTTACTTTGGATTAGCCATTGTCAAGTAGTTAAATGCCAATGGATTAGCCATGGCCAGTAGTGTAATTTTACTGCTTTCAAGTGTTAGTTTTACACTGACAATGTTAAACTAAACATTATTTACAGTTTTATTACAATCATCTTTAAGGTTCATGTTATGTTCAAATTCGTACCATTTTAATTTTCCAAGTCTTTTACATTATTGTTGATCTTAGTTGTTTAATGGACTCTTTAAGCTCATATAGGCTCCTGAAAAAAGCTTTCAAGCTTTTAGATATATCAAAACAGTTATGATCTTTTAAAATTCATAAGTAGATAAAAATCAAGAAAACAAATGAAAAACCAAAAATAATAAAGTGTTCTTGATGAAACTGCATGGAGCAAAGTTAATTGTGGATTGCCTTTGGTTTAGTGACTCATTGGCAAGCTGAAGGATGTGTTCTGTGGCCTTGGTTCTCAGTTTCAAGCAGGATGCACTTGTGAGCCCTTTTTACTATTTTTTGCATTTTACTGTTCTAGCTATTTAATTGCTTGAATCTTTGCATTTTTATGTTTCTTTGTTTTTATTAAGTGTTATTATAGCTTAATATAGGTAGTTTGTTCATTAGATTCACTTGTGCTATGAAATGGAAAAATCACTCAGTTGAAATACTTATGTGACAAGTTTGTATTTTCTGCTTGTGTTCTTGAAGTTTTATGCTCAATTGATCTTCATATGTGATAATATTATGTTTGGAATCAGGTTCATATACAAATTCATTGAATACTTTGAAATTCATGTGACAAGTGAAAATTGAAGGGCTGTTTGGATTTGTTATGATTTAGGATGCTGAGGTTGTTGATGTTGTTTATTTCTGTTCATCCATGACCCATTAGGCCATTTGAGGGATTGACACCCCTTTAAGCTTAGTGGTAATGTGTAAATGGTCAAATTCACCTTCATTCCATTCTCAGAGTCCACTGTGGCTAAATTAGGTTTCATAAACTGGATTTGCTGTCTAATCTATGTTTAGGGTTGTGTGTGTTATTGTTCTTGTTTGATGTATGATGCATATGGCCTAAATAACTCAGTTCAAGCAATAAATCCAGGTTTTATTAAGTAGAAAGTCAAAATTGCTTTTAATCTTATTTGTTTTCTTGTCTGTTTAAGTTTTCATGTCTAAATCTTGCATATTAGTGTAAAAGTTGTTATGATAGCTTAATCTAGTTTCATTGTAGCTTAATATAACATGTTTAATCAGTAGATTAAGATTTAAGTTCATGTTAGTCAACTTAGAACATTAACTTAAAAAGTCAAAAAAAATTCTGCATTTTTCGTATTTACCAAGTTTCAGCCGATTTTCTTTTATTTTTCATTTCTTCATCTTAAGGAGTTAGAAGCTGAAATTTGACACGCATATAGTTCCCTAGCTTGTGTACTTCGCCATATTTTTAGTTTATTTTTTAGAATTTTTTACACCAGCCTTTTGATGCCTTGAAAAGCTGCGTTTTTGCCCTGTGCAAACCGAAAATCAGCAGACATCAGAGGCCTTTTGGCTTATTTTGTGTTTCCTAGTGCTTATATCTGATCATTCATAGCTTATTTAGTGTAGCTTTTATCTTATCATTAGTTATTGAACTTATTCCATGTCTTTTTAGCTTATCACACAGCTTATAGCTTATTTAATACCAAAATTAGTTCTAATATTCTTATAACTAAACCGTTTTGATAAATTCTGAGTACACAATGAGACTCAGAAACACTAGCACTTTCATAAGCCAACAAAAAGCTCATTAGTGGGACATAGCTGGTGATTGTTGTTTCTTTTAGAAGCTAACCAACCAGACTCAAAGTTTCAATGATTTAATCCCATGCCCTAGCTTATTTACTAGGGCTGCTCAGAGCTTTTTGATTGTCCCATTCTATCAGTATATACTGATGAATCAGGGGATTTATAGCATTTTCATAAGCCCCTCACAAGCTCATCTATGGACCAAAATGGTTGAGCTTGGGCTTTTTGGAAAGCTCACCAGGCCATCTTGCTACTTCAACCATTATTTTTCCATTTTGAGCTTATCCCGTCAGCTTAAATTGCCTCTAAAAGTAGCAGCAGTCTGATGCACTAGCAGTACCTTGGGACTGGAATTGCTTATTAGCTTATACCTAGCTTATTAGTGATTGCCAGTCCACCATATTGCACATACTTGTTCATATACATTGTACACATATTATTTTTGCTTTAGTTTCATGTGTGGAGCTTATCCTAGGCTGTCACAAGCCTCAATTCCATCCAAGTCAAGCTTATGCTTGACTGTCTAAACCATAAGCTTGCATATGGTGTATTTGAGCAATCCAGTGCACCAAATCTGTTTATACTTGTCCCTTGGGCATGATTACATGTTTCTCTTCTTTTTGTTTCATATGTATAGCTTTTTCAAGCTTATTCTAAGCTTTGACTTGACTGTTAAGCCCAATAGCTTAACTGTCTTGTCTCATAAGCTCATGGAGTGCTTATTTCTTAGTTTGTATAGTTTTGCCTTCATTAAAGTTGTATAATATCCATATTTAGATAATCCAGAAAAAGAAAAACAAAAAAAAGCCCCACATAAAGCTAAGTGATAGCTTCTATTTAGAAGCTTATTTGCTTATTAGCTTATTTTCATAAAGCACATATAGTTTTTATATTTTTCTTAGGATTCTGTATTTATTTTATAATTATGTAAAAAGTTTCAGATTTTTTCTTATTCATTTAATACTTTTAATAAATCATTAATAGTTTTTAGTAATTAATAATAGTAAATAATTAATAATAAATAGAATAATTGTGTAATAAATACATTTTCAGTTTTAAAATTCATTTTATAATATTTTAGATTTTTCAGATTCTTTATTTCATTTATTTAGGTTAATTTTATATTTTCTTATTATTTAATTCATTATTAAATACATTTAATTCATTTTTAATTCATAATAATTAAGTAAATAGTGTAAAATTTTATTTTAATTTTCTAATAATTTTCTTATCCTTTTAGGATTCCAAAAATATGATTTTCACATTTGTGGGAGTTGTATTGGACTGAATTCACTTTTTATTTTGTTACGTTTACGTAATTGTTACGAACACGTACGCGTTTTAGGTTTTTAGGTTTTCTTAAACTTTTATATAAGTTTGTAAATATAGTTATTTATTTTATTTTTATTTAATTTGCATTTAAGCCGTTAAGGCATGCAAATTCCCTCTTTGGGAATGTTTGTTTTATTTCGTTTTGTACGTTTACGTTTATTTGAATCTAAACGTACGTTTGTAAATCCTTTTACATTTTAGGGTTTCTGATTGCACGTTTCTTACTGATATAGCTGTGACAGAGCTATTACTATTCACATTCCAGTGTTAGTCAGTCAGATTCCCATGTTTTTATATATTCAATATCATTTCAACACACACATTCGTTGTATTACATTTTACACACCTCGTTGGGACATAATGACCCGGGGATATAATTCTGTACTCCCATGGATTTAAATTGCATTGGGTCCTAGATTGGTTTGACTTTTATGGTTGACCATTCACAAGTGGTTGACTAATATAAAGATGACTGTTTAGGACCAATCAACTACCAATGCTTCCGCATCCCACTCATTTCCCACACACTTCAAAACGAAGAACCACTTGGATAAGTTGAGATAACCCCACTAGAACCTTATCACCAACCTCACAACCCTGAAGATTTTATCTTCTTAACCCTTAGGATATCTCCAAGTAATCACATGCCTCATCATATACATATTCTATGAATATTCACAATGATTGAGAAGAGCTACGTGACTTCAAAGGTGAAGTTTACCGTATGCTATCCATTACTTGTCATGACGTTACTAAGCTCATCGCTTCCGTCAATGTTTGTTTTCCTTTTTATTTCACACATCTTGTCCGGATGGTCATAGATTAAGGGGGAGCGAAAATACACTCATACTGTCTTTCACCAAACACTCTCAAGAACACACAAATGTGGTTCTTATTCCCTAGGAAACTACCCTTTAGCTGCCCAGAACTAGGCTGCACAGGAAAATTCGTGACTTCCAGGTCACGGTACCGTTAAATAGGCCACGGTACCGTTAAATTTAACAGTACCGTGTGGTATTTAGTGGTACCGTGCCTATGTTTGACGAATTTTCACTGTTCCCTCCTGATCCCTGCATCCCTAACCTCAAACCTGCAAAATTTTGCAAACTCACACACACCCTAAGATTTCCTCACTACACCATAGGACACCATCACCAACTTTAGTTTGAATCCCACAACCCTTGCCTATATAAGGCCTTACTACTGCAAGCTTATCTTGCATCTCATCTTCAAACCTCACATTAACATCTTTCATCATCACACTCAAACCTTTTAGCTACACTTCACTCTTGACAGTGATAGTTAGTCTAAGAACCTTCAACCCATAGATCATCACACTCAAACCTTATAACCTTCAACTCATCACACTCAAACCTTACAACTACTCCTCACTTTGGATAAGTGATAGTTAGTTCAACAACCTTCAATCCTCACAAATACATGAAACCCTTCATGCACCAAATTATCTCTAACACACAACTAGGATCATCCAACCTAGAAACCTAGAACTTCGTTACCTTAACCCCGTTAGAGATATCCACCAACAATCCTGTTAGGATCACATGCACCTTTCCTTTTCCCTTTTGAAATATATCATGCATTTCATTGTCAGTGCAAACGATATATTAACCTAAACCATCCTTTCCCACCTTTCCTCAAAGGGCAAAACCAACATCTCCAACCACATCATCATCATCCTCCACTTTTAGGATTCCTACACCCTTACCTCCACCAAGTTCACCACAACCTTTAGCTCTCACACTAACCTTGTCACCTACATCACCTTTTGAACTTGGCACTAACACATCATCCTTATCACTATCACCATCACCACAACCACTAATGGGTCATCTCATTATTTATCCCCTACAACCACATAACCCAAGTTGTCCTTGTTGTCACCACAACCAACACTCTCCCACCTTATGGAATCATTTAGGTATAACCTCTATCGAGTCTACTTTATGGCACGACTTGTCATAATGTAATCATTTAGAGTATGTCTTATCAACAAACTATCCTTAACATCAATCATCTTGAGTAGATGATTATGTTGTTCAAAAGGTTTGTTAGAACTTTCCTTCCCAATGACAACTTGGAATAAGTCATTTAGTGCGTCAGTCAATGAACGAATCTCGTTCTTGATTAGTGTGATTGAGTGAACAATTACACCTTAGGTTTTCGGTCGGGTTGTGACACTTACGTGTTAACATAGTTTAACCCATGCATGTCTTGCTATGTGTATTCTATCCCTATAATGTTGCTCCTATACTGTTATATATTATGCTGCACGAAGCTAACCCTTGATGTAGGAAAAGCCTTTGTAAGAATTTGATCCATGGATCCGCTAGATACTAAGGTAAATAAACAAGGGAATTAAGTCACCATAGGGGAGCATTGAGCTAGGGGGAGCTCGGGAGTATTTGAATACATAGCATGGAGTCGTCTTCACAAGTGGTGATAGAAGGCTTCACTGGGATGATGCAAACTCGCCTTTCTGGGGAGAAAGGATAGTAGTAAGGGGGAGTAGGAAGTAAATCCAAGGGAGCGCTCGAGGCAACTACCTTTTTGATTCGACAAAAGGGGGAGAAGGGGAGTGTGTAAACAGGTAACTTTTACATTTTACTATGTGTTACGGTTTACATATTTGTCATCATCAAAAAGGGAGAGATTGTTAGTGCAAATATTACGATATTTAAACTAAACGATTTCATCAGTTTTAATGATGACAAACATGTAACTTGTAATACATAACGTAAAATGTGCAAGTTACTTGTAAACACAAATCATCAATGCATACTTACATCAACACCTCCCGACGTCTCAAGTATGCTTCAACGAAGTCGTAGATTTCCATCCCGACATAAATCACTCAAGGTATGGACAAACAAATCTACTACTTGACAAATGATCAAATGATTATATTTTTCTAAACTTCACATTTTTAATGTGACAAAACATTTTTTCAAAAATATATTTTACAAATTATTTTTGAATTAAAAAGAAATGTTTTATTTTGAAAAATAAGTTTAAAAATCCCAACAGCTATTTTCCCCCAAAATCAGCTCCAACCTTCCCCAAATAAGTTTTCACCAGAAAAGACAAAATTTGGAGCGTCCTTGTCTGGGACGGCTCCACGGTTCCACTAAATTTAGTGGAGCCGTGGGACATTAAGTGGAGCCGTCCGTACAAAATTTTCTGTAACGTTCAGATTTTTCTTGCCTATAAATAGTGGACCATTTCACACTTCCAACTTGATTTTTCCAGTCACTTTTCTCTGGTCTAATCCCTCCTCACTTAGATGACTTTCTTTGATCATTTGGAGAGTCTTAGTTTGTTTAAGAGTGATCCAATCCTCCATTCAAGTGATCCTCTTCATTCCTCTTGATTAGCAAGAGAAGAACACAAAGTATCCAAGTAGATACAAAGTGTTGTCATCCCTCTTGATTAGCAAGAGAAGAATACAAAGTATCCAAGTAGATACAAAGTGTTATCATTCCTCTTCATTTGCAAGAGAAGAACTCAAAGTATCCAAGAAGATACAAGAGTTGTAGTTGTTAGGTCTTGTAACATTTGTTACACTCTTGATTGTATCATAGCATACATCAAGATCATTTTTTTTTTAGAGTTTGTGAGGGAAGATCATTGTGATCTTGTCGAGATCTTGGAGATCTCTTGAAGCCATTGGGCTTGTGTGTATTGATCAAGTGGATCAAGGGTAGATCGGGTAGATCGTGGTAGATTGGTGCTAGCTAAGATTAGCACTCGACATCTAGCTTAGTGTCGGAAATAGGATAAGCGACGTGTACGGTGTAGATCGGGTAGATCGTGGTAGATTGGTGCTAGCTAAGATTAGCACTCGACATCTAGCTTAGTGTCGGAAATAGGATAAGCGACGTGTACGGTGTAGATCGGGTAGATTGGTGCTAGCTAAGATTAGCACTCGACATCTAGCTTAGTGTCGGAAAACAAGTTAAGCGACGTGTACGGTTTTCTCCGCCTGAAGGGAGTTTGTTGATTAGTGAAGTAACTCTCGAGTTGGGTACTCGGGGAGTGGAGTAGGGCGAAAAGGAGCTTCGTGACCGAACCACTATAAATCACCGTGTCCGGTTTGCGCCTTCTTACTTATCTCTTTACTTTCACTTTATTCTTTATCGCTTTATGTTTATATTTGCATTGCGTTTATGCTTGTGTGGCTAGTTGCTTATGTTATGTTAATTATGTATGTGTCATGGTTGATTGTGCTTGTGTTGTAGTTCAATTTATTCATCCCTAGATGATATATGCTCATTGTTGACACTTTTCATATTACGTCACACTTGATCGGATGTTTGATGCAAAAAGTTTTAAGTTTTAAATGGAAACGTATTCACCCCCCCCCCCCTCTACGGTTTCCACAGTTTGGCTCAAGTTTGGAATCGTCTAAGCCAAATCAAATCAACGGGTAATGATAATTTAGGTTAGCAAGAAGGCTAGAAGTTCAGTCAAGGCTTATAACGTTAGGTCATACATTAATCAAGACGGAACAAATTTATATTGATGGTATAAGTTAATGATAAGGTCAAAGGTATTGTCAAAGTAAATGAGTCGTTTTGAGGTAAATTAATAAAGGTGACAGGGAGGAGTTTTGTTCAAAAGATTTGATAAATAGGCTTTGAAGAAGTTTTCAAAAATTTTGGAGTGATATAATAAATCAGTTCTGAGATATGTGGAGAATTTTTACTGAGTGAAGACGTTTAGTAGCAATCAAGTGTCTAGCGAGTAAGGAAGGATTAGGTGTTTCATCTCCGGTCTTCATTAAAAATTTTAAAATAGTATGCAAGAGATGAAGTGTCCAAAAATTTAACTGTTTTTGATGAAGTGGTCAATAGTCTGAAAAGAAATGTATGGTTCGTAGATATGAACGAGAAAATAACGGTACGCTAGCATTATGCTCAGAGCACAAGGATCATCACAAATGACGTTATGAACAATGCAAACCATGTTGTCACCAAGGATGTATATCGCATCCTCTTGAATAATAGTATATAGATTCCAACGGTCGTAAGGAACGAGAAGACGATATGTTAGACCCGTTCCCGGGTATTGGGACCCCACCCTAGATGAAAGTGGACCAAAGGCTTTAGGTGATTGGCTAGTCAACGAATGTAACATTTTAGTCAAAACCGATAATCAAGTGATAGTCAAAGCATGTATTATAAGATTATGAAAGTTTTATGTGGCTCAAATAACAAGAGAATGAACTCCAAGGGCCTAGCTTGTCACATGTTAAATATGTTATAAAGTTAGTTGTGGCTAAAATAGGAGGAAAAGGACTTGAGGGGCCAATCTTGCCAATTGACCAAAGATACCACCTAACTATTATATCTAGCCTTATCTAGATACTTCCTCCATTATTGAGAAAAAGGAAGTCCGGTTTTTAGAGGAAGATAAGGGAGGGAAAGAAGTGCTTTGATGGTTTAAGAAAGAAGATGATCAAGCCTTAATGTTTATGGCTATCCTTGGTAATGACCATCTCAAGTAAGTACTCTATCTTAGTAATTAATGAGGTTAAAGTTTATGGATTAAGTGGGTTTTCATCATATGATCATGGTATGATCATATGATGATATGGAAAGGATGATGGGTAAGTTAGATGGGTTATATAACCCTTGATTATGATAAGTTGTGTTAATGGGTCTTGATGATGATAATGGTTTAGGATGTAATGATGATGATGATGATAAAAGATGAAGATGATGATGATGATGATGATGATGTTATTGATAGCATTAGCTTGGAATCAAGGTAAGTAAACCGGTATAATGTAAAGTTATAATGATTTCTATACATTATGTGTTATGTGGCTAAAGTGTTAAGATTTTGGTTGTTTAGTATAATGGTAGTCTTGTGTAAGAAGTTATAGGGTTAGTGGATGTGTTAGTTAAGAGTGACCTAAGGAAGAAGGGAAGGTTAAGGCTTAAGTGATTAAGGTATGTAGTTATTTTCAATGTTGTGGATTGATGGTTGTATAATGTGTAATGTGTTGAATGAAGTATAATGATATATTATGTCCGCTTTACTTACTAAGCATTCGTGCTTACGGTTTAAGTGTTTAATGTTTTGTAGGCTCGTGTGATGATATGGCTTGGGCTAAGGATCAATGTTGGTATGCGAAGCTTAGAAGGTTTAATATATGTAGGAGCTAGGTAGAATACCGAGCTCACCCAAGATGATACCTCCGTGAGTCAATAAATGGTTTTGTAAAGTGTAGCCATGTGTCAAATTGTATGTCAAGTGTTGTGTAATGAATTCGAAGTCATTTGGTGTGTCAAAGCATGTTTTAAGTGTTTGTAATGAAAGTTAAAGGGGTTTTTGGTTAAAGTGTAAAAGTACCCATTTTGGGTGGTAAACGGGTCAAGTGTCAAGGGAACATGTTTGGTATGTTAATGTAATGAAGTTGGTCAAGTTTGGTGTAGAAATGAAGTGGTATAAGTGGTTTATGGTGAAAATGGGTCAAAACGGGTTTTAATGCATAACCCGTCAATTTGGAAGTACTATTCCGGGTGGTCAAATGGTAAATGTTTTTATATGGAAATGAGCCCATTGATATACTAATGAAATCTGGAAAGTTTGGTTAAGTTTCGAGTTCGGGAGGTCGGACTTTCAAACGGGGATTTTGACATGCAAAATCTGGACAGAACCTCCCATCCGATCGGATGGTGGCGATCCGATCGGATGGAGGTCGCTGACAGATTTTTGGGCAACTTTGAAAAATCGTATCTTTTAATCCGTAAGTCGTCACGGGGCGTGCCACCTGTCGATTTGAAGGTAATTGAGTCTAGTTTCATTTAAAATTAGTCTCAAAGTCTGAAAGTTTATAGATTTTTGTCAGAGTGCAAAAGAGTAACAGCATGTCAGTTTTAGTTCAAGTATTTCCTCGTAAAAAGTTTAAGTTTTTGGTCTAAGCGGGCACGGGGTGTTACAAATTGGTATCAGAGCTTCGGTTTAAGTGAATTAGGTTCCCACTATAGGTTGCCTAGTCTTAAACCACTCGTAGAAATGTTGGACGTAGGTGTAAGAAATGCGTAAGATATACGTTTAAGTTATAAGAAGGAATGTGTGATATGTTATGTGGACCAAGGTTGATGAATGATGAATGTGCCTTATGTGCTAATGTGTATGTGATGTAAGTCCATGAAGGACTTGAATTGTTTAAGTGATTAGTTAGTCATGCACCTCGGTCGGTGCCGGTGATTGTTTGAGAATTAGTAAAGGTGGGATAGAGTAATGGTAATGGAATATGAATAGGAATGGTATTCGGTATTAGAGGTAGGTTAATAACTAAACTTAAATGTTGATGTTCAAGGTATGGAACATTGTAAATGTGCTAAGATATAACATGAAAAGATAAAATGAAACTAATGTACTAATAAGGTGGTGTTAAATGGTATGAAGGGTAAAGAATGAGGCTAAAGAATAACGGCATGTAATGATTATAATCCGTAAGATATATATGTCTAATGATTGACGTTAATGTAGTAAAGAGGCGGGTTAAGGGTAAGTGAGTTATAAGAATAAGGATGCGATGAGTTAAGAATGTAAGAAAGAATGAGATGAGTGTGTAAGGTAAAGGTGTTGCCCTGAAATCATTATATTACGGCTAAGGTGATTAGCGGTAATTATTATAATGAATGAATGTGTTGAAATTGACGATATGTGTAAGATCTATATGTAATAGAGTTGAGTATACTAACGTGTAAAGTAAAAAGGTGGAAATGATTAACGCGGGTTAAAGAATGTAAGTTAGCGTGAAAAGTGTAAAGACGTAGAAAGTGTGTAGATAACTAAAACGTGCAAGAAGAATAAATGGTACTAATGAATGAATGTAAGTTAACCTATGCAATGTTTAAAAGTGGAAAGAGTCGGGTGGACTAAAGGGTAAGGTAAAAAGGTGAAAATGATTAAAGCGGATTTAGAATGTAAGATGATAAACACATAGAAAATGTGTAATTATAACAAGCAGGTTCATATGCTCTATGAGCTTGCGTTCACTAAATAAAATGGATGGGATAGTGTGTGTGTTAAAATGTTAATGGCTTGGATCCAATGTTATAATGTGAAAATGATAAAGTGTGAATGTTAAGGATCCTTCGGGATGAATGTTAATGATCCTTCGGGATGAATGTTAAGGATGGTATCCTTGGGGATGACCAAGTCAACGAATGTTAAAGGATCCTTTGGGATGTGTTAAAGATCCTCTCCGAATACACTTATAAATAAATGCAGACAGCGGATACACGTGAATAATTACAAATTACCCCTTTGTGAAAAAGGATACTTGCAAAAACTCACGTTCGTGTGTAGTGTGAAGCCAGGTAAGTGATTACTCGGATCGTTTCCCAACGAGGTGTGAATGGGCAAACTGTGGAAAGCTAGGATTAGAGTGACTGATGTGATTAGATATTTTGGATTTTGCTTTTTAATAATTCTAAATAACAAATGATAAACAATTATAAAAAAGAAAATTAAACGCGATTGAATTAAATTGAAAACGCGTAACGGGAAATCCAAAATGGGACAAAAACTGAAAAACATGAAATTTAAAACCTAAAAATGTAAAATTACTTAAAACTTATTTTAAAACTAAAATTATATTTTTTTTACACTTTTTATTTAATTATTATTACTTATTTATTATTTAATAATTATTTAAAACTAATTTAAATTATAATAAATACTAAATGAACAAAGAAAAATCTAAAACTTTTTCTATAAATATTATTAAGTGAAAAGAAGCTAAGAAAATTATAAAAATGAAAATTACTTAATTAAAAATTTAAAAAGATAAATTCTATTAAATAGAAGCTATCACTATTTTTCTATTTTTGTTTTTCTTAAGGTCTAATAATATAATTATATTTTTCCTGGATTATAATTAATAAAAGAAAATTATGAAAATTAAAATTATATTTTTCTGATTAATATTCTATTTATTATGATTTAATTACTATTAAAAACTAATTAAAAAGATTAAAAATATCAAATGACTTAGGAAAAATCTGAAAAATTCAGGATAAGTCTAAATTAATATTTAAAAGCTAGGAAAATTAAAATAAAAAGTATAATAAGCCCTGATAAGCAGTTTGGCGAATAAGCAGTTTGGCAAATAAGCCAAAAATAAGCTAATAAGCACAAAAATTAACCAAAAGAACAGGACAAGTACAAAAAACTATAAGAAGCTTAAAACAACTGAAAAACACCAATAAGCACAATGAATAAGCAAAATAAGCAGTAGAACAGTTGGCTAGTTTATGCAGAAAAGTTAGGAAAGTAGCCAACTAGCAGAGCAGATTAAGCACTCCAATAAGCTACTGAGATGCAAACTAATGGGGGCAAAAGCTAGCTAGTACTATTGGGTATCTTAAAATGCAAAAAGCCCTATCACAAACAGCTGAATTGAAGTCCAATTAAGCACTAGTTCAGACACTCAAAACTGAGCAGGGTTGGATTAGTGAAAATGGGAAAGTTGCAGGCCTGATTTTAAGCAATCAAATAAGCTAGGAAATGGAATACCAGATGATAATATTAAAACTAGCTATGTGAACTATTCATAAACCAAAAATCAGGTAGGGAGCTTAATTGGATAAGCCACAATCAAGTAGCTTATGCTACTCAGTATACACTGAGTCTGCTGTGTGCAGACTTTGTGCAGAGGAGCACAAGCCAAAGGGACCTAATCCAACTCTTGTCTTCTAACTAAATGGACTCAAAGTGACTCAGAGAAGCAAAGAAAAAGGGCCAAATAAGCTTGTGGCTATATATGGCTTATTTGAGCTTTTGAGCTTCTAAAAAATCAACAGATGGCTCAAAAGTACACAACCTATCAAATGAACTTGTAATAACTTAAAAACAGCTTGTATTGACTCAAATAAGCTTGAACAAAGTTGGGCTTATGGTAAATCTACAGTAACAAGCTATGTTTGACTAGTTGACTGCCTTAAACCAAACACCCCTTTGTAAGGTGTCTGTTGTGGATTTTCAAAGGAAACAAATAATTTAACTTATGATTACTGATTTTTACTGATTAAATAACTTATATAAACTATAATAAGCAACTTTTAAGGCAAAGATAAGCAGTACAATGAGCTATGCTATAAAAGACTATTTTTGGACTTTTATAAGTTTTTAAGAGAAATAAAGAACAAACTATTTAACTACTAATACAACAGATGAAATATGTTAAGAAACTAGCAATAAGCATATATCAACAACAATAAGCTATTAAAAAGCACTAGTACAGTAGAATGCAAAATTGATGAAAATTAGCAAAAATGCTTACAACTGCTATGGATAATGGAACAAAGAATAAGGAACAAGAACACTCTAGCTTGTTCACACAAGCTAGAAAACCCAAGAAAAGCTTCCTGAATTGGCTTAATTCACCTAGAACAGCTTATTGCCTCATCAGTTGACTTTTGTTGACTTTCTTCATCTCTTGAGTTTAGAACTGATTTACACTATATAAACTTACCACAAGCTATAATGAGCTTGCATAAGCTTATAGAAAGGGTGTGGAAGCTTATGACTATGCTTGAATAGGTTATTAGATTACTTAGCTTAACAGAGAACTTGAAATCTTAGCATACTTGAAATTTAGAACATAAGTGATTAAAACAAGGTTACTTTGATTGATTATAACATAAATTACAACTGAGAAATGAAAATTACAAGATTACAACTATTGATAATAAAATACGATTACACTAAAAATTAACTACTACTTTTCTATCTATTACAAGGTCCTATATATACTAAATTAAGGTGGGATGTATCTTCTCTTTATCTCTGAATCATTTCCAGCCCTTGGATGGTCTTCATTTGATCTGAGCCTTTAAAACAGGTTTTGGCGCCAAAATTGGTACATAGTGGGAAAGACTATCACATGGGTCTGAGGTGAGTGGGGAAGAAGCATTGAATGCGTTTTAGGAGTGTTAGGTAGCGTGCTTGAGGAGGAGAGGGGAGGTGGCAGAGAAATACTATGGGTGAAGGTGGTTTTGGTTTTGGCGGGTACAGAGGTAGGGGATGGGAGGTTTGACTTCGGTCAAACCCAGGTTTTGGGTTTAATTAAAAACAAGGGTAAGTGGGCTGGGTAATGGTTTTGGGCTTGTGGGTTTTATTATTTAATGGGATGGGTTGGGTTTTATTTAAGGGTTGGGTAATTATAAAATGGGGTCCGGTTTGGTTAGTTTTAGCACAAGGACCATTTTTGCAATTTCATGAAAGATGAAGGGCTGAAGTTGTACATCTTCCAAAATAAACCAAGGGTGATTCCTGCCATGTTCCAATAATCCAGGGACCATACATGAGATTTCCAACAATAAAATTTTCCCAGGGACCATTTTTGCAAATTCTGAAAGTGCAGGGACCAAACTTGTAAATTATTGAAACTTTTCACCAAAGGACTAAATATGACAACTATTAATTTCAAAAGGACCTTTGGTGACTTTTCTTACAAAACAAATGCCTAGGGACTAAATTTGACAAGTTTTGAAAGTTGAGGGACTGAAACTGCCAATTTTGCAAACTTTGTTCGTTTTTCAATTGTTTTCAAACATTTTGCCTTTGAAACATATAAAACACAATCCCTGGGATATTTTTAGTATTTTGATGCATTTCTGAGCGTTTTTGGATGTTTTGGCAGTTCAGATACGACAAAAATGATGAGTATTTACACACTCATCAATGTGTTAAAGATCCTCCGGGATAAAACGTATTGCCTTCACTGGCAAAGATTGCCTACATCCTTGGCATGTGTAAAAATCCCTTCGGAGAAAAATGTTAAAGTAAAGTGGATCCAAGCTAGAAAATGAAAAGTTTAAATAATGAATGAAATGAAAACGAAAATGAAAGATTGGAAGTTAAAATGTGTAATGAATAGGTGCGAGTGTTATGTCGGAAGTATGTAAGTAGGATGGTTTATGGTGTCTTTATTTAAATGAATTGGGACGCCTTCTCATTTGAATAAAGAAGTCGTAAATCACTGAACCATGAGTTTGTATTTCTTGATTTACATCGTTTGGGACGCCTCTCCATGTAAATGAGGAAGTATGAATGAGTGGGCTTATGTGTTCCCGACATGGCATGAGTAGGGTGGAAGGGTAGAAAAAGGAGTCTAGGATGGTTAGAAGTCATAAGGAGTTGAGATAGGTGGATAGATAACGAGTTTAATGACGACCCTAGGTGGGAATCGTCAAGTGAAGTATAGGACTTAGGTGTTTTAGTGTGAGTTGAAACGATTAAAGTTTGAAAAGATATGTTTGTTGCAATATGAATTGAAGGAAAATGTGGAGTAATGAATGCAAATAAATGCTATTATGGACTAAAAGCTCTATTAAATTTTGAAAAGAAAACTAAAGGCGAATGTAACGTGTAGTAGAATATCAATGAGTTAGTAGTAAGGTTGCGATAAGAGTATAAAGTTAATGAATAATCGACTTATAAAAAGTTAAAAAGGGTGTGTAATCTTCAAGTGACACATAGTCCTTGACAGAAAAGTTAAATGGAACTAGTTAGAAGGTTATGCGATAGACGTAGAATGGTTAGGTGGCATATATTAGAGGCAAGGATTATGCCTTGAATGACATAATGACTCAAAAGAAATGAAAGAATTGAGAAGTTAAGCTAGAAATGGAATGAGCTAGGGTATGATGTACGTACAGTGGACTTAGAATTGCAAGATCACTTAGATCGTGCAATCAAAAGGAGGAAGAAGAATGGAAAGTGCTAAGAATGGAGGTAAGGTGAAACTAAGTTTTGGTTAGAAGTAGACGAGAGATTTCAGGGACGAAATCTAAATAAGGGGGTAGAATTGTTAGACCCGTTCCCCGGGTATTGGGACCCCACCCTAGATGAAAGTGGACCAAAGGCTTTAGGTGATTGGCTAGTCAACGAATGTAACATTTTAGTCAAAACCGATAATCAAGTGATAGTCAAAGCATGTATTATAAGATTATGAAAGTTTTATGTGGCTCAAATAATAAGAGAATGAACTCCAAGGGCCTAGCTTGTCACATGTTAAATATGTTATAAAGTTAGTTGTGGCTAAAATAGGAGGAAAAGGACTTGAGGGGCCAATCTTGCCAATTGACCAAAGATACCACCTAACTATTATATCTAGCCTTATCTAGATACTTCCTCCATTATTGAGAAAAAGGAAGTCCAGTTTTTAGAGGAAGATAAGGGAGGGAAAGAAGTGCTTTGATGGTTTAAGAAAGAAGATGATCAAGCCTTAATGTTTATGGCTATCCTTTGTAATGACCATCTCAAGTAAGTACTCTATCTTAGTAATTAATGAGGTTAAAGTTTATGGATTAAGTGGGTTTTCATCATATGATCATGGTATGATCATATGATGATATGGAAAGGATGATGGGTAAGTTAGATGGGTTATATAACCCTTGATTATGATAAGTTGTGTTAATGGGTCTTGATGATGATAATGGTTTAGGATGTAATGATGATGATGATGATAAAAGATGAAGATGATGATGATGATGATGATGATGTTATTGATAGCATTAGCTTGGAATCAAGGTAAGTAAACCGGTATAATATAAAGTTATAATGATTTCTATACATTATGTGTTATGTGGCTAAAGTGTTAAGATTTTGGTTGTTTAGTATAATGGTAGTCTTGTGTAAGAAGTTATAGGGTTAGTGGATGTGTTAGTTAAGAGTGACCTAAGGAAGAAGGGAAGGTTAAGGCTTAAGTGATTAAGGTATGTAGTTATGTTCAATGTTGTGGATTGATGGTTGTATAATGTGTAATGTGTTGAATGAAGTATAATGATATATTATGTCCGCTTTACTTACTAAGCATTCGTGCTTACGGTTTAAGTGTTTAATGTTTTGTAGGCTCGTGTGATGATATGGCTTGGGCTAAGGATCAATGTTGGTATGCGAAGCTTAGAAGGTTTAATATATGTAGGAGCTAGGTAGAATACCGAGCTCACCCAAGATGATACCCCCGTGAGTCAATAAATGGTTTTGTAAAGTGTAGCCATGTGTCAAATTGTATGTCAAGTGTTGTGTAATGAATTGGAAGTCATTTGGTGTGTCAAAGCATGTTTTAAGTGTTTGTAATGAAAGTTAAAGGGGTGTTTGGATAAAGTGTAAAAGTACCCATTTTGGGTGGTAAACGGGTCAAGTGTCAAGGGAACATGTTTGGTATGTTAATGTAATGAAGTTGGTCAAGTTTGGTGTAGAAATGAAGTGGTATAAGTGGTTTATGGTGAAAATGGGTCAAAACGGGTTTTAATGCATAACCCGTCAATTTGGAAGTACTATTCCGGGTGGTCAAATGGTAAATGTTTTTATATGGAAATGAGCCCATTGATATACTAATGAAATCTGGAAAGTTTGGTTAAGTTTCGAGTTCGGGAGGTCGGACTTTCAAACGGGGATTTTGACATGCAAAATCTGGACAGAACCTCCCATCCGATCGGATGGTGGCGATCCGATCGGATGGAGGTCGCTGACAGATTTTTGGGCAACTTTGAAAAATCGTATCTTTTAATCCGTAAGTCGTCACGGGGCGTGCCACCTTTCGTTTTGAAGGTAATTGAGTCTAGTTTCATTTAAAATTAGTCTCAAAGTCTGAAAGTTTATAGATTTTTGTCAGAGTGCAAAAGAGTAACAGCATGTCAGTTTTAGTTCAAGTATTTCCACGTAAAAAGTTTAAGTTTTTGGTCTAAGCGGGCACGGGGTGTAACACGATATTAAGTAAGTAGTTCTCAGGGGTTTAGAAGTTTCGATCCTCGGGATTTGTTGCAAGTAAGGGCCTTGATAAGTGGGTGAATATAAGACGGTAGTCAGTGAAGGTTTGGCAGGACAATGGACTGCAACCGAAACTGAGAAATGTACAAAGACTTATCGTATCGAAATAGAACAAGGCATGTCATGACAAAAGTACTTAATGCCTATCAAGCAACATAACAAAACAAGGCAAGGGTGACAGGAACAAGGTGTACTCAATTCTAAGGATAGATGTCTGCCTATAGGGTTTAATGCACAACTACGGATGCAATTATGTGATGCACACACACATGACTGATGCATTTTCAGGTGACTGCCCATTTAAGACCCGACCAAACATGATCCGAGACTACTACTCCCATCATTGCATGATTCTTCCCGAATTAGGCATAGGTGATCAGGCTATGCATAATTGAGGAGTAACGATGCAATGCTCGGAATAGTCAACTCGTATGATGTTTGGTGTTTAAGAAAACTTTATTCTGGTTATAGTTGCGATATTTATTTTTGAAAAACCGGCATTCTCCATAACAGCCTGTCTCTGATACCAGTCTGTAACACCCCAAAAATGTGGTATAGCGGAAGCATTCGGGTCCTGGGGTGCTAGAAAATCAATATACAGCACAGAGTGATATAGTACAATACCATAATTTAAATTTAAAGAAACAGTACATTAATACAACATTGTTTTAGCCAACAACGGCATTTGAAACATAAGAGTTTGTTTCCAAAAGATGACATTTTATTTCATCCAACTAAACATGATAGATGAAGACTCCTTAGTGCTAATGTCTTCATAAAATACACTTAATGGCGATCACCTGAAATGCATGAGAAAACGGGTCAACTATGAAAATAGTTGGTGAGTATACAGGTTTTATACAATAGAAGTCCAAAGTTTTGAGAAAAAATCCATCTGGTAGAGACCGTGTCAAACCATTCAGTTACATGTCCTGCCCATACAAGACTTGTAACCTATGGTTTCACAACCATTATATAGAAAATTGTACGTCTTGTAGTCAAACACACATGCTCATTAGGTTCACATTAAAAGACTAAGTATATAATAATGTATGCGGCAAAGCCCCTTAAAATAAATAATATGCATTCCGTAGACAGGGGAATGAGAGGCTGGCCGACCTCTAATAGCGCTATCCATACTACCTACTGCTCCGCACAAGGGAGCCGTACGAACGGTACGTCTAAATTGGAGTGCGAACGGCAAACCAATCAGGGACTAACAATGCGAATGTACGAACGGTACATCATACCAACTATTATATACTAATTAAATCAAGCCTGCTGCGTAAACAAAGGAGACTAAAATTTAAGTGCGTACGGCACGTCAACAGTTCAAAACAGTGTCTTAAGGTTCAAAGTCAATTTCAAAGAGTTCAAGTAAAAATATATGTCATAAGTTCAATTAAAATTTAAGTCATGCATTCCACCCCAAATAAATAAAACGGTAAAAAGGGGTTTTGAATACTCACCTCGGCATAAAGCAGTCAGATAAAACAATAGTTCAGATAAAGTTCAGCACCAACACGCGACCTAGATTAGTAAGGTTGTTTTAGTTCACAGACTAAGTTTAAGACTTAAGTTCAACATTTTGAGAGTTTATGTTATTGTTTCTGGTGTGGCAGCATTTAAGTCTAAAATAATTTTATAAGCATTTGTAGGTATTGGCTCATTGGAAGTGCATAAGTACACAAATATATGATAACAATGTATCAAAGACGAATAAGTCCCCGGTTCGATAGCAACTGATGAGTGTCTAAATACTCATCATTTTTGTCTTATCTGAACTGCCAAAACATTCAAAAACACTCAGAAATGCATCCAAATACTGAAAATATCCCAGGGATTATGTTTTATATGTTTTAAATGCAAAATGATTAAAAACAGTTGAAAAATGAACAAAGTTTGCAAAATTGGCAGTTTCAGTCCCTCAAGTTTCAAAACTTGTCAAAATTAGTCCCTGAGCATTTGTTTTGAAAAAAAAATCACCAAAGGTCCTTTTTAAATCATAAATTATCATATTTAGTCCTTTGGTGAAAAGTTTGAATAAATTACAAGTTTGGTCCCTGCACTTTCAGAATTTGCAAAAATGATCCCTGGGAAATATTATTTTTTGGAAACATCATTTATGGTCCCTGGATTATTGAAACATGGCAGGATTTACTCTTGGTGTATTTTGGAAGATGTGCAAGTGTGGTCCTCCAAATTTCAGAATGTACAAGTTTGGTCCTTGTGATTTAGCTACTATAACCAACCGGACCCAAAATAAATAAACAAACCAACCCATCCCATTTATTTAACCCAAGCCCAACTTCTAAACCCCAAGCCCAAAACATAACCCGACCCAATCCCTTATTAGCTAAGCCTGGGTTTGACTTCGGTCAAACCTTCCCTTTCCCACCATACCGCCAACCAAAACCACCATCATCCACCACCTCCTGACACACCCACTCCCCCTCCTCCTACACGCTACCTAACTACTCCAAAAACAATTAATGCTTCTTCCCCACTCCCTCAGACCCATGTGATTACATCTCTGCCCTTATCCACTTTTGGCGCCAAAACTCAGGGATGGTCAAGATTAAAAGTTAAGGATCCAAGGGTCATTTTTATTGCTGGGAAAGGACAAAGGCACCTCCAAAACCCTAATTCAAGCCTATATAAAGAAGAAGATGGAGCAAAGAAGTGTGTGTAATTTTTAGCTTATTTTTATTATGTCGAATTTATGCTTAAATGTTTTTCAGTCCAAATTAATTTAGGAAATTGTAATCTCAGCTTTAATATTGTAAGTTTGAAGTTTCAAAGTAATATAATTCAAGTTTCAGTTCAATTCTCAGTTCATGTAATTTTCTTTTTATTTCAAAAATCTTAATTTGGAGAATATTGTTTGTAGTTGTTCCCTGGACTTCTTAGGTTCACTTAAGCTCCCACAAAGCTTATTTAAGCTTTTAGAGACCTTAAAACTTGGATTAGTAATAGAAAATCAAAAATATAAAAAACAGTCAACAAAAGTCAACTGTGGTGAAGATATTGATGCAGTGGGTGGATTTGGTAGTTCAAGGGAGAAATGGAAGCTCTTGGCCTATCTAAAGATAGGCTAGCTTAGTGAGACTCCTCTGTTCATGCTGAGGAGGAATTTCAGTTGTAAGCAATTTTATGCAATTTGGCATTTCACTGTTTTAGTTATTTATAAGCTTTGATCCTTGTGTTTCTGTGTTTCTGAGTTATCATTAAGTAGATTCATATCATAAAACATGTTGCTTGTTATTTGAAATCCATAGTTACTTTGAATCTCTTCATAACAGTCAATATAGCATATGGTTCATTTATGTGTTTCATGCTTAGATCATTGTTGATTTCTGCTCAAATAGCCTTGTTATATGTTAATATGAAGCCTTGATTCAGTATTGTGATTTGAATTTATGTGTTGCTTTGAAAATCAGTTATTAAGGGGTGTTTGGATCTGCTGATCTCTGTGGCATACAGGTTGTTTTTGTTGTTGGTTGTTGTTTAAGACATGTCATACTAGGATCATCTAGCTCAGTCAAACAATAAAATCCAAGCCTTATTTGATAAAAAGTCAAAATGATCTTTAAATTGGTCTAGTGTGTTCACTGTGATGATCTTGGATTCCATGACCATGATTTTGTGTTCATAAGTTGTTAACCTTGCTCAATATAGTCTTAATACACCTTATTACACCAATATCAGTCAATAAATCAAGATCAAAGTTCACCAAAGTCAGCTTTAGAGTTTTTCTGAAAAAGTCAAATTCATCAGGGTTGAACCTTGTTCTGAGTTGCTGATCTAGGGGTAAATTAGGCTTCAATTGGTGTGTTTGTGATAGGGCTTTTAGTATTTTTAGATAGCCAGTAATATAAGCTAGCTTTTGCCCCCATAACATTTTGCTTATAAGCTTATTTGATGTGCTTAATCTGTCTGCAAAGTTGGGGGAATTTCTGAGTTTTCTGCATTGATCTTGCTGCTGACATTGTGCTTAATTGTCTTATTTTGTGGATTAGCTGTTTGAAATAAGTGGTTCTGTGCTTATTTAAGTTAGCTTAACATGTTCTGAGCATTTGGTGAATTTGTGTGCTTATTTGCTTATTTTTGGGCTTATTCCAAACTGCTTATCTGCCCAAATCTGCTTATTTGGCTTAGTCAGCTTTCCATTTTATTTTTCCTAGCTTTTTAATAATATTTTAGATTTACCTGTAAATTTTCATAATTTTCTGACTAGTTTTAGTATTTTTAATCTTTTTAATTAGTTTAAAATAGTAATTAAATCATAATAAATAGAAAAATAATCAGAAAAATATAAATCCAATTTTCATAATTTTCTTTTATCATTTTTAATCTAGGAAAAATATAATTTCATTTTTAGTCCTTAAGAAAACCAAAAATAGAAATATAGTGATAGCTTCTATTTAATAGAATTTATCTTTTTAAATTTTAATTAAGTAAATTTCAATTTTATAATTTTATTAGCTTCTATTTACTTGATAATATTTTTAGAAAAAGTTTTAGATTTTTCTTAGCTCATTTAGTATTTTTTATAATTTAAATTAGTTTAATTAGTATTTAAATAATTAATAATTAGAAATAATTAAATAAAAAATGTAAAAAAATAGAATTTAAGTTTTAAAATAAGTTTTTAGTTATTTTACATTTTTAGGTTTTAAATTTCATAAATTTTACTTTTTAGTCCTTTTTAGATTTTTCGTTGCGCGTTTTTAAGTTAAGTCCTTAGCGTTTAATTTTGTTGTGCATATCTGATTTAAATTTGTTATTTAGAATTGTTAAACAAAGCAAAATCAAAAGCAATCTAAATCATCAATCACTCTAATCCAAAGCTTTCCACAATGGCCCATTCACATCTCGTTGGGACACGACCCGGGTGATCACTTGCCCGGTATCACACACATCACATTCACGGGTTTTGCAAGTTTGACTTTTCCTAAGGTTTGACTTGTCATTTCCCAAAGTATCACGTGTGCACGATACTATATTTATTTATATATACTCACACACGGATCAAATTTTGGCGCCGCTGCCGGGGAGGTGTGCTGCGACTTTTGTGTTAAGTTCAAGCGATTAGTGATTCGAGATCCTTCTTTCAAGAAGTTCCTATTTCCCAAAAACAATATAAAAAAAATATTTTTCTTTTCTTTTATATATATATTATCATATAAAAATTAAAAACCCAAAAACATTTTCCGTTTTCTTTGTTAATAATAAATAACAATAAAAAAATTACCATCGAGAACCAAGACAGAGTACTACCTAACTGGGGGTACGACCATAATAAGTTCCCAAACCAAAGATTTAAAACTTGCCTTTGTATCACTTGCGAATATCGGCTCACCTTTAATTGATAAACAAACTATAACGGAGGTTTAAGGATAGTCTGACATTAAATTGTCGGACTGAAAGAAGCGGGTTTTTAAGGAGCATTAATTGCCCACCTTTGCTTCTCCGCCACTCTGTGCGTTTATCTTTTAGAGAGCTACCGTACGCTTGTTGATTATTGGTTTAAGTTAGCTTGTGTTTTTTTCTCGATCTTGTTTTAATTGGATTTGTTTTCATCTTCACTTTTCAAAAAAATAAAAAGAATCTTCCTTCCTTTTTCATAATTCTCTCGACTCTGAGGCTTCTTAGAGTTGTGTTCTAGTGCATGCACACGCGTTCTTCTAGGTCTACGAGCCCGTTACGTGAGCTTGGCAACATTCCTCGAAGACATCGTAGACGTTCTGTTTCATCAGTCGTACCCGAGATACGAACTGACCCCCAAACCCCTGTCATCATGGCAGAAGACCGTCCTATGAATGAGCTTCTCCAAGCTCCCACCGATGGGTACGGAGATGCCATTGTTGTTCCAGCCATCGTGGCTGAGAATTTTGAGCTTAAGACTGGGTTGATAAACCTGGTAACCCAGCGTCAATTCTATGGTTTTGAAAGGGACGATCCTCAAGATCACATTCGATGGTTTAACAAGATCACTTGCACCATCAAATGCAAAAATGTCCCTGAGGAATCAATCAAACTTCTTCTTTTCCCATTTTCCATCGATGGGGCAGCTCGGATTTGGCTTGACAAACAACCCCCTCGATCGATAATAACATGGGCAGATTTGGTTCAAAAGTTCGTGAATGAATTCTTTCCTCCTTCCAAAACCACGTATCTCAAGAATGAAATCATGAAATTCTCTCAAAGGTTTGATGAACCATTTGAAGAAGCATGGGATCGTTTCAAAGAATTGCTCCGCAAATGTCCTCATCACGGTTTCACCGATTTGATGCAAATGGACACGTTCTATAATGGGTTAAACCCATCTGACCAAGATTCTCTCAATGCCTCAGCTGGAGGTAATTTTTTGAGCAAATCCACTAAGGAAGCCATTGCACTCATTGAAAATAAGTCAAAGGTCCGCACTGCACGAGCCAGACCACATAATTCTCAGGATAGTGCTGGTCCTTCTACTTCATCTCCTGTGAGTACTTCTAGCACCGATGCTAAGATTGACAAACTCACGGACATTGTTCAAGCTTTGGTTTTCTCCACACAAAAGAAAGAGTCCGCTCCGCAAACTTCTCGCACTGCTGAAATCAAAAAGGTAAAAGTTTGTGTTACTTGTGGTGGTCCTCACGCTTACTACAATTGTACTGCCACCGATGGCAATGCATTTGAAGTCAATGCTATAGCCGGAACTTCCAATCAAGGAGGTAACCAATACCGTCCTCAAGTGGAAACAAACTACCGTGCTAGCAATCAACATGGACCACCCGGATTTCCTCCTCCCAACAATCCAAATAGGATTAATCCTAACCAGCAAAGAGGGCAAAACATGCAAAATCAATTTCTTGCCCCGAACAATCAATACCCACCCCAAAGGGGTAATCAAGGGTATTCAGCTCCTAACCACCAAAGACCTCAACCAAATGAACTTGATAACTACATCAAGGTGAATGAGACCAACATGATGGCAATGCAAAATCAAATCTCTAATTTGAAGAATGAATTCCAATCTTCGATACACAAGCAAGGAATTGAGTTAAAAAATGAGATTTCAAACAAAATTGATCAAACTCAAAGTGAAGTTAAGAATATGTTTGCCAGTCTCATGTGCCATCTCAATCCACCTTCTACCTCGGGAGGTCTCCCTGGTAATACCATTCCAAACCCAAAAGGGGAACTCAAAGCTGTCACTACACATAGTGGTAAAGCTCATATTGGACCATCAATTCCTATTTTCTCTCCGGTGAGGGAATGGGAACAAGAAATCAAGGTGACAAAGGACCCGGTGCTTCCCTCTAACAATGGAAGTGCTAAATACGTCCAACCTAAGGTCGTCCAAAATCATACACCCACAATTGCTCCTAAACCGTCAAGAATGGATCCTAATCTTTCACGATTTACGGTTAAAAGTTTGTCAAGCAAACTTAGTGAGCAAAGAACAGCCAGAGCTTATTCCAATATGCTCAATGCTACCCCCGTCAGTGTGCTTGATGACAGTGATGATGATGAAGATACCACTTTCGTCAAAGCTATCACCACTCGGAGTGGTGCTGCTTATGAGGGCCCCTCTGGTCCTATTCCTCCTCCGTTGTTTGAAATGGAAAAAGAGACGGAGGATACAATGGACAAAGTGCAAAATCCAATCCCACAAAGTACAGCACAAGTCCATCCTCCAGGTGTCCCGAAAAAGAAAGCCAAACCAGGAGTTGTCTTTGAATCTGTTGAGACTCCAGAAGTTGCTGCTCCTAAATCCAAACCTCATATTCCTTACCCATCGCGCTTAAATGAGCAAAAGCTCCGTGATAAGGCTAGTCAACAAAATGATAAATTCTATCAAATCTTTAAAGGATTACATTTTGACATAAGCTTCGCGGATGCTACCATTCTGATGCCCAAGTTTGCATCTGCAATCAAACACTTGTTAAGCAACAAGGAAAAACTGATTGAAATGGCTAAAACTCCATTAAATGAGAACTGCTCAGCAGTTATCTTGAAAAAGCTTCCCGAGAAGCTTGGAGATCCTGAAAAGTTTCTACTACCCTGTGTATTTCCAGGAATGGTTGAATGTTATGCCTTGGCCGATCTTGGCGCAAGCATCAACCTGATGCCTCATTCAGTATGGAAGAAACTGTCTCTTCCGGCTCTTACTCCTACCTGCATGACTCTTGAGCTTGCAGATCGATCCATATCTCATCCATGCGGCATTGTTGAGGATGTGTTTGTAAAAGTAGGAAAGTTCCATTTTCCAGCTGACTTTGTGGTTGTTGATTTTGATGCTGATCAAAAGGTTCCTCTCATTCTTGGAAGAGGATTCCTAAAAACGGGCCATACTCTTATTGATGTATTTAAGCATGAGATCACATTGCGTGTGGGTAATGAAGCTGTTACCTTTAACCATGATCAAACTTCGAGGTACTCCTCAAATTTTGATTCTGCTTCGGTAAACCGAATCGATGTCATTGACATTACTTCAAAAGAGTACTCTCAAGAAAATCTTGGTTATTTTCATAATTCTGTGAGTGGGGAACCCACCACATCTTCTCAACTTATCATAGCAGACTTTTCCCCTTCTCTCACTTCGATTGAGGGAAGTGATCCCTTTTGGGATGAGGTCGATGCTTTTCTTGCTCTCGATAGCTCACTTCCGCATGAGGTTGATGATAACTATCTTGATCCTGAGGGGGACATTCTTTTTCTAGAAAATTTGTTAAACGAAGATTCATCTTCCCCTCTTCCACCAAAACAACTTCATAATGAGGAAACCAAGTCAGTTGAAAAAACTGATAAAATTCCTGAGATCAAGTTTAAGGACTTGCCTCCTCCACTTGCAATTCTTGAGGAGGAAGTTCTTATCCTAATTGCTGTTCAGATCTCTCTTCTTCCCTTCACCTACCCGGTGATTTCCCCTATCTTTCACTCATTCGGGAGTGAGGATATTACCTTTGATCCTGGCATTTTCCATTTAACATTGGTTTAAATGCCGGATTTATCTCATCGGTGTGGAACTTTCTTATGTTCAATTGTTTATCCAAACAATTTGAATGAAAGTCCGATGAAGATGGTTTCTTCCACTTACTTCCCCATAGACTTTTAAATTGCTTTTTCTCCCGGGCTGTTCAGGAACCCTTTGTTACGGTTGACCGTTCACAAGCGGTTAGCTTGCGTGATAAACCTGCCTGTTCGGGAGGAATTAACTCAATTCGGGGTCGAGTCAAGCTAGCGACTCGGGAATCAAAAACAGTAGCAAATATATGGGTTTTCACCCATGTTTCACCTAAGTGTGGGGGATATTCCCCACATGTTGTAAATATGTATAGTATATAATAATAATAAAAATAAAAATAAAAATAAAAATAAAATAAAAAAAAAATGTGTGTATATAAAAATAATGGCTATTAGTATTTCCCTTTCACGTTCTAAGTGTTGGTTTAACAAACCGGTTCTTTGAATATTGAGGGCAATATTCAGTTCTAAGTGTGGGGGGGGGGGGGAATTCTAGCGAATTTAATCAAATGTACCATCTAGTACCCCCATTTTAGCCAAAATTTTAAAATTTTTTCTCACTTAGAACTCAATAAATGGTTATCAGTCCGCCATGTCTAACCCACATAAGGATTGGCTAATCCAAGAGCAAACGGCTCTTGGTAAAGATGTCTCAAATCCGTTGATGGCTTGCAATTTGCCGAAAATTGTATGGTATTCGACTCGCCATATCTTTAAAAGTGAAGAGTTGGCTAGCCCGCAAGTTTGTGGCTTGTGGTAAAGGCAGTGAAAATCCATAATTGGTATTCAGCTCACCAAAGATAATATTGATAATTTATCTAAGAGTTGGCTAGTCCAGAAGCAAACAGCTTCTGGTAAAGACAAATCAAAACCGTTGACAGCTGATGGTTTGCTCAAAATCATTTGGTTATCATTGTACCAAGGTTCTTACTTGAACTAAAACAATTGGCTACTCCAGAAGTGATGGCTTTTGGTAAAGAGAAAAATCCATTAAAACTTCATAAAAGATTGCTAGGGACTAGCAATAGTTTAGTGTGGGGGATTGATGAGTGTCTAAATACTCATCATTTTTGTCTTATCTGAACTGCCAAAACATTCAAAAACACTCAGAAATGCATCAAAATACTGAAAATATCCCAGGGATTGTGTTTTATATGTTTTAAATGCAAAATGTTTAAAAACAGTTGAAAAACGAACAAAGTTTGCAAAATTGGCAGTTTCAGTCCCTCAAGTTTCAAAACTTGTCAAAATTAGTCCCTGAGCATTTGTTTTGAAAGAAAAATCACCAAAGGTCCTTTTTAAATCATAAATTATCATATTTAGTCCTTTGGTGAAAAGTTTGAATAAATTACAAGTTTGGTCCCTGCACTTTCAGAATTTGCAAAAATGATCCCTGGGAAATATTATTTTTTGGAAACATCATATATGGTCCCTGGATTATTGAAACATGGCAGGATTTACTCTTGGTGTATTTTGGAAGATGTGCAAGTGTGGTCCTCCAAATTTCAGAATGTACAAGTTTGGTCCTTGTGATTTAGCTACTATAACCAACCGGACCCAAAATAAATAAACAAACCAACCCATCCCATTTATTTAACCCAAGCCCAACTTCTAAACCCCAAGCCCAAAACATAACCCGACCCAATCCCTTATTAGCTAAGCCTGGGTTTGACTTCGGTCAAACCTTCCCTTTCCCACCATACCGCCAACCAAAACCACTAACCAAAACCACCATCATCCACCACCTCCTGACACACCCACTCCCCCTCCTCCTACACGCTACCTAACTACTCCAAAAACAATTAATGCTTCTTCCCCACTCCCTCAGACCCATGTGATTACATCTCTGCCCTTATCCACTTTTGGCGCCAAAACTCAGGGATGGTCAAGATTAAAAGTTAAGGATCCAATGGTCATTTTTATTGCTGGGAAAGGACAGAGGCTCCTCCTAAACCCTAATTCAAGCCTATATAAAGAAGAAGATGGAGCAAAGAAGTGTGTGTAATTTTTAGCTTATTTTTATTATGTCGAATTTATGCTTAAATGTTTTTCAGTCCAAATTAATTTAGGAAATTGTAATCTCAGCTTTAATATTGTAAGTTTGAAGTTTCAAAGTAATATAATTCAAGTTTCAGTTCAATTCTCAGTTCATGTAATTTTCTTTTTATTTCAAAAATCTTAATTTGGAGAATATTGTTTGTAGTTGTTCCCTGGACTTCTTAGGTTCACTTAAGCTCCCACAAAGCTTATTTAAGCTTTTAGAGACCTTAAAACTTGGATTAGTAATAGAAAATCAAAAATATAAAAAACAGTCAACAAAAGTCAACTGTGGTGAAGATATTGATGCAGTGGGTGGATTTGGTAGTTCAAGGGAGAAATGGAAGCTCTTGGCCTATCTAAAGATAGGCTAGCTTAGTGAGACTCCTCTGTTCATGCTGAGGAGGAATTTCAGTTGTAAGCAATTTTATGCAATTTGGCATTTCACTGTTTTAGTTATTTATAAGCTTTGATCCTTGTGTTTCTGTGTTTCTGAGTTATCATTAAGTAGATTCATATCATAAAACATGTTGCTTGTTATTTGAAATCCATAGTTACTTTGAATCTCTTCATAACAGTCAATATAGCATATGGTTCATTTCTGTGTTTCATGCTTAGATCATTGTTGATTTCTGCTCAAATAGCCTTGTTATATGTTAATATGAAGCCTTGATTCAGTATTGTGATTTGAATTTATGTGTTGCTTTGAAAATCAGTTATTAAGGGGTGTTTGGATCTGCTGATCTCTGTGGTATACAGGTTGTTTTTGTTATTGGTTGTTGTTTAAGACATGTCATACTAGGATCATCTATCTCAGTCAAACAATAAAATCCAAGCCTTATTTGATAAAAAGTCAAAATGATCTTTAAATTGGTCTAGTGTGTTCACTGTGATGATCTTGGATTCCATGACCATGATTTTGTGTTCATAAGTTGTTAACCTTGCTCAATATAGTCTTAATACACCTTATTACACCAATATCAGTCAATAAATCAAGATCAAAGTTCACCAAAGTCAGCTTTAGAGTTTTTCTGAAAAAGTCAAATTCATCAAGGTTGAACCTTGTTCTGAGTTGCTGATCTAGGGGTAAATTAGGCTTCAATTGGTGTGTTTGTGATAGGGCTTTTAGTATTTTTAGATAGCCAGTAATATAAGCTAGCTTTTGCCCCCATAACATTTTGCTTATAAGCTTATTTGATGTGCTTAATCTGTCTGCAAAGTTGGGGGAATTTCTGAGTTTTCTGCATTGATCTTGCTGCTGACATTGTGCTTAATTGTCTTATTTTGTGGATTAGCTGTTTGAAATAAGTGGTTCTGTGCTTATTTAAGTTAGCTTAACATGTTCTGAGCATTTGGTGAATTTGTGTGCTTATTTGCTTATTTTTGGGCTTATTCCAAACTGCTTATCTGCCCAAATCTGCTTATTTTGCTTAATCAACTTTCCATTTTATTTTTCCTAGCTTTTTAATAATATTTTAGATTTACCTGTAAATTTTCATAATTTTCTGACTAGTTTTAGTATTTTTAATCTTTTTAATTAGTTTAAAATAGTAATTAAATCATAATAAATAGAAAAATAATCAGAAAAATATAAATCCAATTTTCATAATTTTCTTTTATCATTTTTAATCTAGGAAAAATATAATTTCATTTTTAGTCCTTAAGAAAACCAAAAATAGAAATATAGTGATAGCTTCTATTTAATAGAATTTATCTTTTTAAATTTTAATTAAGTAAATTTCAATTTTATAATTTTCTTAGCTTCTATTTACTTGATAATATTTTTAGAAAAAGTTTTAGATTTTTCTTAGCTCATTTAGTATTTTTTATAATTTAAATTAGTTTAATTAGTATTTAAATAATTAATAATTAGAAATAATTAAATAAAAAGTGTAAAAAAATAGAATTTAAGTTTTAAAATAAGTTTTTAGTAATTTTACATTTTTAGGTTTTAAATTTCATAAATTTTACTTTTTAGTCCTTTTTAGATTTTTCGTTGCGCGTTTTTAAGTTAAGTCCTTAGCGTTTAATTTTGTTGTGCATATCTGATTTAAATTTGTTATTTAGAATTGTTAAACAAAGCAAAATCAAAAGCAATCTAAATCATCAATCACTCTAATCCAAAGCTTTCCACAATGGCCCATTCACATCTCGTTGGGACACGACCCGGGTGATCACTTGCCCGGTATCACACACATCACATTCACGGGTTTTGCAAGTTTGACTTTTCCTAAGGTTTGACTTGTCATTTCCCAAAGTATCACGTGTGCACGATACTATATTTATTTATATATACTCACACACGGATCAGCAACCAAAAGGCGAGGTACGGAAAATAATCACAAACAAAGTGCCGTGAGAGATAGACGTGGTTGGAATAAAATATTCATTAGTTCGTAGTGTACATGTTTAGTAAAAACAGTTCGTGGTTGGTTACATATAAAAAAAAAGGAAATGTAACTAATATTTCATTTTCGTCTTTATAATCGGGTTTAATAGAAATAGGTTAAGTGTATATGAAAATAGGGCATGACCCGTGTGTAAGTTTTAGTTTTTCCGAGGTGACTAGGTGTCAAAATTTTTATACATGACTAATAAACCGTTTTATATTGCTTGTTAGGCTCAAATGGGTTATTAATATCCAATTTGCTTTAGTGTAATAGAAATTAAACGCACCCTATTTTATTTAAGTGGGCTTCGGCCCACAGTAGTTTGACACATAAACACAAGTCCAAAACCAAGTTGAAGTTAACCCAATCCCAATTTCTAAAATTTAACCAACCCATTTCTCTAGATTTTAACTTATACCAATATGTTGCTAGTTGTTGTTTTTGTGAAACTAGTTTTTGACAATAATGAGCAAAATATAACATTTCTATGTTAGCTTAGTCAAGCAAACAATAATGACAACACACCCACTGTTGGCTCGAGACCAAGCAGTGGCTCGACACACTTCACCAACTAAACGTGACTTTATGTGGAGCCAAAAGGACTCGCGGTTGGGCTGTGATTCGGGCTCGGCCCTAACAGCCACGCGACTAATTTGTGATTATAAATTTTTGGCCAAAGGTGGAATTACCAAATCACAAACCAGCCACTGTGGTTTCGACCCGCATAAAATCCAAACATAACATTTAACCAATTTTTCTCCAAACCATTTACTTTACTATATGTTGAAATTGGTACATTGTGACATGGAAACCAAACTAAAACAACCATTGATGGGTCGGTAATGCAAACATCAAACACCCTGCTGACTTGAACCAAAAGACACAAACACAAAGTCATTTCAACTTTATTTCCATCCCAATACATATTCATTTTTCTTAGCTTTTTCTTTACTTTACATGTTGAGGGCGAGTGAATCAAAACTAAACCATCCCCACTGTTTTGGACAGTGGGTCGATTACACCAACAAAACCACAATCAAAAGGCAAACTAAATTTAGCCAATCTTATTCCAACAAGAAAAATGATAAGCTACACAAAATAAAATGAGCACTTCCAATCCCATGAGCCAATCTAATTTCAGTTATAGTTTCTCACACAAGTTTTAAATTCGATATAAACCAACTCATGCCAATTCTTTTACTCGATCAGTAGCAGCAAAATGAAAAGGAAATTTAAAACAATTGGTTCATCTTTGCCACACCACAACTATAACGACACAAACATCATTACCATTAAGACCTTAAATTTAATCAACAATTTCTTTAACCACAAACTTTTAACAATAGATTTTTCCAATAGTCAAATGGGTATTCGAATATAAAAAGAGAACAAGAATCAAGATCTTACAACAAGAAGAGGAAAATCCAATCTGATAGAATGAAGTGAGAATCGAAGAGGCTTGAATCCAAATCGGCTAACTCCACCACAGCTCCTCCTTTGAATGTTTTGATGTGATTTGTTTGAGTGGTGGGTTGCGAGTGTGAGCCGATTGGGTTATAAAGGATTAATACGAGGGAAGGTTGCCCCTCCTCCACCCATTTGTCAGTTGGAATCGTAGCCCAAAAAGGGCATCGCCTCATCATAGCCTCGTCAGCTCTTTTGCTCATATGTGACTTTAGAGTCTTGACAAAGAAGAGGGAATCCCAACTGAGTCGTTAGGACCATTTGGAGCTTTATGGTCATTGATGTGTCGGACCTGCCATGGCAGTTGTGGGGTTGGTTTGTAGCAGGAGAGTGATGGAGATGGGAGATGGGAAGAAACAAAAAGGTGAGGCGATATATGTGTGAGGGTGAAGAGAGGGTATGATAGGGTTAAAACAAAAGGATAAAAAAAAAATCTGTTTTATTATTTATTTATTTATTTTTTTGTGTGTGTATTATCTGTACTTCGTGTCCCGCTGAGCCACAATGTAAACACTGTATTTTGTCTCGACAAAATGTCCGAAATATGTTTTCGGTAACGCCTTCATCAACGCTAGGTAAAATAAAATTTATTAACTCAATTTCATAATCATTTGCTTTAAGTCGGTACTACAACCATGTCGGTACGCGTGCGGCCTTGATTTTTGAGATTACCATCGGTTTTCGAGTTTCGATTGACAGTAAGTGTCAGAAAATAAATACTAATAAAATAATAGCCTGAAAATTTACGGGTTGTTATATATTACTTCATAGCACATAGTACAAGTTACAGAAAAAGACTATAAATGAGACGTTTTGAAATAAATTATCATTCGATTTATACAAAATATCAGAGTTTATAACAAGGTCCCATAAGTTTGTACAATATAAAGTACAACATAAAAAGTTTTTAAGTTTATCGAATGATAATCATATGTAAGGTCTTCAAAATTTTCGTGCGCCTTCCCATGCCAGTTTATACCTTAAGGACCTGAGATAAAACATGCTAAAAAGTGAACACAATGGATGAGTGAGTTCATAGGTTTATAGTAATGGACAACAACCTTTCAAGTTTGAGAGACAATTGTGTAACTCACAATAGTAATAAAACAAATATTATTGTACTAAGCTCATGCAACCAATGCGTTAACACAATATCAATAAAATTGATATAATAATTTGCCCTAATAGGTATGTTGCCATATACCTCTGAACTCATATATAGCACGTCTGGTTGCCCATCTGGTCAACCAGGCGGGATTCGTCAATCGTATAGGCCTATTCACTATATTCGTGCTTACATTTAAATAACTAATGGTTCATGATAAACAGGGATTTTCTGGCAATGGGTACTTACGCAATAATACATTGAGATAACATACAATTTGCAAATAATTGTCCATAGTAAACATTTTAGCATGTATCTCCCCCAAGGAATTTATAAAACAGTTAAATAAAAATGGGGCTATGAACTCACCGTTAGGATAGGAAATGGCAAACGATGAAGCAAAATGTAAGGAAAGGGACGAGCTTTAACGACGACCTAAAAAAATATAATGATCACGTATTAGGTTTATATATATAATGAAAACATACGAAATAAGTTTTATAAAAGTAATTATAAACTTTTGAAATTGTACACATTTTTGTAAGTTTACAAAAATGTAAAAGTTTAGTTTTTATCAAGTTTTAAAAATAATAACAAGCCCTATTGGTAAGTTACCCTAGGTTCTGGTTTATGTCATTTTCAATAGTTCACCTATTTCGTAAATAATATGTCCAAGTCATATTTATTCTTATAGAAAGGTAAATGAGTTATCTTTCCAATAATGGGTCTTACCACTTTAGCTTTTATAAAAATGGTCAAAATAATAGTATTTGTTAAGTTTTTATAAATCTAGTTATCTAACTTCTAATAACTTATTACTTTTAAACCATAAAGTGTTATGATTTAATTCTTTTATTCTTGAAAAAGTCTTTAAGTGTTTATATAAAACCTATAGGTCTTATAATCTTAAATGTTTTATAACTGATAAGGATTTAAAACATACTTTTTTAGGGGGTCATTTAAGCCCTAAACTCGTATGTATTTGATCAAATATTGCCCTAAATCATTTCTTTTTGCATTTTAGGTACTTGGGACGCGAAATATGAAAACCGACAAAGTTTTGGGCTAAAATCGACAAGAAAGTGAAGAAAACGACAAAGTCGCTAATCTGTCTGGAAAAGGGCTCCAGACGGCGTCACACTTTACACGTGACGCCGTCACTTGCAAATTGGAGATGATGATTTATACAAATTTTATAAGCGATGGCTCAAGACTTTTGAAGACTTTATAACCTGATGGCGTCACTTGTATATGAAGACCAAGATTCAGAGTAAAACTTATACGTGACGGCCCAGAACTTTTAAAGGCTGACGGCGTCAAGACCTTCATGACAACGTCAGAAGACACAAGCGACGGCGTCATAATGACGACTTAGCAACAGACGAAACCCTAATGACTGCGGGCTGCCGACGTCACAACCCATAACGTGACACAGTCACAGATGTAAAACTATATATATTTTCGTATTTTTTCCTTTATTCATATAACACTTTAGAGAGGTGAAACCTTAGACGAAAATCTGCTACTTTGTAAGGCTTTTTACAGCCTCTTTATCCATGTTTTGTTGAAGATAAATAATTCATCTTTAATCATTGAATATGTCTATGTGTTCTTTGATTTTATGATTTCATTCTCTTCACTTTACATGCTAGGCTAGATCTATTAGTGTTTGCTTAGATTGAATGAAACCTAGTTATTGGTTATTGATTGTTGTCTCTTGTTTAATTGATTGCCTCGCGTTAGGATAAGAAAACTGGCTTAACTCTTATATGTACTCGCCTGTCCATCTTATAAAACGCAACCCTATAGTGCGCTAGTCGTTTTTCTCGTTGTATTTATTGCGTGAATTGCGGCTTGTAGATCCTAGGAGACTTAATAGACTTTAAGCTTTCTTAGGGGAGACTTATACATTCATAGAGTTAGGGCATATAGCACCTCCCTACGACCAATAATAAGGAATAAAACGCTTCAATTAAAACAAGGACGTGACAATTAGATTAATCAATAAGAGATAATTAGAGAGTAAAGATATATAGGTGAACACGTTGTTCCTATCATAAGAGTTACCAATTTACTTTTCTGCATATTTAGTTTAATTTTAATTTAAATAGTTTTAATTAATTAGTAGTTAAAACGCCCACTCTTTCAAACCCCGAGATTTTACTTTGCTTTCTAAAAAACATAAAAAAGTACAAAAAGACTCATCCCTCACCTTTAGACCTATCTTGACATACACTTCGGCCTTCACAACACTATTCCCCTAGAGAACGATCAATCCTCGTGTCTTGCCTATACTACACTACAACGGTTAGGTACACTGCCTAGGAAAAAGATTGTAAAACTTCCTGAGGTTTACAATATCCCCATCAATAACATTTGTAAATTTACTAGTAGTATTTTCTTAAGTGTTTGGACAGCTCACTATAGTCCCGCCAAAACGGTGATAAGTTGAGTTATACAAGTCCGTTGGGCCTGGTTTTCGCGGCTACATATAAGTTAAAGTCTTAGCTACATTTCATAAAACTAGGCCAAGTCTTGAAAATGGCCAGATCAATGAGTTTTTTTAATATGAAATCTGGTGTGCAATTTTCGACAACGTTTACCATTTTTGCTCTCATTTACTCATCTGGAGGAGTTACGGAGTGCGCCACCCGGAAAAACGACCGTAAGGCATAACTCTACAATCCTATCTTATTACCTAAAGTTTAAAGTATACTGAGTTGTGCAGACAATTCGTTCTTTGGGACTGTTCTAAATTTCAGTTTTATAAAGTGTACCTAGGGCTTGTTTTAGCTTGCTTTCATGTCATAAATCGTATGTACAATGTCAAACACTTACAATTAACACGTGCATCATAAAAACAATAAAAGTCTGGTAGCTATTACAACCATATTGAATCAAAACAAAGAAAATAAATAATATCTTACAATGAAAGGATGAAGAAAATTTTACAAGAACAAGAACAATTTCAAACTCTTAATGACTTCTAATCACCAATCTTTCTTGAACCCTTTTCTTCTAGTCTTTACCCAACCTTCTAATAACATTTTTAAACTTGAACTAATAACCCAAGAACACTTGCTAGAACTCTTTCAATAAAACCCTTTTAACAACCCTTATAACTTCAATATAACCCAAGAAAGTGGTTAAAACTACACAAGGATTATACAAGAACACTGTAGCCTTTAACTTTAACACAAAATTACAAGGAAATTAAGTGGTGGATATGTTGTTTGGGGTTGGTTGAGGTCACGGTAAGAACAAGAGATAGGAAGAAGGAAAAGAGCAAATAAGTTATATGATCAAATAGTATTTATGTATTAGTAACACATGCACTACTTGTAAGCTAAGTTAACATGACACAAGGACATGTGTCCTTGTGTGGTGTCATTTGCATGGTTAAGTAAGGAGATGAGTAGCTAAGTTTTTATATAAAACTTGAGCTGCGTTATGTAGTTTGATCCCGGTAATTGCTAACTTAAAGTCCTTAAGTCACGAAATTTAAAATCGGGTAACATAAAAATATAAAACTTATAAAAATGTTAAAAGTTATCAATATACTACATATTAGTATATTAAATGAGTGATAAATTTAACGGAGTGCGTAAATATTGTTAAAACCTAGAAACGTAGGTTCAAATACGCGTAAAACGTAAAACGTAAAACGTACAAGGTTTACGTAAAAAAGGTAAAATAGAAATAATCCATATAAAATATGACTATAAGGGAAAATAAAATGTATAGAACACCTAGACTGACCATAGCTAGTATTGGTTACGAATTTAGCTTACGCGACTGAATTTACGTAATTACTTATAAAAGTAATATCACTTAAAATTAAAATATAATAAGTCAAAATAAATAGTTAAATTATAGCCTGAAATGTACGAGTTGCTACAACGAGATTATTCAGATTTTCATTTTTGGCACGTTTTGGTTATTCCCAGCAAGATTTTCCTTAAAAAAAATTTTGTAATAGATAGAAACAACAACTATAGGTGATTATAACTAGTTTACAACGAGTTTTTGGTATTTTCGGCAAGATTTGCAAGTTTCTGGCAAGTTTGACAATCATTGACAATCGTTGACCACTGTTGATTGATTTGTTTGACCGATTTACAAAAATCGGCAAGGTTTGTGGCCCAATAGCGCCTAGTAGGGGTGGCAATCGAGTCGTGTCCATGTCGACCCACTCGGGTTGGCGGGTTGGTAAAGCCTTAACCCAAACACGACCCATTTATTAATCGTGTCAAAAACCTCAACCCTAACCCGCACACACCTAACATGTGTAACCCATTTATGACCCGTGTAACCCGTTTAAATAAACTAGTTAAAAGGTTTAATTAGTTTGAGTGTTGAAGAATGTAAGTGTTCAAATAATAACACATAGATACTAATATATATTATAGTAGCACTTATGAAAACATAGATCCACATCCTAAATAAGTACATATATCATATTAGGTAGTTATATATTTTATTGATTAAAAGTTTATATATTTAAACGGGTTCACGGGTTAACCTATTTAAAATTACTAAACCTATACATGACCCATTTATTAAACGGGTTATACGGGTTAACCCGTTTATCCTCGACCCAAACCCGTTTATCTTCGTGTCGTGTCCGTGTCAGTTAGCGTGTCGTGTCGAAAATTGCCACCCCTAGCGCCTAGGCGGCGATTAATCGGCCTTGTAGCCATTTATTTTGCAACACTTGTTTTCGCTTTGAAGTATTGTAAAATCAACCATGATTTCTAGAACTGAAATTACAGGGACTAAAGTAAAGATTTGTAGAACAAAAAGGAGTATTCCAATACTACCTCTAATAAAAGCCACCACTAACCACCAAAAATCACTTTGAAAAAGCACCACTTCCGTTGAACCACCCACCCACCGCAGCCATAGATCCGAATCGCAAAAGAAAGGATCCAAAAGATCCTCCTCCTCCTCCCTCAAACCCCCAAGCCAAACACCATCACCACCACCACCACAAGAAACACAAGATGACAGATAAAGTTAGGGCATCACATATCCTAATAAAACACCAAGGATCTCGTCGTAAGGCATCGTGGAAGGACCCAGAAGGAGTTGTTATTAGTAACAGGACTAGAGATGAAGCTCTCACTCAGCTTAAGGGTTTGCGAGACGACATCGTTTCGGGGAAGGTGAAGTTTGAAGATGTGGCTAAAACTGTTTCTGATTGTAGCTCTGCTAAACGTGCTGGTGATTTAGGTAACTAGGCTTTTTTTTTTTAATTATATGTTTTTATTTTATTTTGCTCATTGATTCATAAAATAAATGGATAATTTGCTAGTATATGATAAGTTAGAAATCGACTAATTAGGTGCACTTTGTTTTGGGTTTCCGACCACGGGGTTTGAGCTCAACGCCACACAGACTCAAACCAGGTAAAGCCCGCCTCTTTCCAGAGGTTGTTTGCCGAACTTGACATCTCTCACATTTTTGGTGATGATTGTAACAAGACTAGTTTTATAGTATTGAATAATAAATGATTTAATTGGTGAAATAAGTTAGGGCTTCGAAAGAATCATCGTGTTAATGTTTGGTTTGGTAAAGGCACTGCATGTCTAAAATTTGCTCGTGCCATTAACAGTTTAGGAATCTCGTCTTTGGTGCTATTGAGCCAAATAATCATGGCCAGTCTCTTATAGTGCATTTAGCTTGGCTTAGCCGGGACATGATGGTAAAAATTGGACCTAGTAAATCTGATAAGATTTTGGATTGAAAGACTCCAGTGCCTTATTTCGACCCTGTCCTTTCACAGTTGGTTAGTTTTGAAGAAGTTGCAATCCCTAAATGTGATATGTTTTGGAAAGCCGCTTTCAACATGGAAGGCCCTGTTCACAAGATTTATGTCTTCAGTTGCAATAGCACAAGCATATTAAAGTGAGCTTGTTGTGAAGGGATATTAAAGGGTCAATCCTGTTGCAACTATTTGGTTTCAAGTTCAAACCACAATCCATTACTGGTTCCTAGGTTCGGTTTATTTTAATATGAGATGTGTATACTTCTACATTGCGCCTTATCTCATTGTGCAACAAGTTCCTTTAGCTAAGGCTAGAAATTACTATGCTGGAAAATTTTGATTTGATCATTTGTCCCGAAAACTGATTTGTTAAAAGAACGTGCAATAAATGTCAGAACATTCTTTTCTTTTTTTTTTTTTTTTTTTTTTTTAGCGATGTGTATTCCTATTGTTTTTACGTGCATCTTCTCAGCAGCGGACTTCAGTTTTCTCTTGGAACGATTGTTTGTTTATTCTTTTCATGGAAAAGTACCCTTTTTTGTGCTCACCAATAGTTTTCAGTAAAAAATTGTCATTGATAGTGAATCCCTTTCCCTATAGAACATTTGATACAAGGTATCAAGTGATAAGATTTCAGCTTTTGCATTGAACATTATGACTCCCCAATTTGTTTTGTCGCCTTACTGTTCCTCGTATAGTTACATTAGTGTTCGGCTGAATTCCTTTCCCACAGATTTAAAAGTTATATTTGGAAATTACATTCATAATTGAAAACAAATATATATTTTTGTCATTTTTATGAAGAAAAGATGGCCTAGTAACAAACATTTGCTCTATGTGTTTGCTTCTTTATGTTATCTGTCGCCTCATAAAAACATTTTGTCTCTTGCTTAACTTTTATGCAGGTTCATTTGGAAGGAAGCAGATGCAGAAGCCGTTTGAGGAAGCTACGTATGCATTGAAAGTGGGGGAGATAAGCGACATCGTGGATACTGATAGTGGAGTTCACATCATCAAGAGAACTGGTTAACTAATTGTAATGTCTGATTAAACAAATTTGTTGCTATTTTTCTCTTGACTGCTACGATGAACATGTTGTAACTTGAGTTGGGAGTTCCACCTGTGCTATTTTGGTGGTTTTGTCTAGAAATTCAAGAACATATGTTTCAGTATTATTTTTTGTGCAATTGAATATTGATTGCAGATATGGGCCTGTCAATTCAACCAATAGCTCATGGCAATTGGGATCTTTGGTTAATTGATGTCACAATGGTAGTTTTCTCTTTCTTCTTTTTCGATCTGAGCAAGATGGTTAATAATTGTTGACTATAACACGTTAGTAAAAGAATACCGAAAATTTTAATAAAGTTCCTCGGATAGGGAGGGACGACAATTGTCAACTAGCGAATACGATGAGTCAAAAGAAAAGCTTTGTAAAGCTTTGTAGTTAGAGACGAAAGACAGTTGACACAACTAGAAACTGCGTATCATTGAAGAATGGCAGTTCTTTGGCAGCATCGATAGGTGTTGGTGGTGGAAAAACTGATACAAAGTTCCTGGTTTTGCCTTGCGCAAAGACAGCAAACCATATCATCTTTATACTTTGCTTCAAGTCAATGACATAATAGTGGAAATCGCTAGGAACCGCCACAGCTGCCATTGATGAGGTGAGCTAACCACATAAGCAGTTCAGGTGCCTAGCTCTTGCGACTCCTGAAATTGCTTTCATTAAAGTGGGTGTAAGTAACGAAGATGCCTAATATATTGTTTGAATCCATTAGAAAAATGACTTTCTGCACAAGAATGTTATATCAAATGGTAAAAAATTTAATACTCCATCTTGCATCAAATGGTAAACAAATTATAACTTTACTAATAATGAGGTGGGAAAATTCGCATTTACGACACCCGAAGACATTTATTTTCAACTTGATTTAACTTTGTGGATATTGCTAAAACTAGGATTTTCTTTGATATATCAAGATTACTCCTGTCATTGTGTACTTTAATATATTTAATACATATTGTTAATACAAATAATGTCTAAAAGCATTATTCGTATTCTTTACGTTTTGATAATGGCAAAACATAAAAACATTCTACGTAACACTTAACGAGAACAAAGTTTTTAGTCGTAAAACTCCATCTCGACACCAAATCACTAAAAAGTACGAATAATGAACATCAAACTTTGTGATTGATCAAACAAATATTTTTCATACAAATGTGAGATAAACATTTTTACACAAAATTAATTAGACAAATTATTTTCTAATTATAAAATGTTTTATTCAAATAAAAATATTTGAATTTCAAAATCTAGATTTCCCCCCAAGAAAACAACCCCCTTCACCAAATTTTATTTCCTTACTACAAGACAAAATTAAGAGCGTGCACGGTACCAATAAATATGGAAAATACCCTTAAATATTTAAGGGTACCGTTCATAATTAAAGGTACCGCTTGTTCGTTAAACGCCCAATTTTTCTTGTCCTATAAATAGTGGATCATTTTTCACATTTCACTCACCTCTTTGCACTGAATTTTCACACTCCCTAGCTTCATTTCCTTGAACATAAACTTGTTTGAATTCGTTCACAAGTGATCCAAACATTCTTCCATTACAAGTGCAAGAGAAGAAAACTCATATTCATCAAGATATCAAGTGTCTTAGTTTAGTTAGTGCATTAGTAACATTGGTTACTTCCTTGTTGTATTTTAGCATACATCAAGTCCATCAACCTTAATCTTGTGTAGTTGTATTATTGGGTATATCGAGTTGATCGTGTGGTTCTTGTGTATTGTGTAGTATGTGTGGTGATTGGTTACATTGTGAGTAGATCGGGTAGATCTTGTGGTTTAATGTGACAACCGGTAATTTTTGGGAATATTTAAATACCGCGTTTACGTTTAAAAACTAATATTTAATATTCGAGAAACGTTTTGTTATGTTTTGGGAATTTATTTCGAAATATGGGTTATGTTATTGGTTTTATTGGTATGTGATGTGTGAAGTTTCCCCGTAGGCCTAGAGTTGAGCACAACGCGATTCGGCACTAATAGTAACCTAATAATACGTTAATTAATTGATTTTGACGTTTTGAATAAATATATACGTATAAATAGTCATTTTTATTGGAAAAACGATTTTAAAAATATTGGTGTGTGTTAGAAAGTCCCGAGAAAATTTTACGACGTGTAAACGAGCCCCGAAAGCTAATTATATAAAAGATAGTCAAAGTTACACAAACAGCCCCTTGTCCAAAGTTCTAAAACAACCCCTATAGTTTGAAAGTTGGCAAAATCGGATTGGGAGGGGTTATAAAAACCCCTATTATAGATTTTTAGGGTTCATTTGTCCCCGAGAGTGTTGGATTGGATTTGGTAATGTTACCGAGCCGTAGGTTAGTTTATGGCCGAATGGCATTTTGTTGATACTTGGACTTGGAATTGTTTCGTGATGTTTGAGCCATGTCGAGTGCTAACCGAGACTTCGTAGTCTCGGCGTGGCCTCGAATCGCCTAAAGAGGACTTAATATATATCATTGGACTATTGATTATTGTTGTTGGCTTGTTGACCCGAGGTTGTGGAAACTTAGATTGTGACTCGAAACGGTTAATAACTCGCAACGTATATATTTCGGACATGACTAAAAAGAAAAGAAAATAATATAATAAAAACATTAAATGGAAATATTGAGTAACAAATTTAAAATTTTTATTTAATACTTTAAATGGTAAAATATAGCGTTAAAAAGGAAAGTTATTAAAAGTGGATAAAAACAGAAATACGTGATGGTTATTAAGTGCACGTATATCGAGGATACCGTATTTAGGATTATGGGACTATTTATGGGATTATTGTTCGAGTTACAGATTGGTTAACGTTAATATACCCGACCGACATGGTTAACAGACTTATTGGGTTGACGAATTTAATAAGGGTCCGGTAAACGCGTTGGAGGAATTTATTAACGAGTAACCCATCCTTATGACTTAGCATTTATTTGTAATGTGTAGGTTTGACTTTGGAATAATAAGCAAGATGAAATAATTGTTGGACTTATCGAGTTGACGAATTTGATAAGGATTCAATAATTCGTCCGGTTACCTTATTAAGCTTTTAGCTTAACCAGTTATACCTTTGACCTTTGCCGTCAAAGAGATTGACTTGGTGAATGATTGGTAGTTGTATTACTTGGGAAAATTGCAACACCGGACTTGAAACATATGTTGAATTTGAATTGTTATTGGACTTGGACATATTTGACTATTGGAAAACGAAGCGACTACAATACATTAGACTCAAAATGAATTTAATGTGTTTGATCCGTAACGGACGAACAATGGAATACAAAGTCTAATGAACAATAACAATTGTAACATTTGTTGCTTAAATATATTTGGAAACTTATAAATTATTCGACATGGAAATGTTCTATTTAATGAACGAGTCATGGCAAAATTTTGTTTGATAATATAAAACAAGTATGTTTTATAACTAAATAAGGGATTTGGGAAAATACCAACGACTACCAATCTATTCATCCAAATTAGGGTGTTGCTATGTGTGTTCTCTTTGGGGTGATCCTGTCGTCTTTTCTTGACTTCTTGTCTCGTTCTTCTCGTAGACTCCAGAGTTTATTATCCTTTTTGGCGTGTGTACTCTTGAGTTGTGTCTTTCTACCGTTATATGAATGATGATACCAAACTTTTACAAAAGGCTAAAACTAGATTATTTTTGGAAATCGAAATGGTTAACTTTTGGGAACTTTTGCGTATTTAGTTTATTTTGAGAGTTGTGTATTGAGACGAGTCTTACATTATTAGGTCTTGCCGAGTCTGTAGTGTTGTGACGTTCTAGCCGCCGTTATGCCTTTCTACCGTCGAATTGTTGTATTGTGCTTAGCTTGATTGAGGTGAGTTTCATAGCCCCACCTTTACTCGTACTGTATTTGAAACTTGGAGTGAGAAAGCGTGCAAAACCGTTTTAAATGGACCATATGTTATTTTATGTTTATGGATATGTTTGCTATGTTAGCTAGCTAGGGTTAGGTGTTACATGAGCTGCATCTGTGTAGGAATTACCGTAGTATGTGTTGCATTAGTGCATGGTTATTAGAGCGTGTGTTGCAGTTAGTGCAGGACTATAGAGTGCACCTATAGGAATCTTGTAACACCCCAAAAATATCGCAGCGGAACGATAGTGTCGACGGGGTGTTACTTCTTAATATAGATCACAAGGTATAGAAAACGACCTCTAAATAAGACGTTTTGAAAAGTTACCATTCGAATTATTTAAATCAGAGTTATTACAAGAAATCCCAAAGTATAAGGTTACATAAATATTTTTAAGATGTATCGAATGGTAAAGGATAAAGGCATAAGTCTCCAAAGTATGCACATGACTCTAAGATCCACGCATCCACTATCGCCTTATTAACCTGAGATAAACATGCTAAAAAATGTCAACCAAAGGTTGGTGAGTTCATAGAGTTTAGGTAGATTGTAAGCCTTCAAATAATGTTTCCACAACAAAGGCATTATAAATCCATTAAGTTCCAAGTCCCACCCATACAAAACTTGCAACCTGTGTGTTTACAACCCACTGCTAAAGTATGAGTAGGACATATGTGTATACGATATATATGAGTACTTAATGTAATGAGTAGCAGCCAACTGAACCTCCTGACAAGTTTACGTATGTATCATAAGAATACCGGATTATATTCACCCAAGGTCAAGAATAAGGGACACAAGGGTGGGGGCGTCAGCCCGATAGTTACTATCAATACCTCTCCAACGGCTCCTATCCAGGAGTTAAACAGTTGCTAAAGAATAATGCATATAAGAATAAGTTTAACCCATTAAGGCACATATTGTAATAAAACTACACATCATGTCCAGAACGTATAAAAAGTGTAGCGTATCATAAAGGTATAAATGTTTTGAGTACTTGCATCCGTATGAAAATCATGTATTTTGATAAACGAGTAAAGTATCTCTAAGCATGTATCTCCCCCAAGTAGTTTAAAATGAGTATTAAAAGAGTAAGAGTGGGGCTATGACTCACCTCAGCTATAGTAGACAAAGTTATGTGATGTCAAAAGTAATACGGGAACGGCTCCAACACACGACCTGTATAATAGGGAAGTCTGAGATTCCGATGGTTTAAGATTGGCTTAACGTGAATAATGTTTGTGGAAAAGTATCAGATAACGAATTGATTTGTGATGAGAATGGATGATATGCTTATAATGCTTAAAGTTCAAAAATAATATTATATATAATATTATTCTGTTTTTATGTTTATTGAATCCGTAAATATCGTTTCCTTGAAAGTTGGTGGATGATAAGTGATGTTATTCGTTTAGAAATCCGTTATATAAATACGTAACGTATTGTAAATAAATCTTACGAAATGTGAAAATGGCTTTTAAGAACAAAAATGCACAAAACACTTTATGGAAATATATATAGAAATAAGCTACTGAATGGTCCTTGAAGCTATATAAAATTTACACTTTTAACCCTAACGGTGAAACTTTTGCACCATTAGTCCATGGTTAGATAATATTTACATTTTTGGTCCAAATTATTCGAATATGACATTTTATCACTTCTAGCTACTGTCTATTCCTTTTCTACCCTTAAGTTATCAAATTGACAGTTTGGCATTTATTTATACGAAAGTTACATATTTAACCCAATTTGCATACTATTTTGCATTTTTAGTCCAAAAGTCACAAATATATGAGTCTAAGTTTTCCGAGAGTTTTTCATAAGATTTCAATAGCTTATTTGAGTTTTTAAAAGTGCTTATTTTATAAAAAGAGCTTATTTATAGCTTATTGGGCCGTAATGAATTTAAAACAGGCCCGTTAAGCCTTAATGATCCAAAGGGTTTAGAAATGATTTGGGCTTAATTTATAGTCTTATTAATGTAATCAAACTGCTTATATTCGGATTAGCTTATTATGAGCTTAATGGGCTTTAAGGCCCACTCGGTATATATATTAAGTTTTAAAACTGTTTCGATAGTGATTTATTAAGGGGTTCGAAAAGGTGGTTTAGAAGCTTATTAAAGGAGCTTATGTGCACAGCTTATTAGATTAGATTGTGGAGAATTGAGTTGTGTAATTTGTTCGACATGTTATATTTATAAAAATGATTTAATGGGTCGTTTTCTTAGTCAACTTAGCCACATGGTCCGAATGATTTTATGACTTATATAATGTTCGATATACAACATGGTTCAAAATAGGTCTCGATAACCTTTTAAATGATGATATATGATTCGAATGAACATGGTTCTTTATTTCTAGCCATCCACAGAATTAGGAGGTCAAATATGAACAAAAATAACTAACTAGAAATCGAAATAATGTCTAGAAAGCTAGTAAACGAATTTGAATGAAATAAAATGTGTATGGATAAGTGAAAATCATGTGTATGTATTGAAATAGGTTCGAATGACTTACAACACCAAAAATGGTGATGAGAACACGTTGAAAATGAACTAGGGATCAAGTGATATGCACGTTACTCGTTAGAACAAACACCAAAGAATCGAGATCAATGGCTTCGAGTTGGAAAATGGATTCGAACGCCTAGAAATGGCTCTAGCTTCTTGAAGGGACTCGGCTAGGGAGAATACTTAGGGAAATATTGTGTGATAAATGTTTGTGAATGAATGAGAGTAAGTGAGGTAGTATATGTATATGTATTTTCATGCACTTGTAATATATTGTATTTTAAATACAAGTTGGTGATGATTAGATGTCGAATGGATGAGATAAGGGGATTTGAGGAATAAAACTAGCTAGGTACTTGAGTGAACTAGCTCAAGTGGGTTGCAAGGGTATGTGTTCGGTTATAGTCAAATGGCATGGTTCAAATGTTGTGTTCGAAATATATAAAAGGTCCAAACGACTTAAGACGTGACCAAATGAATTAGAGGAAGTGTGTTAATTTTTTTAGAAGTTATTAGGCCAAAAACAATGCAAAACACATAGGTAAAAATAGGTTTAGTTGAATTTGGTTGCACTTGGATTGAGTTTGTACTTATGTCGAGTCGAGTTAGCTTTAGGCCTCGTTTATAAAGCAAACGTTCGAAATAAACAATAAGACTTGTCATTCCTGAATCTTTGAAATGTGGAGAATCGAATCATGTAAAATTTGGTATAGCTTGTGTGTCGAAATCTGGAATAAAGGGGGTCAAGTAAGTGTAGGTTGGATTGATTAAGAATAAAAGAAAAATGAAAATTTTGGGCTTGAATAGTGTGGGCTTGTATAGATTGTTGGGCAGAGAATTAAGAATTAAGAATCCGTTTGGTTTTTATTTGCATAATGGATTATCGTAGTGCGTGTGTGAGCTCGTTCCAACGTATCGTGAATTACTTAATAACGTTTCTGATTCATGGTAATATAATAAATAAAATTTTTAAATTTTGCTTGTAAAAATGGTTAAGTAAACTGTAATGATGTATTAATACTTGATTAACGTTTACTAATTACTAGAGAATTCTACAGGTTGCTACAGTACCTACCCCTTAACTTGAATCTCGTCCCGAGATTCAGTTTGTGTTAGCTGTTGAAATGATGCTGAAGAATAGTCGATGTGTAAAGTTAAAGTAATTATGCCAAAACTTACGTATCTAGGGTCCTTATCTAGTAGAGGCATGAATCCCGTCGGGCAAAGCTAAGTTTTACCGAAGTCGAAAAATGTGGTAGAATACTAATTGTTTAGGGAAAACGTACCCATTATGCGTTAGTTGCATCCAAATGACCCAAATAGAAAGCTCGACTACGAGGCGGACTAATATGGACTTCAGGGTTTGGGTTATTTCCTCCAATTGCTAAAGCTAGATTACCCTGTCTTTGTCTAGGTGCTCTATTCAACCTAGGACACGTATTCTTGAGGTGATCCGGGCTGTTACACTTATAGCATGCCTTTTGTTTATTCTTATTGTTGCCTGCATTCACTGATGTTCTACACTGATTTGCAAAATGACCAACTGATTGCAATTTGTACACACACGACAGGGCACAGACCCCTAATGATGATAAGCACATTTAGTACACTTAGGATGTGGACCCACATATCCTCTCTAACCAGAACTAGTGGCCATAAAGGTTCTTGTCTTCTTGTTGTCAATCATAGGGACCGTTTGCTTGTCCGATTCATTCGTCCCTTCCATTTATCACCGTTCCTCAAAATTCCATTCCTAACCATCTCATCTGTTAGAGTCCCTGCTCTCAATATTGCACTCTGAATTGTGGAATGCTCAGTTATTTCACAGTTCCACGAATCTTAGGGACAAGACCATAGATGTACCTCTCGATCCTCTTTGATTCAGGGGTAACCAGATGAGAAACTAGCTTGGCCAACTCATGAAATCGGTCCGTATAGGCTGCATGACCAGCCCCTACCATAGTGTGATGCCAAAGTTCACCTTCCAGCTTTTGAATTTCATTGTCCGGACAGTATTCCTCTTTTAGTAGTGCCTTGAAGTCGTCCCATGTCATGCCAACTGCTGCTTCTCTACCCCTAGCTTGGATCTACGTGTTCCACCATGTTAATACCTTTCCTGACAGCGAGCATGCAACATACTTAATCTTCTGATGTGTTGCACAACTACTAATGTCGATCACTGACTCCATTTTTTCAATCCATTGAGTATACTCCAATGCCCCTCCTTTACCATCAAACTCTATTAGTTTGCATGCCGTAAATTCCTTATACGTGCATCCAGTTGTGTTTTTGTTATTACCATTCCCACCTACATCATTGGTGTCATCGTTTCTGCTTCCGTGGTTTCCTGAGTTATTGATATGATTGCCAACCTGAGTGATAATGGTTGGAAGCAAGTTTTGAAGCTGTTGGGCGATGATGGTGGCAAAATCAGGATTTTCACCATGACCACCTCCTCTACCTCCACATTCACTAGTCCTTCCACTCCTTAGTGTTGCACCTTCTCGGCTAGTGTTGCGGGTTGTCCTCCTCAATTTCATTGTCCCTACATGGAAGGACATTTAGTGAACGTCAGAGATGAGGAAAAACCGTTGACTTATCAATCTATACTTAGCGTTCTCACTTACTACCACATCACAAGTTGTTTCCAAAAGGGTGCCAATGCCGATCAACGTAAGCATGGTCACATATGTCCACGTGAGTCGTTATGCATTTATAATTATGTTGGCCACTATAATTATAATTGCCTCCTTTCACACGTGTACATATCGCCAAGCACACATATTTCGGCGATTGACGTTATTTAATAGGTAGACATCTCATCATCCGATCTTAAATGGTGGAGGGGTAGTGTAGGTATCTGGGGAGTGTCTCACTTGGTACATAGGGAATTTTCCTAGGGGCTTGAGTCACGGAGAGTTTAGTTTCTAATGATTCCTCAAAAGTATCCTCAAGAGAAATCCCATCCTTGAGCAAAATCATCAAATTTCTACAGCTAAATAGTAACCTTTATTTAACTCAATCTCATGTCTCATCAAACAAGAACTGTCACAAGATCAAGTTAAATAGCCAGTTATTACTGAGCTCCACACTTTTGATGACTCGACTAGATTATGAGATTTCTCTATCAGTACAAATACTATAACATCCAATAGCGTAGATATAAACAGAAAGTTCTAAGTATGCAAGGCGATAGGGAGGAGAGTCTCAACGTATATAGTAGTTATAGTCTAGGTACTAAATACAACCTAGTTCTCTATAACCAAGTCTCTGATACCAATCTGTAACACCCCCAAAATATCGCAGCGGAACGATAGTGTCGACGGGGTGTTACTTCTTAATATAGATCACAAGGTATAGAAAACGAACTCTAAATGAGATGTTTTGAAAAGTTGCCATTCGAATTATTTAAATCAGAGTTATTACAAGAAATGCCAAAGTATAAGGTTACATAAATGTTTTCAAGATGTATCGAATGGTAAAGGATAAAGGTATAAGTCTCCAAACTATGCACATGACTCTAAGATCCATGCATCCACTATCGCCTTATTAACCTGAGATAAACATGCTAAAAAGTGTCAACCAAAGGTTGGTGAGTTCATAGAGTTTAGTTAAATTGTAAGCCTTCAAATAATGTTTCCACAACAAAGGCATTATAAATCCACTCAGTTCCAAGTCCCACCCATACAAAACTTGCAACCTGTGTGTTTACAATCCACTGCTAAAGTATGAGTAGGACATATGTGTATACGATATATATATGAGTACTTAATGTAATGAGTAGTAGCCAACTGAACCTCCTGACAAGTTTACGTATGTATCTTAAGAATACCGGATTATATTCACCCAAGGTCAAGAATAAGGGACACAAGGGTGGAGGCGTCAGCCCGATAGTTACTATCAATACCTCTCCAACGGCTCCTATCCAGGAGTTAAACAGTTGCTAAAGAATAATGCGTATAAGAATAAGTTTAACCCATTAAGGCACATATCGTAATAAAACTACACATCATGTCCAGAACATATAAAAAGTGTAGCGTATCATAAAGGTATAAATGTTTTGAGTACTTGCATCCGTATGCAAATCATGTATTTTGATAAACGAGTAAAGTATCTCTAATCATGTATCTCCCCAAAGTAGTTTAAAATGAGTATTAAAAGAGTAAGAGTGGGGCTATGACTTACCTCAGCTGTAGTAGACAAAGTTATGTGATGTCAAAAGTAATACGAGAATGGCTCCAACACATGACCTATATAATAGGGAAGTATGAGATTCCGATGGTTTAAGATTGGCTTAACGTGAATAATGTTTGTGGAAAAGTATCGGATAACGAATTAGTTTGTGATGAGAATGGATGATATGCTTATAATGCTTAAAGTTCAAAAATAATATTATATATAATATTATTCTGTTTTTATGTTTATTGAATCCGTGAATATCGTTTTCTCGAAAGTTGGTGGATGATAAATTATGTTATTCGTTTAGAAATCCGTTATATAAATACGTAACGTATTGTAAATAAATCTTACGAAATGTGAAAATGGCTTTTAAGAACAAAAATGCACAAAACACTTTATGGAAATATATATAGAAATAAGTTACTAAATGGTCCTTGAAGTTATATGAAATTTACACTTTTAACCCTAATGACGAAACTTTTGCACCGTTAGTCCATGGTTAGATAATATTTACATTTTTGGTCCAAATTATTCAAATATGACATTTTATCACTTCTGGCTACTGTATATTCCTTTTCTACCCTTAAGTTATCAAATTGACAGTTTGGCATTTATTTATACGAAAGTTACATATTTAACCCAATTTGCATACTATTTTGCATTTTTAGTCCAAAAGTCACAAATAAACGAGTTTAAGTTTTCCGAGTGTTTCATAAGTCTTCAATAGCTTATTTGAGTTTGTAAAAGTGCTTATTTTATAAAAAGAGCTTATTTATAGCTTATTGGGCTGTAACGAATTTAAAACAGGCTCGTTAAGCCTTAATGATCCAAAGGTTTAGAAATGATTTGGGCTTAATTTATAGTCTTATTAATGTAATCAAACTGCTTATAGGACTGCTTATCGGATTAGTTTATTATGAGCTTAATGGGCTTTAAGGCCCACTCGGTATATATATATATATATATATATATATATATATATATATATATATATATATATATATATATATATATATATATATATATATATATATATATATATTTATATATTAAGTTTTAAAACTGTTTCGAGAGTGATTTATTAAGGGGTTCGAAAAGGTGGTTTAGAAGCTTATTAAAGGAGCTTATGTGCATAGCTCATTAGATTAGATTGTGGAGAATTGTGTTGTGTAATTTGTTCAACATGTTATACTTATAAAAATGATTGAATGGGTCATTTCTTAGTCGACTTTGCCACATGGTCCGAATGATTTTATGACTTATATAATGTTCGATATACAACATGGTTCAAAATAGGTCTCGATAAACTTTTAAATGATGATATATGATTCGAATGAACATGGTTCTTTATTTTTAGCCATCCATAGGATTAGGAGGTCAAATATGAACGAAAATAAATAACTAGAAATCGAAATAATGACTAGAAAGCTAGTAAACGAATTCGAATGAAATAAAATGTGTATGAATAAGTGAAAATCATGTGTATGTAATGAAATAGGTTCGAATGACATACAACACCAAAAATGGTGGTGAGAACACATTGAAAATGAACTAGGGATCAAGTGATATGCACATTACTTGTTAGAACAAACACCAAAGAATCGAGATCAATGGCTTCGAGTTGGAAAATGGATTCGAACGCCTAGAAATGGCTCTAGCTTCTTGGAGGGACTCGGCTAGGGAGAATACTTAGGGAAATATTGTGTGATAAATGTTTGTGAATGAATGAGAGTGAGTGAGGTACTATACGTATATGTATGTGCATGCACTTGTAATATATTGTATTTTAAACACAAGTTGGTGATGATTAGATGTTGAATGGATGAGATAAGGGTATTTGAGGAATAAAACTAGCTAGGTACTTGAGTGAACTAGCTCAAGTGGGTTGCAAGGGTATGTGTTCGGTTATAGTCAAATGGCATGGGTCAAATGTTGTGTTCGACATATATAAAAGGTCCAAACGACTTAAGACGTGACCAAATGAATTAGAGGAAGTGTGATAATGTTTTTAGAAGTCATTAGGCCAAAAACAATGCAAAACACATAGGTAAAAATAGGTTTAGTCGAATTTGGTTGCACTTGGATTGAGTTTGTACTTGTGTCGAGTCGAGTTAGCTTTAGGCCTCGTTTATATAGCAAACTTTCGAAATAAACAATAAGACTTGTCATTCCTGAATCTTTGAAATGTGGAGAATCAAATCATGTAAAATTTGGTATACCTTGTGTGTCGAAATCTGGAATAAAAGGGGTCAAGTAAGTGTAGGTTGGATCGATTAAGAATAAAAGAAAAATGAAAATTTTGGGCTTGAATAGTGTGGGCTTGTGATGCGTGCGTGCGAGTGCTCTAATTTATACCCACGGTATGTCGTTGTGGTTTTAGCAGTATTCAAGTTTTAAATTTATATTTAGCCGACTTATCAATAACACACACACTTTAACGAGCAGTGTACCCGGTCAGTATGAATATAATGGTAAGTAGAGTGTCGATCACTAAGAGTGGAACGTATTATCTAGTTATTCTAATCAGTATTTTAATATCTTAAGTTAGCTATACAACCTAATTTAACGCAAGGGGGTTTCAGTCTGAGAGACTGGCACGATTTGGTTGCAATTAAATAATAAACTAAACGAATAGGCACGAATCAGCGAATAGCACACACGTACACAGATAAATACTCGAGACAATAAGAAGACCTGTCCTGATAGTTAAGTAGCTTGTCACTTGTTTTATTGCTAGTTTTATATGAAGTGTATAGTTCGATGCAACGCACCGAGATTAAGTCCTTTCTCGTTGGTTCTAATCTTATCGGCGAGTAAACCCTTAATGATTACTTATGACTATCCTATTTATCTTTCTTCCTACTTTTCTACAGATGATAGAATGCATAGGCGATCTAATAAATAGGCGAGGGCAGAGGCATGGCGACCCGATCAACGCTCAGCTAGACACAGAGGTTATCAATGCACTAATAAAAGTCACCAAAGACATCAACATATAAACTTTAATTAATGGGAAAGCAGTTTTAAGGGAGTGCAACCTTTCCGTTGTCACATTACACAAGCCACCAATCCTGATGAATTAAAGTTTACTAATACAATAAAACAAAACTACTTAATGAATTGAATACATGCAGGACCTTCTTACAGCTCTTGTATCTTCGTTCAAGGTGTGTCTTGTGCTGCCACTTCGACTGAATTCGTCCTAGGGTTTCTGTGGTCTTCGGTCTTCTTCGGTATTAGCCTCTCGAAATTCGTCTGGTCTTGGGGTATTTATAGTTTCTGTCTGAGGGTAAGATGCGGCGCATCTAATAAGTAGATGCGGCGCATTGACTTAACTTCGCGTGGGGTCCAAGATTAATATATTCAGGAATATTCGTACACCGCCAGAAGATGCGGCGTAACTTCATTTATAGATGCGGCGCATGTCCTCTTGTATCTTGGATCGTATCTTGTGAAATCTTGATAGTGATGCACCGTGTGTAATAAGTAAGATGCGGCGTATCTGGAGCAGAATGTCTTGATCTTGTACATTTCAGTAGACTCTTAACTTCTTGCTTGTTTTGCTCCATAATTAGTCCAAAATCGCCAAGTTTCACCAAATGCTTGTTTTTACCTGAGAATTACAAAAGTAAACATTAACGTATCAATTCTCACAGATAATATAATAAAACAAGTCAAATAAATAGGATAAATGATGGTAATAAAATGTACTTATTTGAGTTCATCAGCTTGTATAGCTTGTTGGGCCGAGAATTAAGAATTAAGGATTCGTTTGTTTTTTATTTGCATAATGGATTGTCGTGGTGCTTGTGTGAGCTCTTTCCAAAGTATCGTGAATCACGTAACAACGTTTCTGATTCATGGTAATATAATAAACAAAATTTTTAAAATTTTCTCATAAAAATGGTTAAGTAAACTGTAATGATGGATTAATACTTGATTAACGTTTACTAATTACTGGGGAATTCTACAGGTTGCTACAAATCTAGTCTTGTGGTTGACACACCTTGGTGTGTGAATGTTATGTTGGTTAGTGCCTTAATCTAGTATAGCAAACTTATGCATATTTCGGTCCATTGTTGTGTACCTTTTAGTATAAACCTATGAACTCACCAGCGCTGACCTTTTTAGCATGTTTTCTCAGGTAATGAGTGATGTTCATTTTCGGATAGCTAGTACTTGGAGGCTTGGCAAGCGGCATGGTTGAAGGATCAATTAAGACTCTGATAAATAATTTGGGGACCTACTTTTATGTTTTATTTTGGGCCTACCTTCGTACGTTTGAGAATAAATATAAACTTTAAATTTTGGATTTAAATGTTTTATTTAACGGATGATGTTATTCCGTTTTCTTATGCTTGTGTTTTGTTCCAATCCCCGTAGCACCCTGAAGCTTTGATAAGTCTTCCGCTGTACCAAATTTTGGGGGTGTTACAGATTGGTATCAGAGCTCAAGTTATAGAGAACTGGGTACTTATCAAAACCTGGACTATAACTACTTTTGAAAATTGATCCTATGACCGACACATGCCTGCCTGCCAAGCCGAAGCCTCATGAGATTGATATATTAGGGGAATGCGATATGATTTATGCGGTAATTGTTTTGGAACATGTTTAGAGTAGTGCGGTATATGTGATTATGTAGTTGGATATAGTTGTTGATATTTTGGACGTTTGGGATAGTATTTGCGTATGGTTTTTGGATGCGGTTTTTGCACTGTGTAATTTAGTTATTTTTGTACACTTATACCTACCCTCTACAGTTGTCACAGACCATGCCTTCCCTTACTTTTGGTGCATCTGAGAACATTCTCGTGGCTGGATCCCGCCCAGCACGACCTTGGATGACTACTACTCGGGACGATCCTTATGCGATTGTTCGACACTCAGCCCTTGCTTCGCCATCAGTCACTCCGGTGTCAACGACTTCATCTGCATTTCAGCCGTCTTCATCATCAGCTGGTCGCCCTGGTCCTACACAACAACTTACCCTACATCAGGCGTTAGCCCGAGCCTAGACTCCCTTGCTTGCCAGTGGTGGTACTGTACGCATGTCAGTGCAACCACCCACGTCACGACCCATGCACTTCTCAGCTCACTCTCTTTTGTCATCACCGCATGCGTCACCGTCCCGTAGACGACCCTGATCACCTACTCCATCATCACTGTCATCTCATAATTCGCCTGCCCCACAGAGGCATCGCTTCCGTGACTCATACCCCGAGGATGAGGATGAGGATGAGGATGTTGACTGTAACACCCCAACCCGATAAGGGTAGAAGCATTACGTATGATGACATATCAAAGCAAACACAAGCATAAGACTTAAATAATACAAATGAATTTCAAAGGTTACAAAGGGAAAATCTGAAATACAAGGTTACAAAAGAGAACTACAATAAATGCTAAGTCTAAAAATGTAACACTTCTAGTCATCTCTAATCCAGAGTAGCTATCAAGGTATAGTCTTCTAAGTCCAAAGTACTCTCCACCCATAACCTAGCTTCTAACTAAAACCTGCTTCAAGAAAATAAATGCGGCTGAGCTTAAAAAGCCCAGTGAACAGATATATAAACAAAGCAGAGACGATAATAAGCACAGTCAAACGAATATGAATCAAATGGAACACAAGCATACACATCAAATAAGAATAGCTCTAGAGTCAAGGAAGTAAACGTCTACGAACACATCCAACCGAGCCACTCGATCGGACCAAAGATACCTAACAGATAGCCACGAGCGTATCTATACGAGCCACTCGTATAGACCAAATAATCACATCACATATACCTATCATGTCTAAGTGTACGGAGAGAGGAGACCTCTAAGTACCAAAACAATGAGTGGGGTATAGGGCACATACAGCCCGTTACCAAACAAATCACATATCAAATCATATTAGCCTAGGATGCATCCATACGCCCCCTGCAAAACAAATCATATACGTACCATGTACTAGACAAGTATACGCATATATCAAAATGGCCAAGAGATCTCACATCATATCATATCATATCATATCATATCATATCATAACAAATGGGGACGCCGGGGATCAATCACACCTCCCCAGGAAGTGTCATGCCATCGGTGCCTCAATGACATGGCCATGGTACCTCCATGGCTAGTTAGCTCGGGCGACAAACAAACAAAGCACACATCATATCATCATATCAGAAGTAATCATACCAAAGGCATATACCGACAGAATCATATCAGAGGATCACATAGGTGAGACCATAGCAAAGCTCATATCAAACGAACCATATCAAAAGATCATAGCAATGGAATCATATCAAAGGAATCAAAGCATATCAAATCATACGAATCAGAATCAAAGATCGAATCAAAGTATAAGGGAACATAGCAACGGCTTAGGGAATCTTATAATGAATCAGAAATCAAGATCAACAAGTCATGAGGATGAAAACACCCTTACTGAAAAAGGGTAGAATATCTGAACCTTATTCGATAGCAAAAATAACCAAAGATAGAGCACAAGACAACGGATCACTCCCGCTTCACAGAACCTATACGAATTCATAACCACATATTACTTTTATGTTCATAAGAATGAGGTTACTCTTTTTAGTACTCTTTCCCTTTTTAGTAACTTTCTATTTTTGGTAACTTCCTATTTATAGCAAGTTTATATTTTTAGCAGGTTTTCCGAATTAGTAAGTTTCTATATTTAGAAGGTTTCCATTTTAAGAAATATTCAAAGTTATCATTTGATAAGTTTAAAGTGACAATATTTATAGTTTAGGGTTCATAATAGTATTTATATAAGTTTAAGGTTATTATGGTAGGTTCACAAATTTTAGGGTTTATTATGTAGATATGACAAGTTTAGGGACTATTATGCAATTATTGTAAGATTAGGGTATAAAAGGTAATTATCTTAAAGTTATATGGTTTCACAAGTTTAGCCCACTGGTTTAGAAAATGACAATTTTAATCCTTAAGTTAAGTATTACACAATTTACCCTTTTCTTTATCTTTTAAACTTTTATCAGCTTTTATACATGAACAGATTACACTTCGTCGAATTTATGAATCATATTAGAACTCAAAAATAAAATCCCCAAAAATTCCCAGAGATACTTCAATGTCTTAAGTATTTTATATTATTTTTCCAGATTTTATTAGCTAGTATAAGTACGAATGAAAAATCCATTTCCATAACATGTTCCAGAATCGGATCTGATGAAACACCTGAAAAGTATTTATTTCTCTACCCCATCTAGAAAATTTATAAAAAATCTAAAAAAATTCCAGTAACTACTAGAAATATAATATATTATTCAGTTCAAAGGAAACCTTCTAATTAGACATGGTTTGAAAATGAAAAATAAAAAACACGGACGGTTTTTCCAGACATACGAATTCAGTTTGACACTTAATTTTATAAAAATAAAAAATTGCCTTCCCGACCTCTAAAAATTACAAGGTTAATTTTCCCAGAAATCCATTTCATTAAAATTCATTTTAGACTCCAGAAACACCCAAATACCCTTCGTTATCATCAAGATCCATTCGATTAAAGTCGGCCTAAATTTCTGATCAGAAACTGGTTCATTATTCCATGTGATCTTTTAGGTTTTTGCTATTCCAAAGATTAATTCTTGATAACAAACAATTATAATTGACATCATAACATCCCTAGGTTGCTTCATACGCGTTTTTAACATAATCATATCAGTAATAATAATAATTCATGGATCGGTTCATACTAGGGTTTTATATTCATTATTTTATGTTATCATTTTATGTGATACTTTTCTTATTATCTCATGCGTATTTAATGACCATAACATCAAGGAAACGAAAACAAGAATTAACGAGAAGGATGATACAAATACCCTTGATGATCAAACGGAGAATCACGAACACCACAAGATCAAATCACCACGCCTCTTTCTTTCCTTCTTCTTGTGTGGCCGAATGAAAGAAACACAAGAAAAATGTATGGGTCGATTAGGGTTTTTCAATGATTCGAATGGGTAGCAAAATAGGTGAATATGATTACCTTATGACAAGAACACAACCAAGATCACCAAACTTCTTGATATTGCTGCCACTGATCGAATAAGATGGAGAGCAAGAGAGAGGGAGCCGATTGTTTTAGAGTGAGAAGAATTAGGGCTCTTTTGATTTTCGGTATGGAGAAAACAAAGGGAAACCATGTTTTGTGATGTGTATAATTGAGGCAAGAATCAATCTCCATTATGGGCTTAATTAATCCAATTAATTGCATGATTATTTCCCTTCTTATGGGCCGAAAATACATAGTGTAATACATACAAAAATCGACTAGCTTAGTAGGAATTTTTATTTTGTACATTTACTTATAATGTAAGGTTTTATTTGGTAGCTTAATTCATTAAATAACTTAGGACATAATCATTTTAGGTTAAGTACAATAAATGTTACTTATATGATTTTCATAAGTTCTTAAAATTTTAAATTTGAGGGCATTTTTGTCATTTCGGATTGTTTTAAATTTTGGGGTTTTACAATTCTTCCCCTCTAAAAGAAAATTTTCGTCCTCGAAAATTGAAGTGAAACAAAACGGAAAACATAACGGAACGTGAACGGATATGTGAAATGACTAGTTTCTCATGACTCGAACTTGTCGATCCAAAATTGCTTCAGTTCCTCAGAACAGACATACCATACTGAATCCGAATCGAAAGGATAATATTCAAACGTGACAGATGATAATCGTATCTCCTCAGAAGGGATACAAGGAAACGTAGAATTTGACGGATATATCGTCCGTGGAATTGAAATAGACACAACAGATGAGATCGTATCTAATTACATAAGTTATGAGTGTGACATAAACGCTTAACTTCTTCAGACCATCAAGTAGTCTCGTCGTCAGTATAACCTTTCAAAAGTATCCTCGTCAACCGACATGGTTGTTTTCCCTCAGAATTCGAAATCTCATATCTGAACAGATAAACGAGTGTGAATCGTACATATAGCATAACATAGGTGTATTCCTTCAAAGAACGGATCGAATCCATACTGGCAGAAAACATATTGTTTGATAGCATCAACCGGCAGAAAGCTCTACAACAGAACCTAAGATTATTATCGGAAGTATAGAGGTCAGCAAAACTCGTGACGAGAATCCAGACGTATCAAATCGCATAACGGTGAAAGCAGATTAAACGCATAGGTAGAATGAACCTAAAGTCTCACTAACACAGATAATCTCCAACAGCTATAAGAAATTCTAAGGTTTCTAAGGCACTCCTCGAAATATCCTATGCCCACAACAAGTGCACGTTATATGAGGTAAGTATTATCACGTTGGCCAGATGTCATAATACTGGCATCATATAAATATGCCCTCATGATGGTCATACTTTATCTCAATTCGTGAACAAAATAACCTATCTTAATCCACCTAATCCTTCTACAGTCTCAGAGGTCATCCAAATCAAACAACATAACTAAAAGAAGAACGAAACTACTCGTAAGAGTAAGGGAAGTCCCAGAATATCTATCAAAATTAAGGTGCGTCGTTAATAGCGTCAATCCTTCATCACTCACTGAAATCAACTCAGCCAATATAAGTGGTTGCTTCAATAGTCCGTCCATTTCTGGACATAAATCTCAAGGATCCTTCCACAATTCATCAAAATTCACATAACAAAACCATCATTCAACATACGCAGAATGAACACAGAACGGAGTTACTAATAGAGAACCTAAGTCATTCAAAGGATCTTGTCATCAGGTAATGGAAACTTAAGTAGGTTGAGAGGAAGTGAATTGTGTCATCCATGGCTTCATCCTTCACAGAATCAATTCTCCCAAACACAATGTTCGCTTCAAAATTCGTCCACTCAATTACATGATTTCAAATCTCTCCCAATTCCAAGTAGTCTATCTACGTCTGTCCATATGATTATAGGGTGGATAGGAATTATTAACTTGAGTCTGGTCCCTCAAGCCTTCGGCACCTCATCTGGACACTATGGTGTGGTAGCGTGAATCTCTGACATGATCACCGTGCATTCTTCCATTCGCGAGTCTGCTTCTGCTCTCAATTCATCTTAGTACAACTAAAATGAATAGAGAAGCAAGATCTGCGTGTCTTCAACAGGTCTTCTAGCACAGCTCCAAATTCGCCAACTCGATTACATTTTCCTTATACGTTCTCAACCCAGTTTGTCTTGCAAGCAATGTCTTCCTATCTTCAAGGTAAACACCGCTGCTGTCAACTCCAGGTTATGTGCTGAATAGTTCGTCTCCTACGGTCTGGTTGTCTTGATGCCCGAACTGAAATCTCCACGTGCTGCATGAGGTATAATCGAGTCCCATCTTAGTTTTTTCTTTCTTCTTCTTATATGCTTCTTCCACGGTTACACCTGTCGCGAGCATCTTCTACTAATCTCCTACAAGGTTTCTAACTCCGATAACGGTAGTCAATCTTGGTCCTTTGTGTGGAAACTCTGTCATCACAGGATACCTGGTAGTGCTGTCAGCTACAATCTCTAAACGCCAATCAAACCTACTCTTCCAGACCAAGGGTCAATTTACTTAATACGAAAATGATCTACATGTTCCTCTTTCGTCTTTGGACACAACACACCGTCATACTATGACAATTGTCCAACTACTCGCGAAAAACATGATTTTATTAGCCAATACAATTTGCATCATCTAAAAATCATAATGATCACAACGAGTACGAAAGTAGCTTCATGAATCGTCTCAGGGAAAAACTTCATATCTACTTTCACATCACCTATCTTCCTCTTCACGAATAAAACTGAAATGCCTCACGGAGGTTATTCTCAGTTAGGTCAACTCCCTTCTTAGGAGTTCTTGTGGTTGCTCCTTCAGTCCTTCAAACCTAAATGAGTCCGTCAGATACGGAGTTTCAAAGATAGAACAAATCAATCATTTATACGCTGAAATGGACAATGACTTTGGATAGTGATACGGTTAATTTCACGATAGTCGCTACGTCGCGGCATACTTCCTTCTTTCTTCTTCATAAACCAATAGGAGCATTCAAGAGAACACTGAGGTAAACAAAATCATATTCCATCAGCTCCTTCAATCTCTCAACTTCTATGGCATCATGGTTTCGTTAATTGAGATCGGTTCAAAGCCAACTCTACCTCCCAAACAGGAGGGAATCCCAAGAGGTTCATCAGAAAACGCTAGAAAATTTTGTACAACAAAATACTTCCAATGCCAGAGCTTTCCAAGGGTGGATACTAATAGGTGTCAGGAGAAATTTGACAATCAAATGAGATCGGAGTAAGTGTTTCCATAGCAGTATCATTCTTAACAGATTTCAGTGGTAGAGAGTCATCAAAACAAAGTAGGATGAAGTAGATGGCTAAAGGTCACATATCGGATACGGTAGTCTATGGTAGCTTTACGAAGAGCCATCCAATCCATAACCAAAAGACCTCAAAGTTAATTATATCAAGAGTAAACAGATCCGTAGAGCGAATACGGTCGTTAAACCAGACGGATAGTTCATATATCAGAGTCAAGTACATGGTTCATCAAAGTGTTGAGATAGATAAGCGAACAGTTCAAGGTGTTGGAATCTTGTTAGCTTCTTAGCACAAGTGACAGGTAGGGTGTGTATCATTGGTAACACGAATATCGTATAACCGTCAAAAGTGAGATGTATGGAATATTAGTTATCAGCATCATCATGCTCAGTTAACAATTCCGTACTGAGATAGTATTTACATCATATCCTTCCAAAGGAACTGGTTGGCAGACAAGGTTCATCATTCAAAGGGCGGAAACAAAACTTCCTATATCCATGATTAATAATTACCAGAGTTCTCATAGGAGTAGTAATGGATTATGCAGATTCAAGTAGTATCAGGTGATACATTTCATATCCGGCATGAGTAACGAATTCATAGAATGTGTCAAACACATTATGGTTGAATGACCTTCGAGGTGGTCGGAAAGGTATCAAACTGTTTATCAAACAGATCGGAATTGGAGATCAAAATCAGAAGGTGACACTTAAATGGTGTAAGGTATTCATGTAGTTTCCGAGGTATTCCAAACTTACTTGGTTATTAAGCTTAGGTTGCAAAACTTTCTAACCTCTTAAACAAATGTTCTTATATGGCATAGCTAAAGGCAGAGGCATGAATCAGAGTGATGCGGAAGCAATGCTACTTACATAGATGTCCTAGCCTACCCATTCCTCACCGGTTATAACTTATGTTCCTATGGGGAGATCCTAAAGCAAATTCTCAAAGGTTATCTTATGAGCGCCTACAGTGGAAACTTAATGGTCCAAACTTCACAGGTTAAGGTTTAATGTACTACAAGTCGCAGCCTGGGCTCTGATACCATAATTGTAACACCCCAACCCGATAAGGGTAGAAGCATTACGTATGGTGACATATCAAAGCAAACACAAGCATAAGACTTAAATAATACAAATGAATTTCAAAGGTTACAAAGGGAAAATCTGAAATACAAGGTTACAAAAGAGAACTACAATAAATGCTAAGTCTAAAAATGTAACACTTCTAGTCATCTCTAATCCAGAGTAGCTATCAAGGTATAGTCTTCTAAGTCCAAAGTACTCTCCACCCATATCCCAGCTTCCAACTAAAACCTGCCGCAGGAAAAGAAATGCGGCTGAGCTTAAAAAGCCCAGTGAACAGATATATAAACAAAGCAGAGACGATAATAAGCACAGTCAAACGAATATGAATCAAATGGAACACAAGCATACACATCAAATAAGAATAGCTCTAGAGTCAAGGAAGTAAACGTCTACGAACACATCCAACCGAGCCACTCGATCGGACCAAAGATACCTAACAGATAGCCACGAGCGTATCTATACGAGCCACTCGTATAGACCAAATAATCACATCACATATACCTATCATGTCTAAGTGTACGGAGAGGGGAGACCTCTAAGTACCAAAACAGTGAGTGGGGTATAGGGCACATACAGCCAGTCACCAAACAAATCACATATCAAATCATATTAGCCTAGGATGCATCCATACGCCCCCTGCAAAACAAATCATATACGTACCATGTACTAGACAAGTATACGCATATATCAAAATGGCCAAGAGATCTCACATCATATCATAACAAATGGGGACGCCGGGGATCAATCACACCTCCCCAGGAAGTGTCATGCCATCGGTGCCTCAATGACATGGCCATGGTACCTCCATGGCTAGTTAGCTCGGGCGACAAACAAACAAAGCACACATCATATCATCATATCAGAAGTAATCATACCAAAGGCATATACCGACAGAATCATATAAGAGGATCACATAGGTGAGACCATAGCAAAGCTCATATCAAACGAACCATATCAAAAGATCATAGCAAGGGAATCATATCAAAGGAATCAAAGCATATCAAATCATACGAATCAGAATCAAAGATCGAATCAAAGTATAAGGGAACATAGCAATGGCTTAGGGAATCTTATAATGAATCAGAAATCAAGATCAACAAGTCATGAGGATGAAAACACCCTTACTGAAAAAGGGTAGAATATCTGAACCTTATTCGATAGCAAAAATAACCAAAGATAGAGCACAAGACAACGGATCACTCCCGCTTCACAGAACCTATACGAATTCATAACCACATATTACTTTTATGTTCATAAGAATTAGGTTACTCTTTTTAGTACTCTTTCCCTTTTTAGTAACTTTCTATTTTTGGTAACTTCCTATTTATAGCAAGTTTCTATTTTTAGCAGGTTTCCCGAATTAGTAAGTTTCTATATTTAGAAGGTTTCCATTTTAAGAAATATTCAAAGTTATCATTTGATAAGTTGAAAGTGACAATATTTATAGTTTAGGGTTCATAATAGTATTTATATAAGTTTAAGGTTATTATGGTAGGTTCACAAATTTTAGGGTTTATTATGTAGATATGACAAGTTTAGGGACTATTATGCAATTATTGTAAGATTAGGGTATTAAATGTAATTATCTTAAAGTTATATGGTTTCACAAGTTTAGCCCACTAGTTTAGAAAATGACAATTTTAATCCTTAAGTTAAGTATTACACAATTTACCCTTTTCTTTATCTTTTAAACTTTTATCAGCTTTTATACATGAACAGATTACACTTCGTCGAATTTATGAATCAGATTAGAACTCAGAAATAAAATCCCTAAAAATTCCCAGAGATACTTCAATGTCTTAAGTATTTTATATAATTTTTCCAGATTTTATTAGCTAGTATAAGTATGAATGAAAAATCCATTTCCATAACATGTTCCAGAATCGGATCTGATGAAACACCTGAAAAGTATTTATTTCTCTACCCCATCTAGAAAATTTATAAAAAATCTAAAAAAATTTCAGTAACTACTAGACATATAAAATATTATTCATTTCAAAGGAAACCTTCTAATTAGACATGGTTTAAAAATGAAAAATAAAAAACACGGACGGTTTTTCCAGACATACGAATTCAGTTTGACACTTAATTTTATAAAAATAAAAAAATTGCCTTCCCGACCTCTAAAAATTACAAGGTTAATTTTCCCAGAAAGCTATTTCATTAAAATTCATTTTAGACTCCAGAAAAACCCAAATACCCTTCGTTATCATCAAGATCCATTCGATTAAAATCGGCCTAAATTTCTGATCAGAAACTGGGTCATTATTCCATGTGATCTTTTAGGGTTTTGCTATTCCAAAGATTAATTCTTGATAACAAACAATTATAATTGACATCATAACATCCCTAGGTTGCTTCATACGCGTTTTTAACATAATCATATCAGTAATAATAATAATTCATGGATCGGTTCATACTAGGGTTTTATATTCATTATTTTATGTTATCATTTTATGTGATACTTTTCTTATTATCTCATGCGTATTTAATGACCATAACATCAAGGAAACGAAAACAAGAATTAACGAGAAGGATGATACAAATAACCTTGATGATCAAACGGAGAATCACGAACACCACAAGATCAAATCACCACGCCTCTTTCTTTCCTTCTTCTTGTGTGGCCGAATGAAAGAAACACAAGAAAAATGTATGGGTCGATTAGGGTTTTTCAATGATTCGAATGGATAGCAAAATAGGTGAATATGATTACCTTATGACAAGAACACAACCAAGATCACCAAACTTCTTGATATTGCTGCCACTGATCGAACAAGATGGAGAGCAAGAGAGAGGGAGCCGATTGTTTTAGAGTGAGAAGAATTAGGGCTCTTTTGATTTTCGGTATGGAGAAAACAAAGGGAAACCATGTTTTGTGATGTGTATAATTGAGGCAAGAATCAATCTCCATTATGGGCTTAATTAATCCAATTAATTGCATGATTATTTCCCTTCTTATGGGCCGAAAATACATAGTGTAATACATACAAAAATCGACTAGCTTAGTAGGAATTTTTATTTTGTACATTTACTTATAATGTAAGGTTTTATTTGGTAGCTTAATTCATTAAATAACTTAGGACATAATCATTTTAGGTTAAATACAATAAATGTTACTTATATGATTTTCATAAGTTCTTAAAATTTTAAATTTGAGGGCATTTTTGTCATTTCGGATTGTTTTAAATTTTGGGGTTTTACATTGACCCTGGGGAGGAACCTCAGGAGGAGGAGGAGATGGAGCCTGAGAATGATATCCCACCAGACTAGAGTTCCGCACCCCTAATGCACTCACCAGGACCTGGCTCTCCCTGGAACTTGCTGGACACACTAGAGTACCCTTTTGAGTTAGCCTCGCCTCCTCACTCACCCAAGCCAGAGTTCCCACCGGCCCCAGACACACCGTCAGAGATTTCCTCTGAGGCTGCTGAGCATGGAGAGATGGGTCAGATTTGGGATCGGATTGTCGCTAACGAGTGGAGGATCAACCATCTAACTGATCGACTGGTTGGCATATCTGCTGCGAGATTCGAAGAGGTGGAGCGAGATATGGGGATAGTGTATGGTAGGACCACATCATTGAGACGGGATTTGATAGACTAGCGTGATATGATGAGAGACTTGTAGAGAGCCTTCATGACTGCTCGAGATACCGACAGGACTCTCTAGCGCAGAGTCATCGAGCTGCAGACAGAGAACACTCAGCTCAGAAGAGATCGTGAGGGACATCCGCCGAGATCATGGCTAGTTTCATATAGGTTCTTGATTTTGTACCATCTCTAAACTGAGGAGTCCTTGGTTAGAGATGTTAGTCTTGTTGTATTTCAGTATCGTCTATGGCGATCACCTATCATTTTGTTTTGGTGTATTTCCAGAACTATGTATCGATGTTGATATTGTTATGGACGGATTTTGTTTTGAGCGTGAATCTTTTGAATGTGATAGTATTCCTATTGTGGAAATTGTTATTTGTGTTGGTATTCCATCCTGTGATGTTCACTTCCTTGCGTGATGTATCTTGGGGTTTGGAATCTTATGGCTCTTATAAATTGTGATTTAGATCGATGGCACCGAGGCGAAACCCAGCCAGGACTACCCGAGCAGGGCCTGCTGTTGTTAACACCGGTCGTCATGGTCGGTGTCCCGCTTGAAACGTCGACAACCAGAATACCGACAATCAAAATACCAACAACCATACCGATAACGATCAGAATGTTAAACATGAGGGCGTCAATGGTCACACTCCACCCAACACCCCTCCTGTGAACAAAGCTCTAATCGATCAACTCGTGGCTCAGCGTGTTGCTGAACTGTTAGCCAAGTCGAATCACTCAAACACCTCTGCTGGAAATCCAACACCTAACAGAAACCGTGGTTGTACGTACAAAGAATTTTGGAGTTGTGGACCAACTGAGTTTGGTGTAACTGAAGGTGTAGTTGTGTTAATGAGGTGGATGGAGAAGATAGAGTATGTGTTTACCGTCAGTAACTGCGACGAAGACGCCAAGGTGAAGTATGCCACGTTTACTTTGAAGGATGAAGCCCTGACCTGGTGGAACAACTATCTCAAGTCTATTGGAAGCAATGTGGCTTATGCTATGACTTGAGATCAGTTCAAAGCATTGTTGATCAAGACATAGTGCCCACGAAACAAAGTCAAGAAATTGGAGATCGAGTTTTGTAACCATAAGGTAAAAGGTACCGACATGACGACCTACAACCGCCGTTTTCAAGAGTTGTCATTGCTATGCCCAGAGATGGTTCGTACTAGGGCGCTCAAGATTGAGCGATACGCTGATGGGTTGCCACTAGCCACTAGGAATGACGTGATTGCTGCAAACCCGACCAATCGCCATGAAGCCATCACGATAGCTCAACGACTAATGGACTCACTGGTTCTTGAGAATGCGGATAAGGGCAGAAATGATAAGAGGAAGAGGGAAGATAACTCTAAGGGTAGTAATGACCCGAACAAGCAACAAGAGGTCACCAAAGTATATGCTATCGGGGATGGAGAGAAGAAGGGTTATAATGGGAACCAACCAAATTGCAATCGTTTCAAGCGTCATCACCACTGGCAATGTACTGTGGTGTGCCACAAATGCTCAAAGGTTGGACATATAGCCAGGGAATGTAAATCCCGACCCCTTGCGATGGTGCAAACAGCCCTGAGAACAGATTGGAAGGCTAGTGTCACCTGCTATGGATATAGGAAGAAGGGGCATTACAAAAATGAGTGTTGAGAGCCGTGGAACAGAGGAAACCAAGGAAATGGAGGAAACACAGGGAATGGGGGAAATCAAGGAAACCGAGGAACAAGTGGAAATGGGCATAAGCAAGGGAACCGTGAAGCTGGAGGAAACCAGGGAAACTATGGAACTGGTAATCAGCAGGGAAATGTGGGAGCAGCCCAAGGAAGGGTGTAACTTATTGGAAAGGAGGTCAAAGAGGACCCGAACGTAGTTACGGGTACGTTCCTTCTCAATAACCGTTATGATTCTATATTGTTCGATATTGGTGTTGATAGGAGTTTTGTGTCCACTGCATTTATGCCTTTGCTTGCAATCGCCCCTACTTCCCTAGGAATTGGTTACAAAGTAGAGTTAGCTAATGGTAACCTTGAAAGGATAAACACTATAATCCGCGGCTGCACAATGAACTTTCTGAACCACCCATTCAATATCGACCTCTTACCCGTCACACTAGGCAGTTTTGACGTCATTATTGGTGTTGGGAATTATTGAAGAACAGACTTAAGTCTGTTAGCTTAGTTAAGTCTGCCAGTACATAGTTAAGTCGGGCAAACATAGTTAAGTCTGGTGACTATTATTAGTTAAGTCTGTTTATGTTTAATAGCAGAGTTAGTTAGCTATATGTTAGGAAAGGATATATACGTATTAGTTATCTTATTATAGGATATGTTTATCCTTTCACACGTTTTGTAACATTAGGGTTTCCTTAGAGTATAAAAGGAACCCTACGGCATAGTGACATTAGTGAAAAAATTAAAAGTTTAAAAGTAATACGAAGTTAGTAATCTTAGTTGTGTTCTTCATACTTATTGTTTGTTAAGATTCTACATTAACAATCAATACACTGTTAAGAGTTTCTTATATAGATTAATTTGGATTTATTCAAGTTATCTATTGTCTTACACAGGCTACTTAGATCCATAACCGTGGACCTATTATTGGTATGGACTGGTTATCCAAGTACCATGCCAACATTATCTGCGATGAGAAGATTGTTCGTGTGCCATACGGAGACAAAATCCTAGACATACAAGGAGATAGGAGCGATCGTAGAAGTCCTTCCAGATTGAACATTATCTCTGGTACCAAGGCACAGATAACAGAAATACATCGAAAAAGGGTGTAAACTCTTTTTGGCCCAAGTTTCTGAGAAGAAGGAGAAGGAAAAGGGTGAGAAGTGGGTAGAAGAGGTGCCCATTGTTCGCGACTTCCCGGAGGTATTCCTAGATGACTTACCTGGGATTCCGCCGGTTAGACAAGTCAAATTTCAGATCTATTTGATTCCCGGCGCTGCACCCGTAGCACGAGCACCTTATCGACTCGCCCCTACCGAATTGGAGGAGTTGTTGAAGCAGTTGGCCAAATTATTGGAGAAAGGATTTATATGACCGAGTTCTTCTCCTTGGGGAGCTCCAGTACTGTTTGTGAAGAAGAAGGACGGATCCTTTCGCATGTATATCGACTATGGAGAGTTGAACAAGTTAACGGTGAAGAACCGATACCCACTACCCAGGATCGATGATTTGTTTGATCAGCCTCAAGGGTCGAGTATTTACTCAAAGATCGAATTACGATCTGGGTATCATCAGCTTAAAGTTCGGAAAGAGGATATCCCGAAGATCGCGTTCAAAACTCGCTATGACCATTATGAGTTTCAAGTGATGCCATTTGGTTTGACCAACGCACCAGCGGTGTTCATGGACCTCATGAACCGGGTGTGCAAACCATATTTGGATAAGTTTGTGATAGTATTCATAGAAGATATTCTAATTTACTCAAGGAGTAAAGAGGAACACGAGAAACACCTGAGACTCATCTTGGAACTGCTAAAGAAGGAGCAATTGTATGCAAAATTCTCCAAGTGTGAATTTTGAATCCCAACCGTGCAATTTCTGGGCCACATGATTGATAGTCAAGGAATTCACGTGGATCCCGCAAAGATAGAGTCCATCAAAGAATGGGCCGCACCTACAACCCCAACTGAGGTTCGTCAATTTTTGGGACTTGCTGGCTATTACCGGAGATTCATTGAGGGATTCTCTAAGATAGCCAAGCCGCTACCCAAATTGACTCAAAAGAACATAAAGTACGAATGGGGTGAGGAAGAAAAGGAAGCGTTCTAGCTCCCGAAGGAAAAGTTGTGTAGTGCGCCTATCCTAGCCCTACTTGAGGGGAGTGAAGATTTCGTCGTGTACTGCGACGCATCGCATAAAGGATTAGGAGCCGTCTTAATGCAGCGAGAGAAAGTGATAGCATACGCTTCACGACAGCTTACGACTCACGAGAAAAACTACACTACTCATGATCTAGAAGTGGGTGCCGTGGCGTTTGCACTCAGAATCTGGAGGCATTATCTGTACGGCACGAAGTGTATCATATACAGAGACCATAAGAGCTTGCAACACATCTTGGATCAGAAGGAGCTAAATATGAGACAGCGTCGCTGGTTAGAGTTACTCAGTAACTATGATTGCGAAATTAACTATCACCCTGGTAAGGCGAATGTTGTTGCTGACGCTCTTAGCCGAAAGGAGAGAATGCCACCGTTGCGAGTCAGATCCTTGGGAATGACGATTAGTTCACCATTACCCTCTCAAATCCTTGAAGCTTAAGCTGATGCATTAAAAGAGGAGAACCGACCGGCCGAAAACCTCTATGGTATGGTAGAGAACGAAAATGGCTTTGTAAAGCGTTCCGACGGAACATTGTGCTTTGGAGACAGAAGCTGGGTACCACTCCATGGGGGAATTCGTGAGTTGATTATGCATGAGTCACATAAATCAAAATACTCCATTTACCTCGGATCTGATAAAATGTATCAAGACCTGAAGAAGCTGTACTGGTGGCCTAACATGAAGGCTGATATCGCCCTATATGTCAGTAAATGCTTGACTTGTTCCAAAGTGAAAGCCGAACACCAGAAACCGTCAGGATTATTGATACAACCTAAACTCCCGGTTTGGAAGTGGGAACGGATCACCATGGATTTTATCACAAAATTACGAAGAACAGCTAATGGATGTGACACTATCTAGGTAATTATGGATCGTCTCACTAAGTCTGCTCACTTTCTTGCCATCAGCGAAAACGACAGCATGGAAAAACTTGCACTTCTATACCTAAAGGAGATTGTTTCTCGGCATGGAGTACCGATATCCATCATCTCTGATCGAGACAGCCGTTTCACATCAAACTTCTGGAAGTCACTTCAGATGGCCATGGGGACAAATCTCGATATGAGTACCGCCTACCATCCCCAAATAGACGGCCAGAGTGAGAGAACCATCCAGACATTGGAAGATATGCTTTGAGCCTGAGTCATAGATTTCGAAAAAGGCTGGGAGAGATATTTGCCTTTGGCCGAATTTTCCTACAACAATAGCTATCATGCCAGCATTAAGGCCGCACCTTATGAGGCGCTATACGGCCGAAAATGCCGATCTCCTATCTGTTGGGCCGAGGTTGGTGACAACCAACTCACTGGTCCTGATCTTGTCCATGAAATGACCGAGAAGATAGTTCAAATTAGGAACCTCTTGCAAGCTGCACAAGATTGACAAAAGAGTTATGCCAATAATAGATGTAAAGCTCTCGAGTTCCAAGTTGGAGACAGGGTTATGTTGAAAGTGTCACCATGGAAAGGGGTAATACGCCTCAGTAAGCATGGAAAACTCAATCCTCGTTATATCGGACCATTTCAAATCCTTGACAGAGTTGGACCAGTAGCCTACCGGCTAGAGTTGCCACCATCATTGAGTAGTGTGCACGACGTTTTCCACGTGTGTAACCTGAAGAAATGTCTTTCTGATGAGACTCCGATTATTCCTTTGAGAGAGATACAGATCAACGAGAGCCTAAACTTCATCGAGGTACCTGTTGAGATAATGGGTCGCGAAGTCAAACGACTGAAGCACATTTGTATTCCTATCGTCAAAGTCCGTTGGAACTCCCGACATGGTCCAGAGTTCACATGTGGGAACATGAAGACGAGATCAAGCGTAAATATCCTCATCTCTTTTCAACTCCAACGAGTAATTAGAATTGAAACCCGGGACGGGTTTCTCCTGAGGCTGGGAGGCTGTGACAACCGGTAATTTTTGGGAATATTTAAATACCGCGTTTACGTTTAAAAACTAATATTTAATATTTGAGAAATGCTTTGTTATGTTTCGGGAATTTATTTTGAAATGTGGATTATGTTATTGGTTTTATAAGTATGTGATGTGTGAAGTTTCCCCGCAGGCCTAGAGTTGAGCACAACGCGATTCGGCACGAATAGTAACCTAATAATACGTTAATTAATGATTTTGACGTTTTGAATAAATATACACGTATAAATAGTCATTTTTATTGGAAAAATAATTTTAAAAATATTGACGTGTGTTAAAAAGTCCCGAGCAAATTTTACGACGTGTAAACGAGCCCCAAAAGCTATTTATATAAAAGATAGTCAAAGTTACACGAACAGCCCCTTGTCCAAAATTCTAAAACAACCCCTATAGTTTGAAAGTTGGCAAAATCGGATTGGGAGGGGTATAAAAACCCCATTATAGATTTTCAAGGTTCATTTGTCCCATTTGCTAACCCTAGCCGACCACCTCCCTCTCCCTATCTCTGCCGCCGTCGAGCACCACCACCACCCATACGCCGCCGTTTACACCACCAAACGCCAACACACTCACCTTATAACACCATCGTACTACCGTGTGTGAAGACCACACGCCAGCACCGCCGCCCTATTCCTTTGTTTGTCTTTTGGTAAGTCGAGGTAAACATAGATCAGTTTAAAAGATTGATAAAAACACTGATTCACCACTCGTGTGAATCGGTGTGGGTGTAGAACGAGTAGAAAATGATTTTTATTAATAAAAATGTGTAAGAAAGTCTTGGTATCATCTTTTGGGTCGAGTTGTGTGTCGAGCGTGAGCATAAGCTCACGGTCGAAGCTTATTTTGGGTTGTTGAGCTTATCGTGGCTCATGAGAGTTTATTTAATCTTTGTTATTTTTCGTTTTCGTGTGGTAACGAATTTGGGCCAAGACCCAAAGGGTTTATGGTGTGGTTTTGCTTTTTGGATTCGTTTGAGCCGTGAGTATCTTAAGTCCGTTCAGTTTGTTTTTGGTCTTCGACATCATGGTTCGAAGCCGAGACCTTAAAGGTCTTGGCGTGGTAAGTTTGTATTCTCTTGTCTCCCGTATTTTTGTTACCGAGAGTGCTGGATTGGATTTGGTAATGTTATCGAGCCATAGGTTAGTTTATGGCTGAATGGCATTTTGTTGATACTTGGACTTGGACTTGTTTCGTGATGTTTAAGCCATGTCAAGTGCTAACCGAGACTCCGTAGTCTTGGCGTGGCCTTGAATCGCCTAAAGAGGAATTAATATATATCATTGGACTATTGATTATTGTTGTGGACTTGTTGACCCGAGGTTGTGGAATGTAACACCTCCAATTTCGTGAAATGCAGCGGAATTCAAATTGGGTGTTACTCGACGGCACAACAGTTATAACAATAGAAAACGAATTCTAATTGAGTCGTTTTAAAAAAATTTATCATTCGAATTATATAAATATCAGAGTTTACAAAATGAGGTCCTAGTAATTTCACGGTTTAAAAATAAGTTTTCGAATGATAATAAAGTTTATAGCCTTCTTGAAGTATCCATGCCCCTCGGTGCCAACCTCGATCATTATGGACCTGAGATACATGCTTAAAAGTGTCAACACAAAGGTTTGTGAGTTTATATAGTTTATTTAAATAACAACAACACACAAGATTTCGTATTTTAAACGACTATTGTACAACATACAAAGTCAAAATCAGTTTCTTATTGCACTAAGCTCATGACACCGACGCCTTAACACAACATCAATTATAGTGCATCTGGTTACCTAACCGGCTAACACAAATGGAATATAATTGATAACAATTTTCCCTACAAGTATCTTGCCAAATACCTCACATCTTCAAATATAGTGCGTCTGGTTACCTACCCGGCTAACACAAATGGGATTCGTCAATCCCATAGGCCTATTCACAATATTCGCGCCTACACTTAAGTAATTAATGGTTCATGATAAACAGGGACTTAATTGGCAATAAAGGTAGTTAGTCAATAATAAACACATGCAATTCTGCATACAGTTTTATAACACTTGTGTCCACAAAAATATAGCATGTATCTCCCCCAAGGGTTTATAAAACAGTAAAGAAAATGAGGCTACAAACTCACCGTGAGTGGATGATATTAAATATATATCAAAATCGATTGATAAGCCGGAAAACTTCTACGTGCCACCTAAAATATGATGTTGCGTCTTAGATTTGGAATAATAATGCGAAAGCATAAACGAGTCTATATATGTCATTACATTGATCATGATGTACTACTTGATAGTTTATGTATGTTTGTTTATGAAAATGATTTAGTTTGTGAAAACGTGTTTAGTTTATATATATATCGTACTACCGTTCGGGCCATCACAATCTAGAGGTCATGTAGTGAACGTTCGAGGAGCTAGGACACTTTAAATCGTCAATCCAGCAACTCGTCGATCCGTTTACCCAAATGAAATCCCTCACACGAAGCTCCCTAGTGTGGTAGTACTTAGTATATAACAACATAAGTTTTGCTTGTTGAATTCAATGTCATAAGATTAAATATACTTATATGGTTTCTAAAATAAGTTTTGTATAAGTTCCGCTAATGAGTTGTGGCCGCTTTCAATGTTTATCACAAGTTATAAGATTGTTTGGTTATGATTAGGAAATCATAATGGTTTTTGCAAGTTATCGTCATGAACTATATATCTAGTGTTTAAAAGTTTACAAGTTTATAAATCGTAAAGTTGGTTTGAAATACTTTATTCCAAGAGTCAAATAAACTTAGGAAAATTTATTTTGAATGAAAATTATTATTTTATAAAGTTTATTAGGTTTAGTGAGCAATTAGTTTTGAAAATAACATGGTTCTTAATTACTTGTCAAGTGAAAACCAAATTTTTGACGCCGAAAAACTGTCCTTACCATTTAAGGCAGAAAACTGCCATTTTTTGGTGTTTTCAGGCCAAGTTCTTTCGCGGTAGACGTAAAACATCATTCCGGACAACTTTCGTGTTTTAACTTTTTGGTGAATCGGACCAGAAGTGCCATGAAAAATTTCCAGATTCAGGCAGTAAGGTTTTGACAGTTTTCAGTTTTTAGGTTTCGTTAACTTCTTTTTATCATAACTTTTGACTCGTTTGTCTGTTTTGGGTGATTCAAGTTGCTAAGTTTTTGTTTAAACTTCCTCTATAACTATATGAAGTTACTTATGGTCATAAGTTCATGGTTTTTGTTCATTTACATAGCATAACATATAACTAGTTTTCAAAGCAAGATTTTCATATATAAAATCCTAGACTTGTTGTTACTTGTTTTAGCATATGTACACATCATGATCAATATAACAAACAATATATAGCATATAACAAGCATGAAATCAATGGATGATTAGGTGTATAAGTATTTTCTTACAACTTTTGGCGTTAATGAAAAGGGAATTACAAGAACAAATGACTAGATCACTAAAACCTAAAGCTTCAACAATAACTCCTAGCTTCCATATCCTTCAACCAAAGTCTTGAAACTCTTGATAGATAGCTAGGAATACTTGTAGGAATTCTTGAAAAACTTCTCCTAGAGTCACCCTTGTGTAGCTTGCAAATTCACCAGATGATGAAGAAACGAGAACTAGAATCATGTAAAGCTTGACAAGAGCTTCAACAATGACATGGAACTTGTAACTTGAAAATCAAAGGATCAAGTATGTGCATAATTATTGAATGGCTGAATTTTGGTGATGAAAATGAAGGAGTAATGAGCTTGTATTTATACTAGGATGAGGAGGTTAGGTTTACACTAAGACATGGTTCAAAATGTAACACATGAAACCTAGAAATTCCATACTTGTAAGTATTTTGACCACAAAACTTTCCAAGGCTTATCACCAAGCCACCAATGCTTGGTGATGTGCATAAATTTCGTCCATATGGTTATATGGATAACTTGGTTGGTCATTTTGATATTATCTTGATTTACGGAGTGAGTTTTGGTCCCGGTAACCGCTAACGGCAAGTATTTAAATCACAAAACTTAAAATCAGGTATCGTAAAAATATGAAATTTTTAGAAATGATTAAACTCATCAATATACTCAATATTAACATATAAAATGAGTGATAAGTTTAATGGATCGCGTATATGCTGTTAAAACCTGAAAACGTAGGTTTAAACGCGTAAAACGTAAAATGTACGAAGTTCGTAAAAATGGGAAAAGTGAAATGTAACTTTTCTAATATTATTATTATGAACCTAAAAGGCTTACAATTTCTTGACTGGGCCTAGTCTAGTACCGGTTGGTGTTAAATGTTCGCTAAACCTAAAACCGTAAGCTTAAAACGCGTAAATCGCGTAAAACGCAAAATCAGAAAATGTAAAATTTCAAAACTCCTGAAAATGTCGTAAGATGTGAAAAACACTTATTTCTCTTGATTGTAATGTTGTATGAACATATAGGGATTCCTAAATGTCATTTAAACCTAAACGTAAATCTCAGACACAGTTTTGCGAAACTGGTTCTGAATGGATTCAACGAACGTCGTCAGGATGACCCATCGAGTATCAACTCTCTTGTCATGATGAATGAAAAAAAATTTGGGAATGAATAGTGAAAGTAAATAGTAAAAGTAAATAGTATAGAAATCCTGAAAATGCGAATTGTTACATGGAAACTTAGATTGTGAATCGAAACGGTTAATAACTCGCAAAGGATATATTTCGGACATGACTAAAAAGAAAAGAAAAGAATATAATAAAAAATTTAAATGGAAATATTGAGTAACAAAATTAATTTTGTTATTTAATACTTTAAATGGTAATATATAGCGTTAAAAGGGAAAGTTATTAAAAGTGGATAAAAACAGAAATACGTGAGGGTTATTAAGTGTTTTGAGGCACGTATATCACGGATATCGTAGTTAGGATTATGGGACTATTTATGGGATTATTGTTCGAGTTACGGATTGGTTAACGTTAATATACCCGACTGACATGGTTAATGGACTTATTGGGTTGACGAATTTAATAAGGGCCCGGTAAACATGTTGGAGGAATTTATTAACGAGTAACCCATCCTTATGACTTACCATTTATTTGTAATGTGTAGGTTTGGCTTTGGACTAATAAGCAAGACGAAGGAATTGTTGGACTTATCGGGTTGACGAATTCGATAAGGATCCAATAATTCGTCCGGTTACCTTATTAAGCTTTTAGCTTAACCACTTAGACCTTTGACCTTTGCCGTCTAAGAGATTGACTTGGTGAATGATTGGTAGTCGTATTACTTGGGAAAATTGCAACACCGGACTTGAAAAATATGTTGAATTTGAATTTCTTATTGAACTTGGACATATTTGACTATTGGAAAACGAAGCGACTACAATACATTAGACTCAAAATAAATTTAATGTGTTTGAGCCGTAACGGACGAGCAATGAAATACAAAGTCTAATGATCAATAACAATTGTAACATTTGTTGCTTAAATATATTTGGAAACTTATAGATTATTCGACATGGAAATGTTCTATTTAACGAACGAGTCATGGCGAAATTTTGTTTGATAATATATAACAAGTATGTTTTATAACTAAATAAGGGATTTGGGAAAATACCAACGAATACCAATCTATTCATCCAAATTAGGGTGTTGCTATGTGTGTTCTCTCTGGTGTGATCCCGTCGTCTTTTCTTGACTTCTTGTATCGTTCTTCTTATTGACTCTAGAGTTTATTTTCCTTTTTGGCATGTGTACTCTTGAGTCGTATCTTTCTAATGATGATACCAAACTTTTACAAAAGGCTAAAACTAGATTATTTTTGGAAATAGAAATGGTTAACTTTTGGGAACTTTTGCGTATTTTGGTTTATTTTTAGAGTTGTGTATTGAGACGAGTCTTACATTATTAGGTGATTGCGTGGTTTTGTAACCTTACAACAGGTTTTACCTCTCGAGGGATCTCAAGAGGCTTACAACCCCACCAGGCAGTGTACCTGACCGATGTAGTATAGTGTAGTGGTAAGTACGGGGGATTGATCGTTCTCCACAGGGAATAGTGTTCGTTAGGTATGAAAGGCTACTCTAATTAGGTCTAAGGGTTGAGGAAGATTCTTTTTTTATGTTTTTATAGTTTTTATGAAAGCAAGTAAAATCTCGGGTTTGAAGGAGTGGGCGGAATTAGTTGCTAGTCAACTAACCCAAAATTACTACGGATGCAAATAAAATAAAATAACAAAAATGAAATGTGGTGAGAAACTTATGTGTAGAGAAATGTGTTTACTTAGATTTCCTTACTCCCTAACTATCTTTTACCGGTTAATTAGTGTGTATTAGTCGCGTGGATGACGGGTGTATTCCTTAATACCATTCGTGGGGTGGCGTACTTACTTCCCCAACTCTACAAGCTCCTACTTCACTCCTATGTCGAGCCGGCTAGGAAGCTCCTAACATGGGATCACTAGAATTCGCTTGTGCATTAAATACAACCATAAAAACCTTTAGTACGCGTTTGGTTCATGTTTCTTAAGACGTTCAAGCAAGTTACCGAATAGGAAGTTAGCCAGTTTTCTTAAGCCTAACATAGATAAACAATCATCCAATACAACTAACAACACACTAACAACCAATAATCAATAGCTAAGTTTCATTAGATCTAAGCAAACACAAGATAAATTTAGCCTAACATGTTAAACAAAAGACAAGAATAAGATAGAATCAAACAACACATAGACATATTGAATGATTACTTGATAACTTATCTTTCAATGAAACATGGAAGATCTCAAGGCAAAAAGCCCTGAAAAAGTAGCTGAATTCGTCCTAGGGTTTTATCCCAAAATTCCACACACTAAGCTCTCCCTAATGACAAAAAATTAGAAAACTATATATAGATTTTTGGATCTGACGGCGTCACCTTATGGAGTGTGACGCCGTCACCTCGCCGCTTTTAGGGTTCCCGGATGACCTTCTTGACGCCGTCCCTCTTTAGCTCTTCAAAAATCCATTCTGGCTTATCAAGGCTTGACGCCGTCAGCTCGTGAACGTGACGCCGTCCCCTTATGATTTAAGCCGTGACGCCCTTGATCAAGTTAAAGCGTGACGCCGTCAGAATTCACATGCTATTTTTCACTGGCTTATCATGAGTAAATTTCACGTCCAACTTTTCTTGCCAAAGCATGACGCCGTCCAGAGTAAATTGTGACGCCGTCAAGAGTAACTTTTAGCCGATTTTTGAGACTTTGTCGTTTTCTTCACTTTTATGCTCCAAAAACGTCCAAAATGCCTCCTTTTCCAGATTTCTCCTCAAAAGTACCTAAAATGACAAAAGGAACGATTTAGGGCAATATTTGATCAAATAAATACGATTTAGGGCTTAAATGACCCCTTAAAAGCGGTACACTTTTCGCCTCATCAAATACCCTTACACTTGAGATTTGCTTGTCCTCAAGCAAATGCGCTTTTATTCTAATCAAAATACAAGTTAGGGGTCATTTAATGCTAACATAAAAGTAATTACAACAAATAATCGTTCCACTTCAATCATAATAAGCACGGAGATTATAAACTAGCACCTCACAAGTAGTGTTTAGATACTCACATCTCTCAAGTGTCATCAAAATAAATCTCATAAATGAAAACGGATAATATCTCTCACTACCTGTCATAGCAAATAGATTACCATAGGCTTGGGAAAGGATCGAAAACCTCCTCCACTAGGCGTAAGCACCTAAGATAAACTATCAAAGAGGGCTTTTAAATGGGTTATAACGTAAGGTGTAGGGAAAAGGAAAACACGGTTTTGTTGGATAAAGGATATTTTACTGGTGGCGAGTTAAAAATCTTGATCAATTACGTGTACTATACAATGTTGCTAAGCCAAGACTAGACTCGATCTTAAGCTAGAAACAAAATAACAAAATAACAAAAATATAAAATAAACATAAAATAAAACGGGATGGTAGTCCGTATGTTTTTTCTATTTTTCTTTTTCTCATTTTTTTGTGTTTTCTTGATTTTTTTTTTTTTTTTTTTTTTTTTTTTTTTTTTTTTTTTTTTTTTTTTGCATACACTTTTACCCTACCATCCAAAATAATACATCATAGGGGCATTGCATCCCCCTTACACTTGAATTTTTACATAACTTTACAAATACTAATCTAATGACTCGAATTAAGATAATCGAAAAACTTGGAGTACTTTTAAAATATTTAGCACATATGGGGGTAATAAATGATGTTCTTCCCCATTACTCCATTACACTAGTACTTTACCCATGAGTCCCAATCGTCCCAAAACAATATGTACAAGGATATGACTCGACTTAGCAACCATGTAATCAATTAGATAATTAACTTGGGTTTAAACAAATGTTGTAACAATAATGCACTAAAGATGAGTGCATACAAGGTAGGCTAAGGCGATTTGGGTGTACATTTTAGTGGGGTGTAACAAATTCTTCCTTTAAGTAAAATGCTTAAAGGTCGAAACGAAAAGATAGGCTCTGAGGGGTGTACTAGGGGTATCGTGTACTAAAAATGAGTACAACGCAAAGGGTGTGGGGGAATTACTTGACCAATGTAGCCAAAGTAATTATAACAAAAACACAGGTGTAAAACAATGGGTTAATCCTAATGCCTCTTATCATGTAGTAAATCTAACTACACGAATGTAGTCTCACTTGTGGCCTTGGAATGGTCCTAACGCAAGTTCTAGAATCTAAGTGCTACCGGTACACACATCATAGCATAAATGCTTTTCCTACCAATTCTAGGGGCGAACCTCACATATTTGGGGGTGGAAAATTTTTTAGTGGTACGGTTTTTGTGCTAGTCATATAACTCCTATCCATGAGACGCTCATTAAGATCAAAGTTTCACTCCTATATGTTGTAAAAAATTTTAAATTTGGCACTAAAATTACCTTAACAAGTATTTCTCTCAGTTTTATTACACATCTACTATTAAACAAACAAAAATCAAGCGCAATGGCATTCTCTAAAATCGTACTTTTACCCTCCCCTTACACTTAAGATGAACATTGTCCCCAATGTTCAAATAACAAGATGTAAAAGCATAAAGTAAAAGAATGAAATCAAATACTCCCCTGATTCGCTCGGTGGATAATGAAGTAACACGGTTAAATCTTCCTCCAAAGAAAATGTTGAAGCTCCATGACTAATGCATCGCCATAAGCTTGATTCAAAACATTTCCTTGTCCAAAATAACCTGTTAAACCTGAGAAAACAAACACGAAAACCTGCATAACATCGGCGGGATAAAATCTATATATAAGGATATAATGCTTGTGGAATGATAATTTTGCAGATTCCTGGAGATTGTAAGTTGGAGATTTCAATAAAAACTTTTCTAAAAACAAAACTTTCAAAAATTTCTGGAAATTAAATCTGACGCCGTCAGGTTATAAACCCTGACGCCGTCAGAAATGACCTGACAAAAATTCTCATTTTAAGTTTCCGGAAAATTTCTAGAAAAACCTTTACCTTACTTCCTGGAAATCCTGCAAAACATCATTATGACTCGATACAAGCATTTGACTCAAACAAATACGAATATGTATGTTAATTTAATATTATTACGATTCATGTTCATTTGTGTTCTAATAAACCAATTTAGATTTCCCTTACACTTATCTTTTGTAAAATACCTTTATATGTAGTTAAGACGAAGTTAAAAACAAAATAAAGCATTTTCACAATTTTAGTTTTGAACATGAATCAATAAGAATAAAAATTAAACACACATACGGAAACAAATAAAATCAAACAAACAAATAAATAAACACACAAAGCAAATAAAGCTTGGGTTGCCTCCCAAGAAGCGCTTGTTTTTGTTCGAGTCATGAGCCTGACTCTACCCTTATTTAACGAAAATAGGGGAGGTTTTCCCTACACTTAGGGTTAAGTGCGGGTGATAGTAGCGATACACACCGACTCGGTATGAGTATGCCACGTGAGGAAAGAGTGGTGGATGAATTATATGCTCAAAGATGTGGGATCCAATCATCATAACCTTACTTAGTTCAATTGGGTCAATGGGTGAATTGAAGTTTTCTCCTAGAAAGGGATCATCTTCTATCAACTTCGAGAGACTCCTAGTTGGGAATCTATCTTGACCTAATAAACCCGGTTTAAACCCATAGTGTTTCTTGTGATTAATCATGAATGGGTGATGTAAGTATGAAAGGTTATGGTTCACTCCTATGTCAGCTTCCTCTCTACAAGGCTTAGAGTCTACTACCTTCAATATAAAACTACCCGGACTATATGGTTTGATGGGTGGGTCGGGACCTAATTCAATTCCTAAGTTCACATCTAAGGATGGAAGATTAGGTAACGGTTTTGGTTTAGGCTCCGGTTCATCAAAACTAGGAACTTCCATAGAACTAAAAGAAAGGTTATGACTACAAGTATTCAAACCTATTTCTTCTAGTTTTGTTTGGTCCAAGGGCTCTACCTCTATTGGGGTTCCTATAGTCTCTTCTACTTCTTTCGGGTAAGTCATGGGTGGTGTGTGTGCCTCAAATGATGGTAGGACTTGTGGGGTACTTGGTGGGCTTATGTTACTTACCTCATCATTCCCTATGTCAAAATCACCTATATCCTCATCATGTGTTTTAGTACAATCTAACCCTAACATTTTCCCAAGTATCTCAAGTGCTTCTCTAGGCATCTCAACTTCTATATCCGAATTATAAGGATCATCCTCAACATTCTGACTGCTATATTCAAATTGCCCAAAAGATTCATCATGTGTTTCTTGAGATTCATCGTCATCGATCATAAAACCTAGGTCTTTTTGATCAATGTGATCATGCTCGGCTAGATCCTCCATCACATCAAGATCACCTAAGTGTTCACCCTGTATTATGGTAGTGCCTAACCAAGACATGCAGCTAGGTGGCTCAACTCTACCCTCATCCCCAAACAAACTTGTTTCATGATCCTTGAAATTTGTGGTCAATTGACTTGTATTAATGTTTGTTGGGTTGTCTACCATATAATAATATTGGGCACAATTCTCAATAGCTTCCCATGCTTTCTCAGCACTTAATTCCCTAATATCCCTGCCGGCAATATGGTAAATGTCCCTTTGGGCATGTCGGTCGACATGATTGTAAAAAATTTGAGTTAGGGACCAAAAATCGAAGTTATGATGAGGGACTTTTTGGAGTATATATTTAAAACGAGTCCATGCATCATAGAGAGGTTCATCTTTATGTTGTTTTAAACATCAAGATGTCATATGGAGTGGTGAATTACGTGGTTGGTGGTATGGTGGATTCGCGTTCTCCATAATGGTGAACGGAAGAGTCAATGGAAATTACGAACAAACAAACAAAGAAATAAGATAGACTAAAGAAAACCTAGAAAAAGAAAATAAAAATCTCACTAGAAAGGAATCTAGTGAGTAGACCTATAAAATAAAAATCCAACCTAAACAATAACTATTCCCCGGCAGCGGCGCCAAAAACTTGATTGCGTGGTTTTGTAACCTTACAACAGGTTTTACCTCTCGAGGGATCTCAAGAGGCTTACAACCCCACCAGGCAGTGTACCTGACCGATGTAGTATAGTGTAGTGGTAAGTACGGGGGATTGATCGTTCTCCACAGGGAATAGTGTTCGTTAGGTATGAAAGGCTACTCTAATTAGGTCTAAGGGTTGAGGAAGATTCTTTTTTTTATGTTTTTATAGTTTTTATGAAAGCAAGTAAAATCTCGGGTTTGAAGGAGTGGGCGGAATTAGTTGCTAGTCAACTAACCCAAAATTACTACGGATGCAAATAAAATAAAATAACAAAAATGAAATGTGGTGAGAAACTTATGTGTAGAGAAATGTGTTTACTTAGATTTCCTTACTCCCTAACTATCTTTTACCGGTTAATTAGTGTGTATTAGTCGCGTGGATGACGGGTGTATTCCTTAATACCATTCGTGGGGTGGCGTACTTACTTCCCCAACTCTACAAGCTCCTACTTCACTCCTATGTCGAGCCGGCTAGGAAGCTCCTAACATGGGATCACTAGAATTCGCTTGTGCATTAAATACAACCATAAAAACCTTTAGTACGCGTTTGGTTCATGTTTCTTAAGACGTTCAAGCAAGTTACCGAATAGGAAGTTAGCCAGTTTTCTTAAGCCTAACATAGATAAACAATCATCCAATACAACTAACAACACACTAACAACCAATAATCAATAGCTAAGTTTCATTAGATCTAAGCAAACACAAGATAAATTTAGCCTAACATGTTAAACAAAAGACAAGAATAAGATAGAATCAAACAACACATAGACATATTGAATGATTACTTGATAACTTATCTTTCAATGAAACATGGAAGATCTCAAGGCAAAAAGCCCTGAAAAAGTAGCTGAATTCGTCCTAGGGTTTTATCCCAAAATTCCACACACTAAGCTCTCCCTAATGACAAAAAATTAGAAAACTATATATAGATTTTTGGATCTGACGGCGTCACCTTATGGAGTGTGACGCCGTCACCTCGCCGCTTTTAGGGTTCCCGGATGACCTTCTTGACGCCGTCCCTCTTTAGCTCTTCAAAAATCCATTCTGGCTTATCAAGGCTTGACGCCGTCAGCTCGTGAACGTGACGCCGTCCCCTTATGATTTAAGCCGTGACGCCCTTGATCAAGTTAAAGCGTGACGCCGTCAGAATTCACATGCTATTTTTCACTGGCTTATCATGAGTAAATTTCACGTCCAACTTTTCTTGCCAAAGCATGACGCCGTCCAGAGTAAATTGTGACGCCGTCAAGAGTAACTTTTAGCCGATTTTTGAGACTTTGTCGTTTTCTTCACTTTTATGCTCCAAAAACGTCCAAAATGCCTCCTTTTCCAGATTTCTCCTCAAAAGTACCTAAAATGACAAAAGGAACGATTTAGGGCAATATTTGATCAAATAAATACGATTTAGGGCTTAAATGACCCCTTAAAAGCGGTACACTTTTCGCTTCATCATTAGGTCGTGCCGAGTCCGTAGTGCTGTGACATTCTAGCCGCCGTTGTGCCTTTCTAATGTCGACTTGTTGTGTTGTGTTTAGCTTGATTGAGGTGAGTTTCATAGCCACACTTTTACTCGTACTGTATTTGAAACTTGGGGTGAGAAAGCATGCAAAACCGTTTTAAATGGACCATATGTTATTTTATGTTTTTGGAAATGTTTGCTATGTTAGCTAGCTAGGGTTAGGTGCTACATAAGCTGCATCAGTGCAGGAATTACCGTAGTATGTGCTGCATCAGTGCAGGGTTATTAGAGCACGTGCTGCAATTATTGCAAGACTATAGAGTGCACCTATAGGAATCTAGTCTTGTGGTTGACACACCTTGGTGTGGGAATGTTATATTGGTTAGTGCCTTAGTCTAGTATAGCAAACTTATGCGTATTTCGGTCCATTGTTGTGTACGTTTTAGTCTAAACCTATAGACTCACCAGCGTTAACTGACCTTTTTAGCATGTTTTCTCAGGTAATGTGTGATGTTCGTTTTCGGATAGCTAGTACTTGGAGGCTTGGCAAGCGGCATGGTTGAAGGATCAATTAGGACTCTGATAAATAATTTGGGGACCTACTTTTATGTTTTATTTTGGGCTTACTTTCGTACTTTTGAGAATAAATGTAAACTTTAAATTTTGGATTTAAATGTTTTGTTTAACGGATGATGTTATTCCGTTTTCTTATGCTTGTGTTGTATACCAATCACCGTAGCACCCCGAAGCTTTGATAAGTCTTTCGCTGTACCAAATTTTGGGGGTGTTACATTTAAGTAGTTTGAGAGAAGATCAGATAGATTGGTTCTAGCTAGATTAGAACTCGACATTTAGCTTAGTGTCGGAAATTAGTATAATCGACGTGTACGGTTTTCTCCGCCTGAAGGGAGCTTGTTGTCATAGTGAAGTGGAGTAGGGCGAAGAGGAACTTTGTTACCGAACCACTATAAATCGTGGTGTCATCTTTCTAACTCTCTTCTTTTATCTTACATTATTTATTTCATAATCATTAGTAGTTATTGCTTATTGTCTTGAGTTTTCATATTTGTTGTTGTTTGATCTCACACAAACTCGAATCTAAAGTTTTTGAAAACGTAATTTTAAAACGATAAATCGGTAAAACTATTCACCCCCCACCCTTTCTAGTTTTTCACAATTGGAATCAGAGCTTCGTTAACTAACATTTTTAAAATGTATTGTATTTTAAAACTTGAATCGATCTATGAATTTTGAAAAATATCAAGAAGCGCAATCTATGCAAAGACCACCACTTTTTGAAACCGATTATTTTATTTATTGAAAAACAAGATTCGAAACGTATGTGAAATCAAAAGATCTTGATCTTTGGCATGTCATTACTGAGGATGATTATAAACCGATTGAAAGAAATCCGGAAACTAAAAAGGATGAAATAGTTTCTTATGAAAAACAAAGTGACAATCTTAAAAGAAACTAGCAAAAAATAATGAGGCTAAAATGATGATCTATAATGCTTTGCCAAAAAAGGAATTTGAAAGAATTTTTATGTGTAATACAGGAAAAGAAATTTGGGAAACTTTATTAATCATCCATCAAGGTAATAGTCAAGTTAAAGAAAACAAGAATGATCTTCTTGTGCAACAATATGAACAATTCACTATTCCCGAAGATGAATCTATAGATAGTGCATTTGCTAGACTTAATTCTTGTATTACTAGTCCTAAAGCTCTTGATGAAGGTTATTCTAGCAAGAATTACGTTAAAAATTTTCATAAGGCCTTACATCCTAAATGGAGAGCAAAGGTTATGGCAATTGAGGAATCGAAAGATTTGGGATCATTATCACTTGATAAACTTATCGGTAATTTGAAAGTTCATGAAATGATAATCATGAAAGACTCCAATATAGTTGAGGGTAAAGGAGAGAAAGTTAGGTCGCTTGCCTTGAAAGCTAAGAAGGAGTCTAGTGATGATGAAGATTCAATGTCCGAAAGTGAAGATGAAGAATATGCAATGGCGGTTAGGGACTTTAAGAAGTTCTTTAGAAGAAGAGGTAGATACATTAGACAATTCCAAAAGAATCGGGATGACAAGAAAGGTAAAAGAGATGGGAAATGTTTTAGATGCGGAGATCCAAATCAATTCATTGGGAAATGTCCTAAACCACCGAGAAATAAGAACCAAATGGCATTTGTCGAAGGTTCCTGGAGTGATAGCGGTGAGGAAGATGAAGAGAAGCCCAACGACGAAACAAGTCTTATGGAACACACGTCAAATGATGTATGCTTGGGAATTGAATTGGAGCCTGATGAATGTGTCAAAGATAGTGGATGCACAAGGCATATGACGGGCAATAGAAGTCTTTTTTCGTCATACAAAGCATACAATGGAGGTAACGTCACTTTTGCGAGTAATTTAAGAGGAAACATCATTGGCCAAGGTACGATTTCTCATGACTCCCTCACTATCAATAATGTTGAGCATGTAGATAATCAAGGATTTAACTTGCTTAGCATAAGTAAAATATTTGATAACAAGTGTAAGGTAATATTTTTCGAGGATGGTAATGAAATAACTAAGGATGGAAAGACTACAGGTAGAGGAACTAGGAAAAGAGGCTTGTATGTGATGAAACTAGGAAATAAGCCGAAGGATAAAATTTGCCTAGCGAAAATAGACGAAAAAACCACACTATGGCATAGGAGATTAGGACATGCAAATATATGTTTAATCTGATCATTGGCATCAAAGGATTTAGTTAGAAATCTACCTACGTGATGCGAGATTTGCCAGACCTCGAAAAGAAGTTTTACAATCCTCTGGGCAGTGTACCTAATCGCTGTAGTGTAGTATAGGTAAGACTCGGAGGAAAGTTCATTCTCTAGCGGAACAGTGTCGCTAGGTCAAGATCTATGACGAGATAGGTCTAGTGGTGAGGGATGATTCTTTTTGTATTTTTATATTTTTATGAAAGCAATTAAAATCTCGGGTTTTGAAAGATTGGGCAGAATTAGTTGCTATTCAACTAACCCAAAACTAATTATAACTTGAAATTAAACTAATTAAAAAGAAAAGTAAATTGGTGATTTCTTAAGGTAGGGAAAAGCGTGTTCACTTAAACTTAATTACTCCCTAGTTATTTCCTATTGATTTGTCGAATTGTCACGTCCTTGTTTTAGTTGAAGCGTTGTATTCCATAATATTAGTCGTGGGGAGGTGCCGAAGTTCCCAACTCTATGAATCTTAGTCTCCCCTAAAAACCTTAAAGTCTATTAAGTTTTCTAGGATCTACAAGCTGCAATTCATGCAATAAATACAACGAGGAAAACCAATAGTGCACTCTATGGTTACGTTTCTAAGACGTTCAAACTAGTTACATATAAGAGGTCAGCCAGTTTTCTTAGCCTAACGCGAAGCAATCAACTAAAAAAGAGACGACAAATCAATTATCAACAACTAGGGGTTTCACTAGATCTAAGCGAATATAAATAAATCTAAGCTAGCATGTTAAAGAGAAGAGAAGATAAACAAGTAATCAAACAACACATAGACATATTGAATGATTAAACGAATAACTTATATTCAATAAAACATGTGTTTTGGGGGCTGAAGAACTCTTACAAAAGCTGCCAAATTCGCCCACAAAACCCTACTCCAAGATGTTACACGAATTAATGAAAACATGCGAAAGTATATATAGTTTTACAACGGTCCCTTAGACGATGTCACTTGCAAATTGTGACACCCTCAGCTCACCTCCAATTAGGGTTTCGTCTTCTCCAAGTTGTCTTGTGACGGCGTCGCTTAGGAACCCTGACGCCGTCAAGTGCTATCTAGTTTTACAACGTCGTCCCTTAGAAAATCTTCTGGGCCGTCTCTTGTTAACTGCTGGGTTTTAAAGGTTTCTTGAAGTTACTGCTGCTGACATTGTTAAGACTGCTCAGGTACTACAAAGGAAATACAACAAGTTATTAATGCTGCTGGTTATAAAGTTAATGCTGCTTATGGAAGATTAATGTTGCTACAAGATTAATACTGCTAGAACAGATAGTTAGTATTGCTAATACGTTATTAGTGTTGCTAGAGTATTAGAGTCGGTTATTATGTATAGTATGTTTAGATAAGTATAGAAAAGATTCTATAAAGATTTATCTTGTGTAAAAAGTTATTGTAGCCGACTAGGACTCCTTAGTTTATAAAAGGAGGACCTAGGGCATAGATGAAGATATAATTTTGTGATAAAAAACTTCAAGGTTGTAAACCCTAATACTCAAAGAGTATTCGTATTATTAATAATATTGAAGTGTTTAGTTTGATATTCATTGTTCTTCTTAAGATCAAATACAAGATTCCGCATTGTGTTTGATAAATTACAAAGGCAGTTTCTATACCTAGTTGTGTTAGATTTATCTAGCATAGCTAAACCTTTACAAGCTAAGGGATTCAATCAAGTGCTCAACTGGGATCAACAAGTGGTATCAGAGCTTGTGATCTAGAGACTGTGAATCAAGAAGAACCTGTTACAACTCATCTTACTGAAAAGGAAGACATTGACTCAGAATCTACTCACATGATTACTGCATCAAAGGTCCCCATGCTCAAGCCTGGATAATATGAGCTATGGAGGATGAGGATAGAATAGTACATTCAGATGGTTGATTACTCTATGTGGGAGGTCATAGAGAATGGTAATCAACTACATAAGACTGAAACTTTTGCTAAGGGTGTTATCACTGTTATGCCTATCAAGACTGCTGAAGACAAGGCACAAAGAAGGCTTGAAGTAAAGGCCAGAAGTACTCTTATGATAGGGATTCCTAATGATCATCAGCTGACTTTCAATCACATCAAGGATGCTAAAAAGTTGCTACAAGCAATTGAGACAAGATTTGGAGGGAATACTGCAACCAAGAAAACCAGGAAGAACCTCTTGAAGCAACAATATGAAAATTTTGCTGCTTCAAATTCTGAAAATCTTGATCAAACCTTTGACAGGCTTCAGAAACTTATCAGTAAATTGGCACTTGTAGAAGTCTCAATTTCTCAAGAAGATGTCAATCAAAAGTTCTTGAGAAGCTTATCACCAGAGTGGAATATACACACTGTGGTATGGAGAAACAAGGATGATCTTGATACTATGAGTTTGGATGATCTGTACAACAATCTTAAAGTTTATGAACCTGAAGTTAAAGGGTCATCTAGCTCATCAAAAAACACACATAATTTAGCTTTTGTGTCCTCCTCCAACAACAGCACTAGCAGTCCTAATGAAGTAGTTAATATTGCTCATGGAATTAGTACTGCTAGCACACAAGTTAATGTTGCAGGGTCTACAACCCTTGATAACTTGAGTGATACTGTTATCTATGCTTTCTTGGCTGGTGCATCTACTAGTTCTCAAATGATGCATGAAGATTTGGAGCAGATCCATCCAGATGATCTTGAAGAGATGGACTTGAAGTGGCAGATGGCTATGTTGACTGTGAGGGCAGAAAGATTTTTGAATAGGACTGGAAGAAATATTAAGATTATTGGGAAGGATAACTTGGGTTTTGATAAATCCAAGATTGAATGCTACAACTGTCATAGGAAGGGTCACTTTGCAAGAGAATGCAGAGCTCCAAGAAGCCAAGATTACAAGACTAGAGACAGCTCTAGGAAAGCTGGGGAAACAACAAACTCTACATCTTTGGTATCTCAATGTGATGGTCTTGGAGCATATGACTGGAGTGATCAAGCAGTTGAAGGACCTAACTTTGCTCTTATGGCCTACTCTTCTGCATCAAGTTCTGATTATGAGGTATCTAACAGTGCTAGTTGTTCATATAAGTCTTGTTTAGATACTATTGAAGAACTTAAGGCTAGGAATGAAAAGCTAATGGAAGAGGTAAAAATGTTAAAATTAGACAATTTAGGCTATAAGGTAGGTCTAAAATCTGTTGAGTAAAGACTTGACTTTTTCAAAGAAAATGAGTTAGAATATGTAGAAAAAGTAAATGTTCTTGAAAGTAAGCTTTTTTTAAAAGAAAATGAAGTTAATGTACTTTCTAAAAGATTAGAAAAGGCTGAAAAAGAAAAAGATGCAGCTTATAAGGAATTAGAAAACCATCAGGTTAAGGTTAATAAGCTTGAGTTTGCATCTGAAAGTGTTAATAAGACAATTGAGTGTCAGTTAATGAGGAGAGGTAGTGGCATAGGTTATAATGAAGTTCCTCCTTCAATAACAGGAAAGTATGTACCTCCTATTCCAGAATTGTCTTGTTTGAGTGAGTCAAATGTTAAGTCTTTAGGAGAAAGTAGTGAATCAAATAAAGAAAAACCAAAGATTGAAAGAAAGTATTCTGATCCACCTATTATTGAGGATCGGGTGTCTGATGATGATGAGGAACAGGAAAAGGATAAACCTAAGGTTGAGAGTGTAGTAGTCAAACCTAGTGTTGAGCAGATTAAATTTGTCAAACCTAGTTTTGGTACCAAAGAGCTTAAGAAATTTGTTAAGTACACTGAGCAACCTAGGCAGATCACAAACAGGCCTAGAGGTAACCAGAGAAGTTGGAATGGAATGATATCTCAAAGGTTAGGAAGTGACTTTGAGATGATCAATAAGACTTGTCATCATTGTGGTAGTTTTGAACACTTACAAGATAATTGTTTTTACTATCAAAAACCAGTGTGGAACCATGCTAAGAGGGTGAATCATAAAAGCTTTTCTAAGAATACTCACCCACATGCTAAAAGAAACATGGTTCCAAGAGCAGTACAAATGAGATATGATGTAGTATCAGTTACAACTGCTAATCAAAATGTTTCTAAACAAGCAGTAGTAACTAATACTGCTAGATCAGTTAGTACTACTAACACCAAAAGGACAGTGAATGGTGCAAATAAATTGTCAAAGTTTTCAAACAAAGCACATTCCTCTGTAAAACAACCCATTCAAAAGCCAACAACTATTAGTTTTGAAGTCCTCAGCTTGTTGGGTCTGGAAACCAAAAGTTAAAGTTTTAGATCATGTTTCCAGAAACAACAGTGCATCTATATTTTTATAGAGATATGATTATGTAGATGCACAAGGCAGATCCAAGTCAGTATTGGCTTGGGTCCCCAAAATGAACTGATTTTCTTACTTTATGTGCAGGGCAATCCACAGGTGGAATTGGAAGATAAAGGAGTATTTGACAGTGGTTGCTCAAGGCACATGACTGGAAACATGTCCTATCTTGAAGATTTTGAAGCTATTGATGGAGGATATGTTGCTTTTGGGAGCAATCCCAAAGGAGGGAAAATCACTGGTAAAGGTACTATAAGGACTGGTAAATTAGATTTTGATAATGTGTACTTTGTCAAAGAACTTAAGTTTAACCTCTTTAGTGTCTCACAAATGTGTGACAAAAAGAATAGTGTTCTTTTCATTGACACTGAATGTATTGTCTTATCTCCTGACTTTAAGTTGACTGATGAAAGTCATGTTCTATTTAAAGTTCCTAGAACAGACACCATATATACAGTGTTGATTTAAAGAATATTGTCCCCAAAAGAGGATTGACTTGTCTCTTTGCAAAGGCCACATCAGATGAATCTAAACTTTGGCATAGAAGACTTGGTCTTTTAAATTTCAAAACAATGAATAAATTGGTTAAGGGAAACCTTGTGAGAGGTTTACCTTCAAAAGTTTTTGAAAATTCTGAAATCTGTGTTGCTTGTTAGAAGGGAAAACAACATAGAGCTTATTGTAAGGCCAAATTAGTGAACTCTATTAGTCAGCCATTACATATGTTGCACATGGATTTATTTGGACCAACATTTGTAAAGAGTTTAATGAAAAAGATGTATTGCCTAGTTGTCACAGTTGATTATAGTAGGTTTACTTGGGTGTTCTTTTTAGCAACTAAGGATGAAACTAGTAGCATTCTTAAGGCTTTCATAACCAAGGTAGAAAACCTAGTTAATCATAAGGTTAAAGTGATAAGATGTGACAATGGAACTGAGTTCAAGAATAGGGAAATAAACCAGTTTTGTGAGATGAAAGGTATTGAGAGACAGTATAGTGTAGCTAGAACTCCTCAACAAAATGGAGTGGCTGAGAGGAGGAATAGGACACTTATTGAGGCTGCTAGAACAATGTTAGCTGATTCTAAATTACCTACTACTTTTTGGGCTGAAGCAGTTAATACTGCTTGTTATGTACAGAATAGAAGTAAAGTAGTTAAGCCTCATAACAAGACCCCTTATGAACTTTTACATGGTAGAAAACCATTGCTTGATTTCTTAAGACCATTTGGGTATCCTGTTATTATCTTGAATACCATAGATCACTTAGGCAAGTTTGATGGAAAGGCCAATGAAGGATTCTTTGTTGGATACTTATTAAATAGCAAAGCTTTTAGAGTATTCAATAGTAGGACCAGGAAAGTGGAAGAGAACTTGCATGTTAGGTTTAGTGAGAGTACACCTAATGTTGCAGGGAGTGGACCAAGCTGGCTGTTTGATATTGATTCTCTAACCAAGACTATGAATTATGAGCCAGTTGTTGCAGGAACAGAGTCTAACAAGTGTGCAGGTACAAAAGCAAGTAATGATGCAGGTCAAGCTGGAAAGGAGACAGATTATATTTTGCTGCCTATTTGGACTACTGATCCACCCTGCTCAACCTAAGAGTCAAAGAGTTTAGAAGTAGATGATTTTGATGAAGCTCCTATGGATGATGTATCAGATTTTCAAGAGTTGCATGAAGAAAAGAAGTCTGATGATCAAGCAAAGGATCATGAATCAGAAGAAATTAACACTGGCAGTTCTAACACAGTTAATACTGCTGAGCCAAGTGTTAATGTTGCTGACAAGCAAGACATATCTTTTGATGCTGATGTCTACCCAGATGATCCAAATATGCCTGTATTGGAAGACATTTATCCTGATACTGATGAAGATGTACTTGGTGTAGAGGCTGACTCAACCAATTTAAATGTAGAATTACCTGTCAGTCCTATTCCAACTACAAGAGTTCACAAGAATCATCCTAAGGAACAGATCATTGGAGAGCCAAAGTCTACTGTTCAAACAAGGAAAATGGTTAAAGATTTAAAGGAACAAGGTTTCTTTGCAAGATCCCTTCATCAAAGAAACAGTCATAAAGACCTTCAAAATTGTTTGTTTGCATGTTTTCTATCACAAATAGAACCCAAGAATGCTCACAAAGCATTACAAGATCCAAGCTGGGTGGAAGCTATGCAAGAAAAACTTCTATAATTCAAGCTTCAGGAAGTTTGGACATTGGTAGATTTGCCTAATGGGAAGAGGGCAATTGGTACTAAGTGGGTTTTTAGATGCAAAAAGGATGAAATAGGCATTGTGATTAGAAACAAGGCAAGGTTAGTAGCTCAAGGATACACACAAGAAGAAGGTATTGATTATGATGAAGTATTTGCTCCTGTTGCAAGAATTGAGGCTATCAGATTATTCTTGGCCTATGCTTCATACAAAGACTTTGTAGTATATCAAATGGATGTTAAAAGTACTTTTCTGTATGGGACTATTGAAGAAGAAGTTTATGTCTCACAACCATCTGGTTTTGAAGATCCTAATTTTCCTGACAAGGTTTACAAGGTGGAGAAGGCACTATATGGCTTACATCAAGATCCCAGAGCTTGGTATGACACATTGTCAGCTTACCTGTTGAACAATGGTTTTTGTAGAGGGAAGATTGATAAAACTTTGTTTATCAAAAGGCATAAAGATGATATCTTGTTAGTTCAAGTTTATGTTGATGATATCATCTTTGGATCAACACACAAGGCTTTATGTGTTGAATTTGAGAAGCTTATGCATGAAAGATTTCAGATGAGTTCCATGGGTGAACTTACATTCTTTTTGGGACTTCAGGTTAGACAGAAAGAAGATGGCATATTTATTAGTCAAGATAAATATGTGGCTGAAATTTTGAAGAAGTTTGGTTTATTGATGTGAAGCCTGCAAAGACAACTATGGAAACATCCAAGCCCTTGCTCAAAGATGAAGATGGTGAAGAAGTTGATGTTCATTTGTATAGATCAATGATTAGATCATTGATGTATCTTACAGCTTCAAGACCTGACATAATGTTTGCTGTCTGTGCCTGTGCAAGATATCAAGTCACACCAAAAGTTTCACATCTTAATGTTGTGAAAAGGATTTTTAGATATTTAAAAGGTCAACCCAAATTAGGCCTTTGGTATCCAAAAGATTCACCTTTTGACTTGATTGCATACTTTGATAGTGATTATGCTGGAGCTAGCTTGGATAGAAAGTCAATAACAGGAGGTTGTCAGTTTTTGGGGAGTAGGTTGATTTCATGGCAGTGCAAGAAACAAACAGTGGTTGAAAATTCCACAACTGAAGCTGAGTATGTTGCTGCTTCAAGTTGCTGTGGACAAGTGCTCTGGATTCAGAATCAGTTGCTGGATTATGGGTACAATTTTATGCATACTAAAATTTATATTGATAATAGCAGTACTATGTGCATTATTAAAAATCCTGTTTATCACTCAAAAACAAAACATATTGAGATAAGACATCATTTTATAAGAGATTGCTATGAAAAGAAGTTAATTCAAATTGTTAAAATTCCTACTGATAATAATGTTGCAGATTTGCTCACAAAAACTTTTGATGTGGGTAGATTTCAATTTTTGGTTGTTAGTATTAGAATGATAAATCTTTGAAAAATTCTTACCTCTTTGTGTTTTTGTAAAGTTTTATAAGGATTAGTACCGTTATTAGGTCAATAAATTGTTTCTGCTGCTAAGTTATAATTAGTATTGCTAGTTTACTTAGTATTGCTGTGTTAATGTTGCCAGTTATATTTAGTATTGCTAAGTATAAATTGTGTTATGTTTGTGGTTTTGTGTTTTTGGGACTAATCTTTTGCAGGATAAGCTGAGAAAAGCGATGGAGTGCTGATTAAAAAGCTGTTTGGAGTGGAAACTAACTTTATGCTGCTAGGCATAAGTTAATGCGGCTATACCTAAATTAGTGCTGCTATGTTTGAAAGAACAGGGTACTGTTTTATAAATGTGAGCGATTAAGGGTTTATATCCTTCACTCGTTCCCAAAAGTATCTTTATCCGATCAAAACTCTTTTAAAACATAAACCCTAACTCTTTTTCTCCATTAATTGTAAATCCCAGCCAAATCCTACCAAATTTTTTCAAAATTCACAATGTCGACTCTGTCATTCGCTAATCAACATAACATGATTGCGTTTTTGCAAAAGCCCCAAGAAAGTGAAGGTTTTAATGAAATCATTGATTTTTTTAATGCTGCTCATATTAGGTACGCATTAACAGTGAATCCTACTATATATGTTTCCAACATCAAACTGTTTTGGGCTACTGCAAAGGTCAAAACTATTGATGTGGAAGTACAGATACATGCCCTTGTGGATGGGCAGGAGATTATTATTACTGAAGCTTCTGTTCGAGGTGTTCTTCATCTTGAAGATGCTGAAGGTATTAACAATCTTCCAAATTCTACAATTTTTGAAAACCTTGCATTGATGGGGTATGATAAGCAGAGTACTTCCTTAAAATTTTCAAAGGCTGCTTTCTCTCCACAATGGAAATTCTTAATTCACACTATCTTACAGTGTCTTAGTCCAAAGACTACTGGTTGGAATGAGTTTAGTAGTAATATGGCTTCTGCTATTTTATGCTTGGCTCAAAAACAAAGAAATCAAAGATTTAATTTTTCAAAATTAATTTTTGATAGTGTAGTTAAGGGCTTGGATAGTTCATCAAATAAATATTACTTGTATCCAAGGTTTTCACAACTTCTTATGGACAAACAATTTGTAAACAAAAAGGTTCATAAAAAGGTTTATACTACTCTCTTTCATACTAAAAAGATTTTTTCTAATATGAAGAGAGAGGGCAAAGATTTTAAAGGCAGAGTTACACCATTGTTTCCATCAATGTTGGAACTCAGTCTAACACAGGGTGAAAGCTCAGCAATCCCAGCTGATTTTTATCACATACCCACCCTTTTGACATCCCCATCAATAACACAAAAGACCCATACCCCTAGGATCACACAAAAGGGCACTCAACTACCTCAGGTTAGTGCTAGTATGGCTGCAGATGAGGCTGTGCATAAGGAAAGGGGTCACCGGTTAGAAAGGACTGTCACTACTGCTACTAGCTTAGAAGCAGTGCAGGATAGTGATAACATAAGTAAGACCCAATCTAAGGCAACTTCTAATGAATCTAGTTCCCTTGGAACTGATTCAAGTGAAGGTCCCAGCCAACCAGATAATATGGGGGGTGTAGATGCTCAGACTAGGTCTGAGGCTATGCCTAACTCACCCAATGATACACCACTCGGGAGAGGTAACACACTCCGAAGTGCTGAGGGTAGTCTGAAACTTATTAATGAATTGATGGCAACTTGTACAAAATTGTCAAGGGATGTTCTTGATCTCAAGAAGGAACTTAAGTAGCTTAAACTTTCTCAAGGTACTGAAATAACAAGGTTGAAGCAAAGGGTGAGGTATCTTGAAAGTCTTCAAAGGTCAAGGACACACAAAACTAAAAGGTTATACAAGTTTGGAACTACTTCCAGGGTTGAATCTACTGATGAAGCACAGAGTTTGGAGAAGGATGTTTCCAAACAGGGGAGGAATACAAGCAAAGCTTCAGGGGAGGAAACTGGGGTAGATGTTGAAACTGGGGTGGATAATGAAACTGAGGAAGATGATGATGTGAATGAATTTGTTGTTGCTGATCAACAAGGTAATGCAGCTGTTATGAATGATGTTGAAGTAGCTAAAGTGTTACTTGATGCTGCTACACTTAAGACTGCTAGTGGTGAAGTTAATATTGCTATTGAAAAGATTAGTGCTGCTAAGGCTAGTGCAAAGGTTAGTGCTGCTGAGACTGAAGTTAGTATTGCTGCTACTCAAGGTGATGAAGACATGACTATAGCTCAAGTATTAACTAAGTTAAAGAGTACAAGACCAAAGGCAAAAGGAGTTGTGATTAAAGAGCCAGTATCAGCATCAACAACACCATTGACAACTATTTCATCATCAGACAAAGGCAAAGGTTTGTTGATTGAAGAACCTAAAAAGAAATTTCTATCACTCAGTCAACAACAACAACAACTTGTTACAAATGAAGAAGTTGCAAGACAAGTGCAAGCTGATCTTGATGCTGAAGAAGAAGAGGCAAGAAGAAAGCAAGCTCAGGAAGAAGAACAAGCAAGTCTTGAACTTATTAATTCCTGGGATGACATTCAAGCTAAATGTTAAGCAGATCACATTGTAGCTCAGAAGATGTGGGATGATGAGTAGGAAGAACTATTAATGGAAGAAAAGTCAAAACTCTTTATGGAATTCTTAGCTCAAAAGAAGAATTTTTTTGCACAGAAAAGATCTGAAGAAAAGAGGAACAAACCACCAAACATGGCACAGCAACAGCAAATTATGCAGACTTATTTGAGAAATATGGGTGGATGGAAAAAGCTCAGTTCAAGGGAATGAGCTATGACAGTATCAAAGAAGAGTTTGACATAGTTTTCAGAAGGATTAATAATTTCATTGCTATGAATGAAAAGGAATTGGTGAGGTTTTCTAAGAGGTCTGGAGAAAAGTTAGAATCTGAAAGCAGCAAGAAGCAGAAACTAGATGAGCAAACAGAGCAGCCACAAGAGCAGACAGAGCAGTTTCAAGAAAGTGCTAATCTACAACAAATGGTTAGAATTGTAGACAGTGATGATACATTTGTTGATGCTGTTCCATTGCAGACTAAAGTTCCTATCATTGATTAGAAGACTGGTTATAATGGACAAACTCCTTGGTGGAAGATAATCGGAGCTGATGGAAAGGCTCAAAGGTTTGTAACATTTCCTCAAATGCTCAGAAATTTTGATATAGAAGATTTGGAAACCTTATGGGCATTAATCAAGAAAAAATATGGAGATACAAGGCCAGAAAATATTTTGGATACAGTTCTTTGGGGAGACTTGAAGATTATGTTTGAAGTTGATCATGCAGATAGAGTTGGGCATGAACAATACAAAAGTAAAGTTATCCTCTGGAGAGTTTTTCAATCATGTGGAGTTCACACTTTAATGATTAAAGGACTTCAAATCTACATGCTAGTAGAAAAAAAATATCCTCTGGCAGAGACTACACTTAATATGATGCTTAATGGGACTGTTAAACTTCAAACTGACCATTGGAGTGAAATGGTATATCAGCTTCTCAAGAAAATGGAGAAACAACTTTATGAGGCTGATTACAAGAAAATGAGAAAGTAAGTGTTTGGAAACATCCTCCTGGTGAAGGTTCAAGCTTAGATTAAAACTTGATGATTTTGAAAAAAAATATCAAGTTTAGGGGAGGATTGTTGGGTTTTAAAGGTGATGGAGCGTTATGTGTCATTGCGGTTTAGCAGTATTAATGCCTACTCAAGTTTTAAATTTATATTTAGCCGACTTATCAATAACACACACACTTAACGAGCAGTGTACCCGGTCAGTATGAATATAATGGTAAGTAGAGTGTCGATCACTAAGAGTGGAACGTATTATCTAGTTATTCTAATCAGTATTTTAATATCCTAAGTTAGTTATACAACCTAATCTAACGCAAGGGGGGTTCAGCCTGAGAGACTGGCACAGTTTGGTTATAATTAAATAGAAAACTAAACTAATGAGCACGAATCAGCGATTAGCACACACGTACACAGATAGATACTCGAGACAATAAGAAGACCTGTCCTGATAATTAAATAGCTTGTCACTTGTTTTATTGCTAGTTTTATATGAAGTGTATATAATTAAACCTTTCTCGTTAGCTCTAATCTTATCGGCGAGTAAACCCTTAATGATTACTTATGTCTATCTGATGCGCGTGATGTGTCGTTGCGGTTTAGCAGTTTTAATGCCTACTCAAGTTTTAAATTTATATTTAGCCGACTTATCAATAACACACACACTTAACGAGCAGTGTACCCGGTCAGTATGAAGATAATGGTAAGTAGAGTGTCGATCACTAAGAGTGGAACGTATAATCTCGTTATTCTAATCAGTATTTTAATATCCTAACGCAAGGGGGTTTCAGCCTGAGAGACTGGCACAGTTTTGTTTGCAATTAAATAGTAAAATAAACAATAGGCACGAATCAGCAAGTAGCACACACGTACACAGATAGATACTTGAGACAATAAGAGGGCTGTCCTTATGATTAAGTAGATTGTCACTTGTTTTATTGATAGCTTTATATGAAGTGTATGTAATTAACCCTTTCTCGTTGGTCCTATTCTCATCGGCGAGTAAACCCTTAATGATTACTTATGTCTAAAAGTTATTCCTAAGTGATCAATTTAGAAACAACCGTGGGAGCCACATCTTGTCCCGCAGTCGGATGCCCGCAAGCCACTAATAAACACAGAGGTTATCAATGCACTAATAAGTAGTAACCAAAGACATCAACATATAAACTTTAATTAATGAGAAAGCAGTTTTAAGGGAGTGCAATCTTTCCGTTGCCACATTACACAAGCCACCAATCTTGATGAATTAAAGTTTGCTAAAACAATAAAACAAAACTACTTAATGAATTAAATACATGCAGCACCTTCTTACAGCTCTTGTATCTTCGATTTGGGTGTGTCTTGTGCTGCCTCTTGACTGAATTCGTCCTTTTGCTCTGCTGTCCGAACTTCGGTGTTAGGGTTTCGAACTCCTTTATCTCGTCTGGTCTACGGGGTATTTATAGTTTGTGTCTGAGGGAAGATGCGGCGCATCTACTAAGTAGATGCGGCGTATGTACGTAACTTCGCGTGGGGTCCAAGATTATAATATTCAGGAATATTCGTACACCGCCAGAAGATGCGGCGTAACTCCATGATTAGATGCGGCGCATGTCCTCTTGTATCTTGGATCGTATCTGGTGACATCTTGATAGAGATGCGGCGCATGTTGATAGTGAGATGCGGCGCATCTGGAGCAGATTAGTCTTGATCTTCTTCATTTCAGTAGACTCTTCACTTTATGCACGTTTTGCTCCATTATTAGTCCAAAATCGCCAAGTTTCACCAAATGCTTGTTTTTACCTGAGAATTACAAAAGTAAACGATTAAGTATCAATCCTCATACATAATATAGTAAAACAAGTCAAATTAATAGGATAAATGATAGTAATAAAATGTACTTATTTGAGTTCATCAAATATCCCCCCACTTGAACTTTACTTGTCCCCAAGTAAACCTTAGATTAAATCTCATGAAAATGTATCCTAAAAGATGTTAGGATTTATTTTTATATTTAAGCATGTATTCGTTTATTTCATAATCACACAACTAAACACTTAACGAATTAGAAGTAAAATAAAATAAGTCGATAAAAGCAAATCTAATCGTTTAACTGTCCAGTCGTGACGAATATTCTATCATAAGCTTGGCAAGTATACACATCTCCACCACTAAAGCTAAGGAATAACAAGTCTAAAGCGGTAAAAAGGGTTTTTAGGCTTAAGGGTTAATTATTCTTATTTCACTATCGATCTCAAATTCCAGAAAAGGCGACAAAATCACAAATACATGATCGAATCCACGAACACGATACTTGCAATTGCTCAAATCCTTAACTCGAATAGGCTAAAGATAGGTCCAAACTTCACCAATAATAATATATCAAAAAGGGCGACAAAATCATAAATACATAGCCGAATCCACGACTACGATACTTAAGATTGCTCAAATCCCTAATCTCAATAAATCAAAGGTTCGGTTGGATAAAGAATAATATAGGGTATGGATAATATTTGGGATATAAATTGGTGTAAAATAAAAAATAAACAAAACAAATAAATTAAAATCCTAAGTGTGGTTAATCACCATCCCAACCATCCCATGAATAAGACTCATATCATTGAATAACTCACGCTTTAACACTTGAAACACACGCTTTAGGTAGACACGAATTATACTCAACAAGATCTTAATCAAAGAATAAACCTTAATTGGCGTTCCCATAACTGCCAATTCCCATTCAATCCATAGATATAGTACAACAAATAGTGGCCATATGAACCACTTACATAACTTTACATCGTTGGCTTAAAATAAACATCCAACTCTTTTTTCTTTCTTTTTCTTTTCTCATTTTTTCTAATTTTTTTTTTTTTTTTTTTTTTTTTTTTTTTTTTTTTTTTTTTTTTTTTTTTTTTTGAAACATAAACATAGATGTGTAAAATTTCATCACATCACTACAACTTTCTTTCCGGATAATTTTTTCATACTTTTCATAACTTCAGAAATAATGGTAATAGTGAAAGTAGTAAACACACGAAAAATAAACTCTAAAATATACAATATTTACTTTCACTCCAATTGCATTGTGCAATTTCCCGACCTAACCATAGATAATGAATTACGCACGCGAACACAGGTAATGTAAGGAAACACACTCTGCCTATAGCAATTAACCAACCACGGACTTTAATCTACAGGGTAGGCTAAGGTGTAAGGGTGTAACGAAACATTTTAAACATAGGTGTAAGAAACGAAAGGAATGGCTCTGAGTGTTTTTCTAGGGGTATCTTACTCTAAAAATGAGAGTAACAAAAGGGTTTATACGGGGGTTAACTAACCAGTGTAGTTAGTTAATAACACATAACATATAAAGGCTATTTGGTTGTAATCCTAGATTTTTACCAAGTTAGACAAGTCATTCCAATTAAATAAATAATACTCATTATGGTGGTCTCGAATAGTATACAAGCCAAGTTCTAAAGTTTACAAGTCACCGGCACACTCATAGATTTGTGAATTTTGGAAAAATCACAATTTTTGAAAATAACGTCATGTGTGCAGTTATGTAACTTAGATCTTAAACAAAAACATGCTAAAAAAATTTTTAAGTTTGATATATTAAGCACATTTTAAGCATAATTTTTGAAAAAGTTTAGGACAAGTAAGTGTTAAGTGTTCTAATTCTCCTATCCCCCCACTTAAGTTAAACAACGTCCTCGTTGTTTGTATAAAAGGTTAAAAACTGGAAAATAAAAAGAATTAGAACAGAAAAACTCCCCTGAGATTTGCTCGGTATGATCCTCCATTAGTGTAAGAGCAAAAATCATCTTTCTTGTGGATTAGAACGTTAAAGCTTCATACTTGATGTATCCACAGAAAATTCAGAAAACTATAATACCACCAACACTTTAAACACACCTAAGATAAGAAAGGTTCAACTTGCATAATACATTAGTAGTTAGATAAAAATAAAATTGAAAAATTAAAAATTGAAAATCATCAGGTCAGTCGATGCGCCGTATCTTATTGAAGAAGATACGCCGTATCGAGCCTGGAATTAATACGGATCAGAATAAAGATGCGCCGTATCCTTAACCAGGGATGCGCCGCATTAAAATAAACTGATAAATAGTTTTAAAGTCGAAAATTAAAATGCAGAAAAATAAAATAAGATATGACCGTTGCAGGAGATGCGTCGCATCTCAGGATTGAGATGCGCCGTATCTCCGTGCGGCCTGGACTGACTCGACACAGAAAACAGAATAATAAATGATAAATCCGGGTTGTCTCCCGGTCAGCACTTGTCTTTATTCCAGAGTCTTCAAGTTAGACTCACGTTCAGCTCCTTAGTATCGATCATTGAAGGAGTCGGAAACATCGCGCTCCTTCATCGCCAATTCAGTAATATTGAACACTCCTTGCTCGTCCTTAATTTCCACGCCGTTCTTCTTTAATATCTGTATAAATAAAGTCCTGTCCCTTTCGGGCAGAGATGACAAAATGATAGACGGGAAATTCTTATTATTATGTAGGCATAAATAAGCAAGGTGGGGTGGTAGTTCAATAAACACATCATGATTCAAATTCGTTTTCTCAACTATTCTCCTACGTTTATTAATTACTACACAATCATACCACTCATCATCAGAATCACTAACAACATCGCGTCTAAGTTCGGTAGGTACATTAAGGTCAATGAATTCCTCAAAGTCTTCATGATTAGGATTAGTTGAGTTGTTTTGAATCAATGTTTCTCCCATAAGTCTAGCTTCAAGATCGAGGTCCATACGCTCCCTTAATCCTAGCACATAAACACCTCTAATTATGCTTTTAACCGGATCTTGGCACTTATAGACTAGTTTATTATTCCCTACTCTTAATGAAATTTTTCTTTTAAACACATCAATCTTAGCGTGGGCAGTAGACAAGAAAGGTCTTCCGAGGATTAAAGGAATCTTAACATCCTCGGGCATGTCTAGTATAACAAAGTCTACGGGAAAAATAAATTGCTCAATCTTAACCAGCACATTATTAGCAATCCCCTCAGGTCGTTTTACTGTTTTATCAGCCAGTTCAATAAGTAATTTAGTTGGTACTAATTTTCCTAGTCCTAGGGTAGCAAATGTCTTAAGAGGCATAACACTAACACTAGCTCCTAAGTCAGCCAACACATTATTGAAAGATATATTATTAATAGAACAAGGTAGAGTAAAACTTCCTGGGTCTCTTTCTTTATGAGGCAAGGCATTTGAGTCGGTTGCAGGGCTCTCTTCTTTCATTGTTGCCTTGATCTCCTCTTCAATTTTTGTCTTTTCTTTTAGTAGTCTCCTTAAGCTGATTGAAGAGTTAAAGAAAAATTCGGGTCTTGCACCATCATTACTATTCATCGACCTTCTAGGTATATTAGGAGTGACTTCTTCAGTGGTGCTTATGGCCTTGACATGATCCCTTGGGTTGGTTTCAGTTGAGCTCGGTAAACTTCCATATCCCCTTTCTTGAAGAACTTTGCTCATTTGACCAATTTGTTGTTCCAGTGCTTTGATCGAAGCTCCTTGATTTCTTGTAGTAGTGTCCGTTGAAGCTCGAATTTCCTTGATCATAGCAGTATTCTCTTCATGTCTTTTAGCAGCATCGGCCATAATTTGCTTTAAAGCATCATCTAAAGTCTGCCTCCTTTCTTGATAAGCGGGATTGAAGTTGTTCTTTTGATAGAATCCCGGTGTAGCTTCCCTAAATCTCCCTGAAGGTCGGAATGGTTGTCCAAATTGGGTGTAATAAGCTTCTTCAAACGTCTCACTTTCATTCTTGCTCGGGCAATCCTTAGTGTAGTGAGGTCCTTCACACTTTTCACATCCAACTTGGGCAGCATACGCTCTTTCATCGCGCTTCTTCATTTCTCTACTGATTTTATCCAATTGAGCTTGAATAGCAGCAATCCCGTCAAAATTAGTGCTGCTCTTAGATCTAGTAGAGGTCCCATCGTGCCATTTCTGAGAATGATCAGCAGCATCTTGGATCGCTTTCCTGGCATTAGTTGCACTCATCTGAGGTACAGCTCCCTTAGCATCCAAAATCTGTCTAGTAGGCACGTCCAATCCCTGATAAAACAATATTATTTCCTGCATAGGGGTTAGATAGTGTTGAGGACATTTTATCAATAAATCTTTAAATCGTTCCCAAGCTTGATAAAGAGTTTCATCAGGCTCTTGCTTGAAACTATTGATAGCCTCCATCTTTTTAGCAGTCTTAGCAGGTGGACAATATCTCTTCAGGAATTTGCTTTTCAAACCTTCCCACGTAGTGATTGAACTAGCAGGTTCATTCCTTAGCCACTTGTTAGCAGCTCCTTTTAGTGAGATTGGGAAGATTCTTAGCATGAGTTGATCGGTATTGACACTTTCTGTAGTAAACAAATCTGCAATCTCCAGGACCTTTTCAACATGCTCATTAGCATCCTCTTGTTCCGTCCCACTGAAAGCATTCTCTCTTAGTTCTTTGAGAAATTGTCCCTTCAACTCAAATTTTGACTTGTCATCAAACTTAGGTCTAGCAACTCCTGAAGTGTAATCAGCACGGGTATTGTTCATGTATTCCTCCATAGTAGTGTTTTCGCCCATTGTTTCTGTTTCAACTTCCTCTTTCTCTTCAGAAAAATAATCAAGCTCGAGTGAACTTGAAAGGTCAAAGCTTCTTGTGTTGAAAAGCCTTTTAAGCGAATGTAGGGCTCGTTCAGGATCTTCGAAAGGTTGAATCAAGTTCTTCGTAGAACTCCTGGTCATGCACTTCCTGAAATCAACACAAAAATATCAGTAGGGTATGCTCGAGAAAGTAGTATATCAGATAATTAATAACGAAAACGGAATACGAAAAATTAAAGTTACTGATATCTGCAGACGATGCGCCGTATCCAAAGAGTTGGATACGCCGTATCTTATAATCGTTAAAATTAAATCAGACTTTATTCAGAAAATAGATACGCCGCTTAGAATTTATGAATGCGCCGTATCGAATTAATCAATCAAAAATCAATTTATCTAATTAAAATTAAATGCGTCGTATTAACGAAAGTTAATGCGCCGTATTTTCGTTATGTTTAAAAATAAAAGATTTTTGATTCAGTAAGATGCGCCGTATCGACGGAAATCGATACGCCGTATTTGTTTAATAATTCGCAAACTGTTTTTAATTAAAATAATAGATACGCCGTATCTGCGAAAGCAGATGCGTCGTATGGCGTTAACGTTTAGAAAAATTTTTATCAAAACAGATACGCCGTATCTACAAAAGCAGATGCGTCGTATTACTTTATCGCTTAGAAAAATTTTCTTGTTAAAAACAGATACGCCGTATCTTGGGGAAAAGATGCGTCGTATCGAATTAATTAAACGCGTTGTATATAAAAATTAAACGCAATACGCCGTATCTGAGAGATCAGATGCGCCGTATCGTTTGATTTAGCACAGTACAACGATAGCAGAACAGAAAAATACGAAAAATAAAAATAAAAATTAAACACACGAAACAAAAATAAAACACACAAAAATAAAAACAAAAGCAAACAAATAACACACAATACAACAAATATGCAAAATAGTACAATGATGCAATTTAATCTAATAAAAAGAAAAACCTAATTAAAATACTAATCAAATTAACAGAAAATAACAATTCACTCCCCGGCAACGGCGCCAAAAACTTGATGCGCGTGATGTGTCGTTGCGGTTTAGCAGTTTTAATGCCTACTCAAGTTTTAAATTTATATTTAGCCGACTTATCAATAACACACACACTTAACGAGCAGTGTACCCGGTCAGTATGAAGATAATGGTAAGTAGAGTGTCGATCACTAAGAGTGGAACGTATAATCTCGTTATTCTAATCAGTATTTTAATATCCTAACGCAAGGGGGTTTCAGCCTGAGAGACTGGCACAGTTTTGTTTGCAATTAAATAGTAAAATAAACAATAGGCACGAATCAGCAAGTAGCACACACGTACACAGATAGATACTTGAGACAATAAGAGGGCTGTCCTTATGATTAAGTAGATTGTCACTTGTTTTATTGATAGCTTTATATGAAGTGTATGTAATTAACCCTTTCTCGTTGGTCCTATTCTCATCGGCGAGTAAACCCTTAATGATTACTTATGTCTAAAAGTTATTCCTAAGTGATCAATTTAGAAACAACCGTGGGAGCCACATCTTGTCCCGCAGTCGGATGCCCGCAAGCCACTAATAAACACAGAGGTTATCAATGCACTAATAAGTAGTAACCAAAGACATCAACATATAAACTTTAATTAATGAGAAAGCAGTTTTAAGGGAGTGCAATCTTTCCGTTGCCACATTACACAAGCCACCAATCTTGATGAATTAAAGTTTGCTAAAACAATAAAACAAAACTACTTAATGAATTAAATACATGCAGCACCTTCTTACAGCTCTTGTATCTTCGATTTGGGTGTGTCTTGTGCTGCCTCTTGACTGAATTCGTCCTTTTGCTCTGCTGTCCGAACTTCGGTGTTAGGGTTTCGAACTCCTTTATCTCGTCTGGTCTACGGGGTATTTATAGTTTGTGTCTGAGGGAAGATGCGGCGCATCTACTAAGTAGATGCGGCGTATGTACGTAACTTCGCGTGGGGTCCAAGATTATAATATTCAGGAATATTCGTACACCGCCAGAAGATGCGGCGTAACTCCATAATTAGATGCGGCGCATGTCCTCTTGTATCTTGGATCGTATCTGGTGAAATCTTGATAGAGATGCGGCGCATGTCATAAGTGAGATGCGGCGCATCTGGAGCAGATTAGTCTTGATCTTCTTCATTTCAGTAGACTCTTAACTTCTTGCATGTTTTGCTCCATAATTAGTCCAAAATCGCCAAGTTTCACCAAATGCTTGTTTTTACCTGAGAATTACAAAAGTAAACGATTAAGTATCAATCCTCATACATAATATAATAAAACAAGTCAAATTAATATGATAAATGATAGTAATAATATGTACTTATTTGAGTTCATCACTATCCTATTTATTCAAGAGACTCTAAAACAAATACGCGAGGAAGGGGCATGGCGACCCAAGCAAGACTCAGCTAGACACAGAGGTTATCAATGCACTAATAAAAGTCACCAAAGACATCAACATATAAACTTTAATTAATGGGAAAGCAATATTAAGGGGAGTGCATGATCTTCCGTAGTCACATGACACAAGCCCATCAATCCTGATGAATTAAAGTGTACTAAAATAATAAAACAAAACTACTTAATGAATTGAATACATGCAGGACCTTCTTACAACTCTTGTATCTTTGTTTAAGGTGTGTCTTGTGCTGCTTGGTCGTCTGAATTCGGCTCTAGGGTTATGTCTAGGTCTAAAGTCTCTATATGTCTCTCAAATTCGTCTGACCTTGGGGTATTTATAGTTTCTGCCTGAGGGATCGATGCGGCGCATTGAGTTGATAGATGCGGCGCATTGACTTAACTTCGCGTGGGGTCCAAGATTAATATATTCTGGAATATTCGTACACTGTCTTCAGATGCGGTGTAACTTGATCTTTGTATGCGGCGCATGTACTTTAGCTGTCTTGGATTGTAACTGGTGAAATCTTGATAGTGATACGCCATATGTTAGAAGTATAATGCGGCGTATCTGGAGTAGAACGAGCTTGATCTTCTTCTTTGACCAAAGTTTCATATGCGGCGCATGACAGAATTGCATGCGGCGCATTCTTCAAAGTCAGGCAATGGTCTTTGAATTCATCTAAGTATGATATTGCATCGTATTTGTTGAGTGAGATACGGCACATCTTCTGGATTTCAGTAGACTTTTGACATCTCGCTTGTTTTGCTCCATAATTAGTCCAAAATCGCCAAGTTTCACATAATGCTTGTTTTTACCTGAGAATTACTAAAGTAAACATTAATGTATCGATTCTCATGTATAAAATAATAAAACAAGTCAAATAAATAGGATAAATGATGATAATAAAATGTACTTATTTGAGTTCATCAAAAGGTTTCTTGAAGTTACTGCTGCTGACATTGTTAAGACGCCTCAGGTACTACAAAGGAAATACAACAAGTTATTAATGCTGCTGGTTATAAAGTTAATGCTGCTTATGGAAGATTAATGTTGCTACAAGATTAATACTGCTTGAACAGATAGTTAGTATTGCTAATACGTTATTAGTGTTGCTAGAGTATTAGAGTCGGTTATTATGTATAATATGTTTAGATAAGTATAGAAAAGATTCTATAAAGATTTATCTTGTGTAAAAAGTTATTGTAGCCGACTAGGACTCCTTAGTCTATAAAAGGAGGACCTAGGGCATAGATAAAGATATAGTTTTGTGATAGAAAACTTCAAGGTTGTAAACCCTAATACTCAGAGAGTATTCGTATTATTAATAATATTGAAGTGTTTAGTTTGATATTCATTGTTCTTCTTAAGATCAAATACAAGATTCCGCATTGTGTTTGATAAATTACAAAGGCAGTTTCTTTACCTAGTTGTGTTAGATTTATCTAGCATAGCTAAACCTTTACAAGCTAAGGGATTCGATCAAGTGCTCAACTGGGATCAACATTAACTTTGCATGGATTTTTGGTCTTCAAATAAACTTGACGTCTTCATGTTATAAAGTCATCAAATTTGACTGAGGCGTCTCTTGTTAATTCTGAGCCAAGAATCCTCCATTATTTGCACGTGACGGCGTCATGTTGTAATGTGTGACTCCTTCAGACTCCCATATCTGACAGAATTCGGGACTTCGTCGTTTTCTTCACTCTTTCTTCATTTCGAGCCCAAAACTTGCCATTTTCCAGATTTCTCATCCCAAGTACCTAAAATGCAAAAAGTAACGATTTAGGGCAATATTTGATCATATTAATACGATTTTGGGCTTAAATGACCCCTTAAAAAGGTGCCAAATAAATCCTTATCAAATATCCCTACACTTGGGATTTGCTTGTCCTCAAGCAAATATGCTTTTATCCTAATCAATTTACAAGTTAGGGGTCATTTAACATTAATATAAAAGTAATTACAACATACAATCGTTCCATGTTAGTCAAAATAAGCACGAAAATTATATACTAGAACATCTCATAAAGTGTTTGGATTCTCACATCTCTCGGGTGTATAAAGTTATATAACAAAATGGAAACGGGAAAAATATAACACTCACTACCTGTCATAGCACATAGATTACCATAGGCTTGGGAACAGATCAAACCTCCACCACTTTGGCGTAAGTAGCTAGGATAAACTATCAAAGAGGTCTTTTTAAAGTGTTGTAACATTAGGTGTAAGGGTATGAAAAACACGGTTTTGTTGGATAAGGGAAAATTTACTGGTGGCAAGTCAATCACCTTAGTTAATTACATGTACAATGAGGCGTTGCTAAGCTAAGACTCGACTCAACTCGACTCGCTAACTACTAACTCTTTTTGTATTTTTCTTGACACTTTCTTGACTTAAACAAAAATAAAAGACGGGATGGTAGTCCGTATGTTTTTTCTCGTCTTTTTCTACTTTTTTTTTTCTTTTTATAATTTTTTTCTTTTTTTCTCTCTCTAATTTTCGATTTTTAATCTTTTTTCTTTTAATTTTTTTTCATACATTCTTGCCCTACCATCCAAAATAATACATCAAAGGGATTACTTGCAATCTCCCTACACTTGAACTTTTACATAAATGAAACTAACTAACGACCCGAATTAAGAAAATCAAAACATGTGGAGTACCTTAAACATTAACACACATATGGGGGTATGATAACGCTCAAATTGTACATGTTTTTAGGAGCATTATCATGGATTTTATGCATATATATTGATCACTTTTATGAACTTATGGTATTTAATGAAGTATAATTTCTATTTTAGGTTCATGGATGCTCACGACAAAGAAAACCAAGAAAAAAATGAAGAAATGATCAATAAACGAAGATTTATGCATGTACGAAGAATTCCCGACAAATGAAAGTCTCTTGGAGTATATTCGAGAAGATAAAGTCATGAAGTTGTCACTCCAAAGACTCAAGAATAAAGCAAAAGAGGGAAAACGAGAAAAGAAATGAAGAAAAGAAGCTAAAACGACGAAATAATGGAAGACTCGTTGTCCCCGACACACCTCCACCATTTTGGTAATAATTTGAGCATACGAACTCGGATTTAGTTGATTCAAGCTGCCACGGAAAGATAAGAGAAAGATCTACAATTTTGTATGTATCATTTTTGACCAAAAGGCTACATCCGATCAGATGGAGCCCACATCCTATTCCGATGGAGCCAACTTGACAACAACGAGAGCTCCAACCGATCAGCATGGCCCCGTATCCGATCGGTTGGATGAATCTGACCTTTCCAAGTTATTTTTAATGCTTATTTAAGTATCATTAAGCCACAAGTCCGATCATGTCTCCCTAATAACTCAATTCCCTGTCATTTTTATGACACTTGGAGGAGACGTTTAGCCAAGGCTCTCTCATAAGCTTAAATACAACCTTTTTGGCCATTTGTAGGGGAATCTATCATATAACTCTCATGTAACTCTCAAACTATCTCTCTTAACCACCCCTCACCCTTTTCCAGAGGTGTTGGGGGGTTGGTTTGGTCGAAATTCACAGGAAACAAAGAATAACCCATCAAACAATCCATACATCTCCATCAATCCTTGCTACTAAACACCCTCATCTCTTGTTATATGTTGTTAGTTGAGATTTCCAGAAGTTATGGGTTGTAATAGAAGTCTTTGGCTTGGTAATGGGCTGTGGAACATTGGAGGATTCATGTGTGAATCCTAGGACTTTGTATTTCATCTTATGAACTTTGGTATCTTCTCTTTTAATATTAAGCATGTTTGGTTCTATGATTGAGTTGATGATGTGATTATTCTTATGTGCTTTGTCTTGTGACTGATGTCTTAATACTTGTTTGGCTCATATGATAACTTGTGATAAAAGGATGTTTGGATATTTGTAGTGTTTGTTTGGATTATGATGATAACATCATATTTGGTTAAATTGGATCTTGTTATTGTTTATTGTTTTGATTAATCATTGTTGGGTCTACATGTCGAAAGGATTCTCAATAGTGGTTGATTTCAATTCATTAGTCGACGAATGTTTTGGTCTTGTACTTTGTGACGATTGTATGAGAGTCTTAATAAACTAAACAAGTGAAAGTTTAATTTAGATTAAGGGTCGAAAGGCATCTTTTGAATATGTGTTCTAATCATTTTTCAAGTAAATGGAACTTCACGAATTAATAACATCAAAGTCTAAAGTTCAAAAGGATTCTTTCTTGTTATAGGCATAAGGCTCATGACATGACCATTTGATTGAGGCTTATACATATTTGATTTATAAAACACTAAATTATTATTGGTTCTAAAGGTCGTAAGAATTACTTTTGATAATATGTTTTCCAAACTAACCATCCTAATATCCATGTGACCATTTGTCCAAACATGTATGTTCTTTGTGTGATTGTTCTTATATTGGTTTTCTTGTTGTTTGCTTAAACAAACAAACGACACTTGAGTGCAACCAAGTCTCTTGGGACGACTTTGACTTACCAACCCCTATACTACATATGACTAGGGTATACTTGCCCGAATGTGTTCCTAGTTAATTGGTAATTCTTGTTTATAAATTTAAAACCTCTTGTGAACGCATCAAGTTTTTGGCGCCGTTGCCGGGGAACTTGTTTTGCATTCTCTTGTTTGTTTGCTTGTTGATCTTGCGTGTTTCTTTGATTGTTTGTTTTAATTGAGTTCTCGATTGTTTGCTTGAAATGTTCGATTGTTTGTTTACTTGCTTGTTATGCTTGCTCGTGATGTTTGCATTTGAATACTTGTCTCTTTGCTCTTGTTTTATTGCTCTTGATTGCTTTCTTGTTGCTCATAATGTTTGCTTGAATGCTTGTCTTTCATTTTCTCAAAATCTCTCATTTTGTCTAATTTTTTTTTTCATTTCTCATAATTGCTTAAACGAAATCCCAATATCATTAAAATTTCATTTCATGTGATTTAAAAATACTCATTTCAATGTTTGCTTCATAAGCTTGCTCGAAAGTGTTTGCGAAAAAAAAACCCACCAAAAATGACCAGAATCATCTAGCCGATCGGATGGCAACTCCAACCGTTCGGCTGAACCACCCAAACCATCTCAACCGATCGGTTACCACCCGTCACCGATTCGGTTGGAGGCTTCTGTCCCATTTTTTTCTTAGTTTTTGTTCTTCTTTTTTCGTGAGTTTATATTTTATATGTTCTGTGATCTCTTGCATGTTTTTGTGTTTCTTTTTGTTCGTGTTTTTCTTGTCTAGATTAGTCTCGTATTAATTTGAATAAGACTATCTTGTTTCAGATTGTTTTGTTTGATTTGTGTTACGTGACTAATTGTGTTTGCTTGCGTCTATGTGCTTGTCATTTTCTGTGATCGTGCTTTTATTTGCTTATTTTTGTCTTAAGTGTTGTATTATGTTCTTGATGTTCTTCTAGTACATATGTGTTTATGTGTTTTATTTACTTGTGTTTATTTTCGTGGTTGTTACCTTAAGTTTTTTTGTTTTATTTTGTCAATAAAAAGTTTTAAGTAAAACTTGCTTTCATAAAAAAAAAAAAAAAAAAAAAAAATCACCAGAGTGCCAACCGAATCGAATGGAATCCATGCCGATCGGTTGGAGCTCTCGGTAAATATTGGCCCAAGGGAAACCAACCCAACTGATCGGTTAGATACTCTGACCGATCGGATGGACCAATCGGTAAAAAAAAAAAGAAAAAAAAAGTTATTTTCATTTTTCGTATTTTGTTCTTGTGTGTTTGTGTTTAGATCAAATAAGTTTAAATGTTTTTTGGTTTTTGTCAGAGCATCATTTCTTTTATTCTACTTAAATTTGGGGTTTTTTGTTTTGTTTTTTTAATTTTTTTTTTTTCATTTTAAACTTTGTTAATTTAGTACGTTGTGAATAAATAAGTACTTGTTTTAAAAATAAAAATGTTTTGAACTTTGTGGGTACGTTCACTGGAAACCCTCACGAGACGTCACTCGTCCGCTCGGGCCACCGAGGGGTTTAAAAGGCTTGTTGCATACGCTAAATGCAACCGTGATGCCTATGAAAGTGAGTTTTAGAATTTTACGCGTTTTTTGTAGTTTAGTTTATTTTTGCAGATTTAATAAGCTCTTGGAGATTGGATTATTGGTGATATTATACTTGGTGTGGAGATGTTTTGTTGAATGAGAAATTGATTGATCTCATAAGCTTATGCTAGCATTTGCTTAGCACCTTATCATATGGAGTTCGATCGCGATTTCTTGGCCTGGGAAGTTTCGTTTCTCTTGGACTATTTATTTATTTATTTTCCCAATTTTACATGTTTTGAAGTTAATTTTCATTACATTTTGGACAACGCTTAACTTACGTGTGGGGGGAAGTAAATAGAAAAAACGAAACTACTTTTCAAATTTATAATTTTTGGGGCCAATTTAAAATTTTGTTTACTTGTTTGCCCTTGTGATCTAATTGTTTTCACGCTTTTAGGATAATATATTAGAATAACTGGATCAATCCACTGGTGAAATCTGTAATTTTGAAAAAATTGAGATGTGTCCCGATTAATATTGCAATCCATTATGGGATCGATAACATTTGCTAGCGCATGTTATAGCCCTTTCCACTAAATTGTGAGGATTTGAGTCTGTTCTATATATATAGCATACATCTTTTATGCTTGGATCTTTTGCTATGAGTGTGCCAGTGATTTTATTTATTCTAGAACTTGTACTTGTAAATCATTACCAGACCGCAGTAAGATCACATTTGTGTGATATAAGTGTATTCGCATGATAAAGAGGCATCCTTAGGAATAAAACCAAATGGCCTTCAATTTACATCTAATGATATATTAGCTAGCCACATCGGTTAGTTAACCACGCATATGGACCCATTTGTTAGCATTTATCTTTAGCGCTAGATACCCCTAGTTAAACCCTCCGAGCTATCCTTTTCATTTTTGGTTACATCCAATTAAAAAAAGCGAAAAAAAAATATTTTACACTTTAAACCTTAGCTTAACCCTTTGTCAAAGTCTAAATGGTGGGTTGCTAGTTTCTTGGTATGTTGGATTGTTTTTGATTAATAGTTAGCCATACTTTGTCATTCGTATGTGCCATTCCAACAAAGATGAAGGTGCGCAACTTCGTGTTTTGTATTTTTTGTGGTGTATGCTTATACGAAGTGTGGGGGAGTTGTTATGTATGAAAGGAGAATGAATGAAAAAAAAAAATAATAAAATGAAAATAAGTCATCACAACTATAAGGTGACAATTATAGCCAATGTGCTATATATGAAGATGAAAAATAAAGTTATGTGATATGTTGTTAGCCAATGAGCTAAATATGAGGAATATTATTATGGCGAATCGATGTATCGATATGGGAAAGTTCAAAGAAGAGGAAGTTGTTAACTATAATCATTTACAGGTTTGCGGTTTGTTCGGTAACTAGCAACAATGAGACTTAGACTTGACTTTATTTTTCTTTTAAAACCAATTTCATAAATACTCCCATTTCTTATCCTTACCAAATTACTTTATTCGTTGTTAGCTTTCGAGCATCCGGATATAGTGATGGCTTTGTGAAAATATGTAGTGCATTAATATTTTAGTGACCATCCGGTTTTTGAGTGATCGAATGACGCGCCAGCGATCTAGTGTGTATTTTGGTGACCATCCGTTATGTGAATAGCGCGCCAGCAATCCAAGATATGCCCTAGTGACCATCCGTTGTTCGAGTAAATCAAGAATTCGCGCTAGCGATCTAATATGTTCTTGTATGAGATATTTAAACATAAGCCTGGTACAACCTCGAAGTCTGTACACTACAACCCGAATAAAGACTTCTTTAGATGTTTACACTTGGCGCTTACGCCACATCGGTGGAGTTTTGTTTCTTGTACAAGCCTATGGTAATAAACAGATCATGACTGAGCAATGAGTGTGATTTCTCTTATATATACTCCACTACCAAAATAAATGAGTGATTGAGTGAATTGTACTTCGTTTCTTTTTCGTGAGGTGTTTAGAAATGTTACTCAAGCAAGAAAATCTATGGGTATTGTCATACATCTCGGTTTTTCACCAGAACGCTTAAAAATGATGAATCGTATCTTGTACTTGTACTTGGTAGATTTACATCATAATTTTTATAATCATTTTTCATGCACCATGTGGGATCTATTTTTCTTAATATTTGCTTGAGGGCAAGCAAACCCTTAAGTGTGGGGGAGTTTGCGCTCATTTTCTCTTTTATAAAAAAAAAAGAAAAAAAGAAAAAGAAAAAAAAAAATATATATATATATATATATATATATATATATATATATATATATATATATATATATTTCGATATTTCAAAAAAATTTCAAAATTTTTAAAATTTTCTTTTCGTTTTGTCATTTAGGTATGAATTTTGATTTTTCTTTTTCTAGATTTGCTTGAGGGCAAGCAAAGTTCAAGTGTGGGGGAATTTGATAACGCTCAAATTGTACATGTTTTTAGGAGCGTTATCATGGATTTTATGCATATATATTGATCACTTTTATGAACTTATGGTACTTAATGAAGTATAATTTCTATTTTAGGTTCATGGAAGCTCACGACAAAGAAAACCAAGAAAAAGACGAAGAAACGATCAATAAACGAAGATTTATGCATGTACGAAGAATTCCCGACAAATGAAAGTCTCTTGGAGTATATTCGAGAAGATAAAGTCATGAAGTTGTCACTCCAAAGACTCAAGAATAAAGCAAAAGAGGGAAAACGAGAAAAGAAATGAAGAAAAGAAGCTAAAACGAAGAAATAATGGAAGACTCGTTGTCCCCGACACACCTCCACCGTTTTGGTAATAATTTGAGCATACGAACTCGGATTTAGTTGATTCAAGCGGCCACGGAAAGATAAGAGAAAGATCTAAAATTTTGTATGTATCATTTTTGACCAAAAGGCTACATCCGATCAGATGGAGCCCACATCCTATTCGGATGGAGCCAACTTGTCAACAACGAGAGCTCCAACCGATCAGCATGGCCCCGTATCCAATCGGTTGGATGAATCTGACCTTTCCAAGTTATTTTTAATGCTTATTTAAGTATCATTAAGCCACAAGTCCGATCATGTCTCCCTAATAACTCAATTCCCTGTCATTTTTATGACACTTGGAGGAGACGTTTAGCCAAGGCTCTCTCATAAGCTTAAATACAACCTTTTTGGCCATTTGTAGGGGAATCTAATATATAACTCTCATGTAACTCTCAAACTATCTCTCTTAACCACCCCTCACCCTTTTCCAGAGGTGTTGGGGGGTTGGTTTGGTCGAAATTCACAGGAAACAAAGAATAACCCATCAAACAATCCATACATCTCCATCAATCCTTGCTACTAAACACCCTCATCTCTTGTTATATGTTGTTAGTTGAGATTTCCAGAAGTTATGGGTTGTAATAGAAGTCTTTGGCTTGGTAATGGGCTGTGGAACATTGGAGGATTCATGTGTGAATCCTAGGACTTTGTATTTCATCTTATGAACTTTGGTATCTTCTCTTTTAATATTAAGCATGTTTGGTTCTATGATTGAGTTGATGATGTGATTATTCTTATGTGCTTGGTCTTGTGACTGATGTCTTAATACTTGTTTGGCTCATATGATAACTTGTGATAAAAGGATGTTTGGATATTTGTAGTGTTTGTTTGGATTATGATGATAACATCATATTTGGTTAAATTGGATCTTGTTATTGTTTATTGTTTTGATTAATCATTGTTGGGTCTACATGTCGAAAGGATTCTCAATAGTGGTTGATTTCAATTCATTAGTCGACGAATGTTTTGGTCTTGTACTTTGTGACGATTGTATGAGAGTCTTAATAAACTAAACAAGTGAAAGTTTAATTTAGATTAAGGGTCGAAAGGCATCTTTTGAATATGTGTTCTAATCATTTTTCAAGTAAATGGAACTTCACGAATTAATAACATCAAAGTCTAAAGTTCGAAAGGATTCTTTCTTGTTATATGCATAAGGCTCATGACATGACCATTTGATTGAGGCTTATAAATATTTGATTTATAAGACACTAAATTATTATTGGTTCTAAAGGTCGTAAGGATTACTTTTGATAATATGTTTTCCAAACTAAGCATCCTAATATCCATGTGACCATTTGTCCAAACATGTATGTTCTTTGTGTGATTGTTCTTATATTGCTTTTCTTGTTGGTTTGATCCGTGACAATCATAACTATCAACTTGTTATTTGCTTAAACAAACAAACGACACTTGAGTGCAACCTAGTCTCTTGGGACGACTTTGACTTACCAACCCCTATACTACATATGACTAGGGTATACTTGCCCGAATGTGTTCCTAGTTAATCGGTAATTCTTGTTTATAAATTTAAAACCTCTTGTGAACGCATTAGGGTAACTTCCCCATTACTCAATAACAACTATTACTTTTACCAATTTGTAGCACCCTAACCCGACAAGGGTAAAAATGCCACATTATAGTGTCAATCAGAACATACAAACGCAAGCGAAAGACTTATAAACATAATGATTAAAAAGGTATTCTAAGATAACAATAAAATACTACTCTAAATATGATGAGTTCCAAACTGAAATATAAATCAAAACTAAATCTAACTGAAGCTAAATCAAAGTCTACTCCAGAAGCAAATGGGTATCTATCGTCAGGGTATCCACTAAGAGCTCCTATGCACTCTTCCCTCAATCCCAACTTCCAACCTAAAACCTGCCGCAGGAAAAGAAATGCGGCTGAGCTTAAAAAGCCCAGTGAACAGATATATATAACAAAACGAATAATCAAAACATGTATAGGTATAGGAAAAGAAAAACATAAGCTCCTACCGAAACGAATATCATCTATCAAAAGAATGAGAGATCAAAGATCAACTGAACAAGTATCATAAGTCAAATGAGTCAAACGAAGTGAGAGATCAAGAGCTAATACGAATTAGATAACCATAAGGAATCAAACGAATCAAATAGGAATAGCCATGAACCTGTCTAAACGAGACACTCGAATAGACCACATAATCACATATACGGAATAGCCACGAGCCTGTCTAAACGAGACACTCGAATAGACCACATAATCACATATACGTATCCGTCAAATTTTAAGTGCACAAAAACGGGAGGCCTCTAAGTACCAAATAGTGAGAGGGGTGTAAGGCACACACGAACCAATCATCAAATCATATCAAAATCATATCCAAACATATACCTAGGATGCATCCATACACCCCCTACAAAACAAATCATATATGTACCCTGTACTAGACAAGTATACACACATATCATAATGGCCAAGAGATCTCATATCATATCAAATGGGGATGCTGTGGACTAATCACACCGCCACAGATAGTGTCACGCCATTGGTGCCTCAATGACATGGCTATGGTACCTCCATGGCTAGTTAGCTCGGGCAACAGAACAGAACAAATTATATCATATCAAGTCATCATATTATATCCAACAAAATGTATCAAACTAAATTAAATCATATTATAGCAAATAGATAGCAACGAATATCATATCAAGGGAATTATAGCAAAGGCTCATATCAACGGAATCATAGCAAAGGCTCACATCAATGGAATCATAGCAAAGCGCATAGCAATGAAATCGTGGCAAAGAAAACGAATCAAAGTCAAGGATCTGAAAGTCATGAGAGAAGACACCCTTACTGAGAAAGGGTAGAATATTTGTACCTCAAACCGCAAATGAAACCATATCAGAAACACAAGGATCAGAAGTTACTCCTTCTTTAGCAAATCTACACGAATTAATGATCGTCTTATTATTTAAGAACCATTTCATAAGCTATTTCTGATTCAATACTTATTGTTGTTCAGATTGACATATTAGGGTTTCCTGCTATTTATGGCAACTTTCCAAATTTAGTAACTTTCCATCTTTAGTAACTTTCCCAAATTAGTAACTTTCCGAATTAAGTAACTTTCCGAATTAAGTAACTTTCCCGAATTAGTAACTTTCCATATTTAGCAAGTTTCCATAATTTGTAAGTTAGGGTTACATTCATAATTTATCAAACTTAGGGTACATAGGTACTTCCAAATCATATATCACTTAATTAGGATATATTAGTGAATCTGGATCACATCCTTATGATTTTTCATGCCTGCCAACTAAGCTCCAAAAATTCTGAAATAATTCTCAGTGATTCCCATATCAGTTAAGTACCTTTACAAATTTTTATAGATTTTATTATCAAGTATTAGTACCCTTTCAAAAATCATCTTTCCAGACCTACCCAACAAATGAACTACACATACATACATAAAGTTTTCCTTTATTTAACCCATTGACACTTCAGAAAAATCCACAAAATTTTCAGGAAGTCACAAATAACTTAAATGTCACCCCTGTAAAAGGAGAGCTATAACTAGTTGACTGGCTAAGGTTAGATATGCGTCGGATGTTTGTCTTAGACCAAGGTAGCAAATAATCTCATTGATTTGCAGTAACTTGGTGCCTGGCTAAGAACTGATATACTTGGGGCCCTACTGTGTTTGTCAATCTGAAAGAGGGCTACCGTGACCTATCATATTGATACAGGATTGATTGTGAATTGTTTATGTTGTGGAACTTGTGATTTATATCTATCTTAGTCCAGTGTAGCAAATCACTTATTTTGGTCCACTGTTATTATTTACGGAATTTGTTTTGGAACGGTGATTTAGGCAGTGTGAGCCTACGTTGAAATTGACCTGTTTGTGAACGATGACTTGAACTCGAAAACCTTTTGGTTCAACCATACTGTTTTAAACTAAAACCTGTGAACTCACCAGCGTAAGCTGACCCTTTTAGCATGTATTTTCAGGTTTAAGGTGATAGCTTATTTCTAGAGGAGCTTGGCAAGGGGCATGGTCATAGACGAATTTGATGTTTATATTTGGGACCGCTTTATTATTATGGACCTATATTCCGCACTATATTTGAAACGATGTAAACTTAATGTTTTGATAATAAAATTTTCTTCTAAACGGTTGAGGTAAAACCGTTCTTGGTAACTTATGTTGTGATACCAATTTAGTAGCACCCCAGTGACATGTATGCTTCCGCTGGACCCGATTTTCGGGGTGTTACATATATTAACGAGGCAAAGGAACCAAGAACGAAGACCCACAAATCAAACACACAAACACACCCAAGCGTTACACGATCAAAGCAATCTTTAAACCTTCCTTCCTCCTTGATTTTGAGAGCTTAGCAAAGGTGTAAATGGCTGCTAGGGTTTTGGTGTGGAGAGGAAAATAATGAACCATATATTTTGATGAGATAAATGAGGGAAAAAAATGATGGAGCGTATAACATAAGTTGGAAAGTGCCGAGACTTACTGGAATTATAGGGAGACTAATTATTCTTCCAAACATTCAAACTTTTATATTTTGGTATTATCTCTTTGGATTTTCGGATGGTGCAAGGTTCACAAAATATGAATAGGTCCAATGCAACTTGTGAACGTGTGATACAAAGTTTATGAACTTAGTTTAGGTCGATTTTGTATAGGTTATAGATTCACACTTGTAGTTTTACATTTATAACATAATAGGTAACTTATTCAATAGTTCAAAGGATTTAGGTTATGCTCGTATCAAGTTTCAATTATCACTCAGAATTTTCCATGTCGTTATACTATTTGTCCCAATCGTCCCAAAACAGTATTTACAAGATATGACTCGACTTAGCAACCATGTAACCAATTAGACAATTAACAAAGGGTTTAATACAATTGATGTAACAATAATTGTTGGGTTTTATATTGAGTTGATAATACAAAAAAAATAAAAGAAGAATGAAGCAAATACGAAACTACAAGGACTTAAAAGACAAAGAAGGAATTCTACAAGCTATGGAAGATTATAGAAGATTCCTTAGAAGATATTGATAAAAGATTAGGAAAGTATTTGTTTCCTAATACAGTTATGAGTCTTTATAAACCCTAATATCTCTATTATATAAAGAGACATAGGGCGTATGTTTTAGTGTGCACAAGTAAAGATGTAGTCGACTAGTTAAAGTGTATGTGTCTAGGCGATTGGTTGTTTGTGTAAACGCCTAGGTTAGTTTTAGTTTAGCCTCAAGGATATTTGATCCCTGTTATTGTTGAGTAACCGTTCTACAATTGATCAAGTATAATTGGTGCTAATTGTGTATGTAATTGTTATAGTGAAGATAATGATGAAGAAACCTTCTTACAATAACATTGATGTCTTGTTTAATTTGTTTAATTTCGTTGCGTATATTTTTAACCTTTGTTATTGTTATTCCTAGAGCTCAAAACGATCTAAAGAGTTCTAACAAACTCCACAATTGGTATCAAAGCTCAGGGAGCTCGTGATCTAGGATCTACAAGGTTTTATTAGTCGAAGAAAGAAGAACAAAACTGACTTTGGTTTTTATGTTCGTAGTTTTCTGCAGTGCTGTGGTAAAAAAGCGATATATCATTCGTTAACCGTTGGATCTTAATGAAATTTTTAATGGAGGTTCTTCATACATCAAGATACATTCTCACTGGAGGGATCTTCAATCTGAGCTGTCAATTAAAAGATATAAATTGTCGAAGTCTGCTGCATAAAAAGGTACAATGAAGGATTGAAGTTACTGATTCAACAATTACTAATGGACACATGGTGGAAGTAAGGATACATCGTCTGGGGTTACTAGTTAGGGTTACAAGAAAGAAGAACAGTCAAGGAGGTTAGTATCTTGGTACTTAACGAGTTAAAATCTTAACTTTTGAGTTAGGGTTTTCAATTTTCATTCTAGTTGTTAGTGTTGCTGGTTCTCGGTTAATGCTGCTTACATAAGTTAATACTGCTGGTAACACACAAGTTAGTACTGCTTCTTATTGTTTATGGTGCTCGACAATATTAGTACTGCTACACTTGGTTTCTACTGATGTGCCTCATTGATGCTGCTAGTAGTATTTGATAATGTTGCAACTTCGATGTACTATCCATTAATGCTATCATGGTAACTTAAGTACACGTTAATGCTGCTCGTTGAATATCTGTAAGTTACTACTGCTATTGGTCGAATGATGCTGCTTATGATTTTTGTCGAATGATGCTGCTTATGATTTTTAATGCTGCTTCAGGAAGTTAGTACTGCTACTTAAGTTTTTAATACTGCTACTATATTTTTAGTAATGCTACTACAATTTTAGTACTGCTACTATATTCTTAGTACTACTAGCATTATTCGATATCGGACAATACATGATTTGGTTCTCGGTTGGATATAGAGATGTCAGATAACACACACAAGAAGATTTTTGGTTTTGGTTTATTTGTTCTTAAAAGGTTAAAGGCTCGTATTTATTGGTTTCATTGGTTACGAAGAAGATTGTTTATCACCTATTTGGATTTGAAGTGGAGTTTCACAGGTTTGTGTTCTTATCATATCTTAAACGGCTAACAACGTTTAGGGATAACTTGTTCGTGCTTTAACGTTGTGACAAAGACTTGTCAAAATCTAGCAATTGGGATTTGCTATCACTAAAAGGAGTTACATTGTAGTGCTCAATGTCTCATAGAAGATGAGGATTTTGTCAAGTGGTTGCAGTCTACTTATATTTTTGGTTTTTGGTATAAGTTCAAAGTCACGTGGATAGTGCGAGACATAAGACACAAGTTTGAGTTGTTCTACTTCATCATCAAATTTGTTATACTTGGTTTTCTTCAATAGTAATCATTACAAGGAGCCTACAGAATTGAAATTCAAGAAATGGTTAACACATGGATTTCAGGGGAAGCATATTATAGAGTGTCTAATCATTTACATGCACCATTTTAGGGTAAGGTTTTTACTACTGTAAGTCTTTATTACTACAGATAGTTTAAGTTTCTATTGTCTTAAATTCATTATTAGTGCGGAAAACTTCATGGAAGGTAATTTGAGACACTGAAAGATTGGATTGGAAGTGTGATATTAGTTAGTGGTTGTCAAAATCAAAGTTGCATCAACTTAGCATTCCCTAGTGGATAATGACAAAAAGGGGAAGAAGAAGTACATAGAAGTTTTGCAACTTGCAGATCCTTGGTGGTACAACATGTTATGTAAGTTCACACGAGTTGAGCTTAAGGGGAAGTGTGTTTCATTCATTGAAGATCTAGAAGAATGTTTTGTAATTATCAACGAGGGGAAGATTGTTGGGTTTTATATTGAGTTGATAATACAAAACAATAAAAGAAGAATGAAGCAAATACGAAACTACAAGGACTTAAAAGATAAAGAAGGAATTCTACAAGCTATGGAAGATTATAGAAGATTCCTTAGAAGATATTGATAAAAGATTAGGAAAGTATTTATTTCCTAATATAGTTATGAGTCTTTGTAAACCCTAATATCTCTATTATATCAAGATAAATAGGGTGTATGTTTTAGTGTGCACAAGTAAAGATGTAGTTGACTAGTAAAAGTGTGTGTGTCTAGGCATTTGGTTGTTTGTGTAAACGCCTAGGTTAGTTTTAGTTTAGTCTCAAGGATCTTGGATCCCTGTTATTGTTGAGTAACGGTTCTACAATTGATCAAGTAGAATTGGGGCTAATTGTCTATGTAATTGTTATAGTGAAGATAATGATGAAGAAACCTTGTTACAATAACATTGATGTCTTGTTTAATTTCGCTGCGTATATTGTTAACATTTGTTATTGTTATTCCTAGAGCTCAAAACGATCTAAGGAGTTCTAACAAACTCCACAATAATGCACTAAAGATGAGTGCATACAAGGTAGGCTTAGGCGATTTATTCATACATTTGGAGGTGGATTGTAAACAATGCTCTTCATTAATATTTCAGAATCCACCGAAATATCACGAGAACAGCGAAAAAGATAGGCTCTGAGGGGTGTACTAGGGGTATCGTGTACTAAAGATGAGTACATCGCAAGGGTGTGGGAAAATTACTTGGCCTTATTGGTCAAGTATCTTGGCTACAATGGTCAAGTAATCATAAAACAGGTTTAAAACAAGGGTTATCCTAATGCCTCTTATCCTTTAGTAAATCCTAACTACACGAATGTAGTCTCACTAGCGATCTCGGGATGCATCATAAACGCAAGTTCTAGAATCTATATACTACCAGTACACTTATAAGCATTAAAGGTAAATGCTTTTTCCTATCAATCTAAAGGCGAACCTCATATTTTTGTGGTGGAAATTTTTGAGTGGAAGGGTTTTTGTGCTAGCTATATAATTCCTATCCATGAGACGCTTATTAAAACTAAAGTTTCACTCCTATATGTTGTAAAACATTTTAAATTTGGTGCCAAAATTGTCCTAACAAGTATTTCTTTTAGTTTATTCACATTTACTTAAAGATAAAACAAATATCAAGCGAAGTTATAATATCTAAGGTATCCTATTTTACCCTCCCTACACTTAAATTGAACATTGTCTCCAATGTTCTTGAAAAGTATCAAAGTTATGATAAAGGGAAAAATAAAATAGATAAAAGAAACTGTTGGGAATTAAATATTCTGAAGTTTAAGTATCGGGAAAATCTCTGAAGTGATTAAGTCTGGTAGCAGTAGAGTTAAGTCTGGTGTGTTTCAAAGTTAAGTCTGCTGGTTATCTGCTGGTTAAGTCTGGTCGTTGAAGTTAAGTTTGGTGGTTAAGTCAAGTGTTAATTCTGGTGACTAACAGAGTTAAGTCTGCTTGTTGAAGATATTAAGTCTAGTTGACTGAAAGTCAATAATATACGGTAGATAATATCTTACCCCATGTGCTCAGTCTTTATCTTATACTCACAGAACAAGTTGTAAACATAGATACATGTTGTATCTTAGTTACTGACATACATTAGCTATCAAGTAGCTCGATAAAGTTTGACAAGACTTAACATCATTGTAAATATCTTCTTGGACTATAAAAGAAGATCTTAGTTTAGTTCTAGTTATCAAGTGACACAAGTAACTTCCAATTGTAATAACTGTTAAGAACATAGAACAAAAAAAAAATATATATATATCACAAGTCATAGAAACATAAGATTCAAGGTTGTAACCCTAGTGATAACTCAAGATCACTCGTATTATTATCTTAATAATATTGAATCGTTTGGTGATAAGCTTTCATTGTTCATTGTCATATAACAAACATAACAGTTCCATTTCCATAACCATAATAACCTTCTAAGTGTGATTAAGTAGATTCCGCATACTTAATCATATTCACTCAATATATCATATACACAAAGTTGCAAAGGTTTAACCACCTTACAGTGTGTACGAATCCTAACAAGTGGTATCAGAGCAAGGCTGATATTGCTGATTTAGAAGAAGAAGAAATAGATATGGATGCACAAGATACTGCTACAAATGTTGCTACAAAGTTGCCCATGATCAAACAGAATGAGTTTGAGTTATGGAGGTTAAGAATTGAGCAATATTTTATGGTTCAAGATTATGCTCTTTGGGATATCATTCTGTATGGTGATTCATTTACACTAGGTTATATAGATATTATTCTTGAAGGCAAAACTGAAAGGAGAAGGAATACTGGACCAGCTAACAATGATGAAAAGATACAGAAGAGGAATGATCAAAAGGCAAGAAACTTATTGCTTATGACCATTCCTGGTGAACAAATGCTATCCTTTAGCAAGTATCCAGATGCAAAAACTCTTTTTGAAGAGATTTGTGCATGGTTTGGTGGTAATGAAACTACCAAGAAAACACATAAGACATTGCTAAAACAACAATTTGAAAACTTTAGTTCAAATAGCAATGAATCACTTGATAAGCTGTTCTCAAGATTACATAAGCTTGTCAGTCAGTTAGCTGTGTTGGGTGTTAAGATAGCCAAGGAAGATCTCAATATGAAGTTTTTGGGAAGCCTACCTGATGAGTTCCATACTCATGTGGTTGTCTGGATGAACAAGCCAGACATTGAAACCATGAAACTCAATGATTTGTTCAACAACTTCAAAATTGTTGAACAAAGTCTAAAGAAGTCTGGAATCTATAGTACTACTTCTGGGAATGTGGCATTCTTGTCATCTCCTAGTATTAGTAAGTCAGATGAGGTAGATGAAGAAGTAGGTGTTTCTGCTGCTATCTATGGTGGTCCTTCTACTAGTTCACAAAAGAATGCTGCTGGACTTAGAGATCCAGCATTCTATGTATCCATGTCTAGTCAAACTAGTGGTTCTCCTCTAACTCATGAAGATCTTGATCAGTTGGATGATAATGATTTGGAAGAGATGGACATCAAATGGCAGGTTGCTTTACTTACCATGAGGGCTAAGAAGTTCTGGCAGAGAACTGATAAGCAGATTACCATTGATGGTAATGAAACTGCTGGGTTTGATAAGAAGAAAGTAGAGTGTTTCAACTGTCACAGGTTAGGACACTTTGCTAAAGGATGTAGAAACCCAAGGAAGCAGGACAATAGAAGCACATGGTATAGGCAAGAGAAGAAGAAGGAAGTCACAGTGGAAGAGCCAAGGGCTATGCTAGCCATAGATGGGGTTAACTATGATTGGAGCTTCATGGCTGATGAAGTGGAAGCACCAACAAATGCTGCACTGGTGGCCACTGAGACTGTTCTAATGGCCTTTTCTGATTCAGAGGTAAATTCCATAATTAAATGTACTGAATCATGCTCTACTCTTAAAGCTTATGAAGATCTTAAAAAGAGATTTGATGATAAACTAGAACATTATATGATGCATTAGCCAACTTAGGTAATCATAAAAGAGGTATATCTATTGTTGAAAAACAACTTGTAAATTTTCAAGAAAATGAGTCTAAGTTTATTGATGACATGAATGCTCTCCAAAGAAAAATAGATTTTCAAGCTGAAATAATTTGTTCAGAAAGAGCATCATTAGCTAAAGCCCTAAACAACAGTGAAAATGTTATTTGCATCTCAGGGGAGGAAACATCTCAGGGGAGGAAATAAAGCCCAAGGAAGATTAACCAATGAAAGGGAGGAAAAGACAAGAGCATACAAGATGATGACATGGAAGTTGAAAATGACAGGAATAGAGCTGATTCTGGAGTATTATATATATTCAGAAGGGATGAAGCATTCCAAAGGAGAAAGTTCTATCTAGGTCAAAGGAAGAGAGCTTTCAGTTTCAATTTCAGTTCACTACGTTTGTTCATCACTTGCAAAGGCATACTGATAGATGATTTCACTTGTTGAAACAATCATCCAAGATACACAGCACCATTGCCTCTTATAATTCCTCCATCCAAGGAAATTGCACCATCTTTTAGGTCAATTAATGAAGCCTGAAGATGTGTATTGATATTGTTGAAGTCAAAGATCAGAAAGCAGATGAGTTACTGAGTTAGATATTAACCTTTCAGAATAGAAGAAAGTTCAGTCCAAGGGTTTGACTATGAAGTGTTTGAAAGATCTTCACAATTCCTCATTTAATTCAGAAAACATGTTGAAATGAATTCACATGTTTAGGGGAGGATTGTTGGGAATTAAATATTCTGAAGTTTAAGTATCGGGAAAATCTCTCAAGTGATTAAGTCTGGTAGCAGTAGAGTTAAGTCTGGTGTGTTCCAAAGTTAAGTCTGCTGGTTATCTGCTGGTTAAGTCTGGTCGTTGAAGTTAAGTCTGGTGGTTAAGTCAAGTGTTAATTCTGGTGACTAACAGAGTTAAGTCTGCTTGCTGAAGATATTAAGTCTGGTTGACTGAAAGTCAATAATACACGGTAGATAATATCTTACCCCATGTGCTCAGTCTTTATCTTATACTCACAGAACAAGTTGTGAACATAGATACATGTTGTATCTTAGTTACTGACATACATTAGCTATCAAGTAGCTCGATAAAGTTTGACAAGACTTAACATCATTGTAAAGATCTTCTTGGACTATAAAAGAAGATCTTAGTTTAGTTCTAGTTATCAAGTGACACAAGTAACTTCCAATTGTAATAACTGTTAAGAACATAGAACAAAAAAAAAAAAAAAAAACAATATCACAAGTCATAGAAACATAAGATTCAAGGTTGTAACCCTAGTGATAACTCAAGATCACTCGTATTATTATCTTAATAATATTGAATCGTTTGGTTATAAGCTTTCATTGTTCATTGTGATATAAAAAACATAACTGTTCCATTTCCATAACCATAATAACCTTCTAAATGTGATTAAGTAGATTCCGCATACTTAATCATATTCACTCAATATATCATATACACAAAGTTGCAAAGGTTTAACCACCTTACAGTATGTACGAATCCTAACAGAAACTAATACTCCCCTGATTTGCTCGGCATGGACGATGTGAAAACATGGTTAAATCCTCCTCTAAGAAAATAAATGCAATAAATGCTCATCATACTTCATCTTTACCTTCTTGTCGAATATAACCAGTAATTCACTAAGAAAACAAACATGAAACCTCGCATAAAATCGGCGGTAAACACTATTTATATAAAAACTAATTCCTCGAAAGCGAAGTAAGATATAATGCTTGCAAAATAAATGTTTATAGATTCCTGAAAATTTAAAATTTTGGAAATTTTCAAAAATTAAGTTCCAGCAGAAAAAGAAAATCCTAGAAAACTGTTCTGCTACAGTGCCTGACACCGTCGGGTGTTAACCATGACGTCTTCAGGATTGACCTGACAATATTTTTGCGTTTTATTTCTGAAAAATTTCTAGAAAAATCTGATTATTGGAACCTGTAAAACTGCAGAACATTCATTGTGACTCGATACAAGCATTTGACTCTAACAAACACACACACATATATGCTAATCATTAATTGTTAACTTTCATGTTTGAATTCGTTCTTGTAAACCAATATGATCTTCCCTACACTTATCTTTTTGTAAAATACCTTTATATGTAATTAAGACGAGGTTAAAAACAAAATAAAGCATTTTCACAAAATTATTCGAAACATGAATGATAAACAATTATGATGTAGCATACATATGACATCAAACAAAAAAAAAAAAAAAACAAACAAACAATAAAACATGGGTTGCCTCCCAAGAAGCGCTTTTCTTTATTAACGAGTCTTGTAGCTAGACTCAAAGTCATGGCCTATCTTGTATCATCTATGCTCACATAACCAAGCGTGAGCCACCTAATTGTTGCCTCATCTTTCTTATATTCATCATTCAACTCTAAACTCCTTTTATCATTCTCAATCAAAATCTCAAGTAGAGCAAATTTCTTACATGCCTCAATTGTAAAATCCTTAAACCTAGGGTACGAACGGGGCATTTGATAGAGAAAATCCTCATCTCCATCCGAGAACGTGGTTAACCCATCCATAAGTTTCTCATCTAACTTAGTTAGCCTCTTAAAGGGTTTTCCAAATATGACTTGGGTCAACTTGTCATCAATAAATTCTCCTAAGTTCTCCATGACCATAAAATCTACCAAGTAAACAAAACTTCCGACAAAAACATGCAATGGTTCAACCCTAGCCACAATATTATCTCCTTGATATTCTAACTCATTTACCATTATTTTATTATAATTAGCACGAGGGATTATAGTCATTGGCAAAGAAGAGTTAAGGTAAGCATCAAAACTCCTATATCCGATTTTACAAGGAAATTGCATATTAAAAAGGCTATCTTTCTCAATCCTTGTCCTAGGGTCAACATATTTAAGAGGATATAATTCATCCTCTTTTCTAACATAATCAATAACTTCTCCATTACCTAAATCCTCATCAGAATTCGTAAAATAGAAAGGGTCATTCTCATAGTCAGTGTCATGATCGGATTCATCAATTTCAAAGTCATTACCAAAGTGATGGTCGGGTGAAAGGTTTGGTGGGTTCGCGTCCTCCATAACAGGGTCTGGAACAGGTAACTAAAAATTTCTACGAAGAAAAACACGAATAACAGACATATCTTACGAACAAATGCACAAAGAGAAGGATAGACTAAAAGAAAGCTAAAAGAAAATAACATCTCACTTGATAGGAATCTAGTGAGTAGACCTAAAGGAGATAGAAGTTGAACCTAAACTATTAACTATTCCCCGGCAGCAGCGCAAAAAACTTGATGCGAGATTCGCAAGACCTCGAAAAGAAGTTTTACAATCCTCTAGGCAGTGTACCTAATCGTTGTAGTGTAGTATAGGTAAGACACGAAGGAAAGTTCGTTCTCTAGGAGAATAGTGTCGCTAGGTCAAGATGTATGATGAGATAGGTCTAGAGGTGAGGGATGATTCTTTTTGTATTTTTATATTTTTATGAAAGCAATTAAAATCTCGGGTTTTGAAAGAGTGGGCGAAATTAGTTGCTAGTCAACTAACCCAAAACTAATTATAACTTAAAATTAAACTAATTAAAAAGAAAAGTAAATTGGTGACTTCTTATGGTAGGGAAAAGCGTGTTCACTTAGACTTAATTACTCCCTAGTTATCTCCTATTGATTTGTCGAATTGTCACGTCCTTGTTTTAGTTGAAGCGTTGTATTCCATAATATTAGTCGTGGGGAGGTGCCGAAGTCCCCAACTCTATGAATCTTAGTCTCCCCTAAAAACCTTAAAGTCTATTAAGTTTTCTAGGATCTACAAGCCGCAATTCATTCAATAAATACAACGGGAAAAACCAATAGTGCACTCTACGGTTGTGTTTCTAAGACGTTCAAGCTAGTTACATATAAGAGGTCAGCTAGTTTTCTTAGCCTAACATGAAGTAATCAACTAAATAAGAGACGACAAATCAATTATCAACAACTAGGTTTCACTAGATCTAAGCGAACACAAATAAATCTAAGCTAGCATGTTAAAGAGAAGAGAAGATAAACAAGTAATCAAACAACACATGGACATATTGAATGATTAAACGAATAACTTATCTTCAATAAAACATGTGTTTTGGGGGCTGAAGAACCCTTACAAAAGCTGCCAAATTCGTCCACAAAACCCTACTCCAAGATGTTACACAAATTAATGAAAACATGCGAAAGTATATATAGTTTTACAACGGTGACGGCGTCACTTGCAAAGTGTGACGCCGTCAGCTCGCCTCCAATTAGGGTTTCGTCTTCTCCAAGTTGTCTTGTGATGGCGTCGCTTAGGAACCCTGACGCCGTCAAGTGCTATCTGACGCCGTCCCTTAGTAAATCTTCTGGGCCGTCTCTTGTTAACTTTGCATGGATTTTTGGTCTTCAAATACACCTGACGCCGTCAGGTTATAAAGTCATCAAATTTGACTGAGGTGTCGCTTGTTAATTTTGAGCCAAGAATCCTCCATTATTTGCACATGAAGGCGTCACGTTGTAATATGTGACACCGTCAGACTCCCATATCTGATAGAATTTGGGACTTCGTCGTTTTCTTCACTTTTTCGTCGTTTCGAGCCCATAACATGCCATTTCCCAGATTTCTCGTCCCAAGTACCTAAAACGCAAAAAGAAACGATTGAGGGCAATATTTGATCATCTTAATATGATTTTGAGCTTGAATGACCCCTTAAAAAGGTACCAAATAAATCCTTATCACTACACTTAAGTTTGGTCAACACTTTTGCGACGCTTGTAAAATAGGAAAACAGTCTCATGGGAGTCACAAGGCTAAGAATATAGTATCAACTACTAGATGCCTAGAACTTCCGCACATGGATCTCTTTGGTCCATCCGTCGTATGGAGTTACGAAGGAACTTGTAGAAAACTAGAAGGGGGGGGGGTTGAATAGTTTTACCGATTAAAACTTTGTTTTAATACTTTTAGATTGACTTATGTCAATCTAGTTTTGACATGTTGGAGATTGATAGTTGTATAAGCATATAAACTACAATACAAGAAAGTGATAGAGAGACACAACCATAACACAAATATTTATAGTGGTTCGGCTAGAAGGACTCCTTCCTTTTCCTACTCTGCTCCCCGAGTACCCAACTGAAGAGTTCCGTAAACACTACACAACACAAACTCCTTTCACCGGTGGAGAAGCCTTCACAAATTCGCTTACACTTTGTAACACCCCAACCCGAGAAGGGTCAAAATGTAACATTATGGTGTCAATCATAAAATAAACGCAAGCGGAAGACTTAAATAAAACATAAGTCAAGAAACAAAATGATCTACAAAACATTACAAATCCAAACGAGTCTGAAAAGAAATGAAATACTAAGTGATAAACATAATCCAAAAGACAAAGGAAACTATATATGGTTGGGTTGGTCCACTAAGAGCTCCTACTCTCATCACTCAATCCCAGCATCCTGCTTAATACACGCCGCATAGAAAAGAAAATGCGACTGAGCTAACGCTCAGTGACCAGATATAAATAATGAAAAGTAAAATATCATAAACGAATAAGCCAAGCGAATCCAACGAAAACATGCCGAAACAAGATTTTATATGAAATAAGAGATGAATATGAATCAAGGAATAATGAAAGGATGTCAAGGAATAGTAAGAGAGCTGTTAAGGAATTGACCAAGTACCTAAACATGATACATGAATAGACCAAAACATTCAAAACAAACATATCATATCATAGCACATCATATCATATTATATCAGAACAAATCATAGCAAATGGACACATGACCCCCCAAAAGTGTTTGGAAACACATCTATTTATATCAAATCTGAACTGAGTACCTAGGATGCATCCATTCACTCCCCTACAAAATAAAGTTATACATAAACACACACCTGTACTTTGACAAGTATACTTACGTATGGAAGGTGGCCAAATGCGCAGTAAACAAATGGGAATGCTATGGACAAAAACACACCTCCACAGATAGCGAAACAATTGTATTACGGGGAGGATCTTTGCATAGGGACAAAAACACACCTCCACAAAAACACACCTCCACAGATAGCGAAACAATTAGTGCCTCAATGACATGGCCATGGTACCTCCATGGCTAGTTAGTACCTTTGGGCAATGGATTAGGTCAAATGATATAAATAAACATAGGGAAACAATTGTAACACCCCCTAATTTATGAGTTAATAGTGGAAGACTAATCGGGGTATTACGGGGAGGATCTTTGCATAATAATAGAAAATGACACAAAAGAGGCGTTTTAAAAGTACTTGTTATTCAAATCAAAGTTGAAGTACAAAATGTGAAAATATCAGAGTTAAACACATCCCATAAAAGGGTGCAGTAGTTTGAAAGTGAATGACAAGACTTATTTTCTTTTACACCACATTAAAACCCTGAGTTTATTGCCCGCTCCATGCCTTGTCTGCTCCGCTAATTACCTGAGATAAACATGCTAAAAGTCAACAAAATTGTTGAGTGAAATCATAGAGTTTGTAATAATAATGAGTTTGAGAGAACACAAGTAGTGATTGCATGTGAATTACAATCATGTTTAAAATGGTGATATTGCAGTTATATATTTCCCTAAGTCTCATGACACGCAAACGTTAATAGTGTAGTAACCGGTGTGGGGCCCTCGTGTAATAGGTGATTTGCCTTTGCCTATTTCCTTCAAATATAGTGCATTGCGACTAATACGACTAGCAACTAAGGCTATCCGTCAAGTATTAGTGGAATAGGTAGTCAGCCTCCAATAGATCTATTCACTATATTCGTGTTCACTCGCAAGTGATTAATGGTTCATGATATGAGGGGCTTGTGGCAATAGAGTAACTTAGTCAATATCATATCAGGTGAAGCATACAAAAATACTTGAAAATACTTGTGGGTGTTTGTAGCATGTATCTCCCCCATAGAGAGTAAACTTTGTTAAATAAGTAAAAGTGGGGCTATGACTCACCTTGTGTGTAACTGGCAAGGTGGAAATGTGAAATCAAGTGAAATTACGGACACGGCTTCAACACAAGACCTGGATAATAGTGAAGTCTGAGTATTTGGTATTTGTGACTTAATATGAATGGTGTTTGTGAAAACGAGTAACGGATAACGATTTGGTGTGAGGTGTGAGTGTGATATGCTTAAAATGCTTAAAGTTCAAAAATGATATTATTCATAATATTATCATGTTTTTATGTCATTGATTCCATAAATATCGTTCCCTCGAAAGGTGTTTGAACGAAACGTTAAGTTAATCGTTAGAATTCGTTATATATAATTATAAACGTAACGAGATTAAATATGGTACAAAATGTAAAAATGCACGTGAGTGAGTGGAGAAATGTAAAATATGCAATAAAAATAAATATGGAATAAAGTTATAGTTTGGTCCTTGTACTTTTACCAATGTTACGCTTTCTACCCTAACAGTGTTAGTTTTGCACCGTTAGTCCTTGGTTACATGTTTATTACATTTTTAGTCCAATTATTTCCCAAAATGTCATAATAAGCTTCCTGTTTATAGTTTTTATCAATATATGCCCTCAAGTTAATAAATTAACAGTTTACCATACAAATTTATCAAGTTGGCAGTTTTAACCCAAATAGTAACATTCTTTGCAAACTTAGTCCAAATTTTACAAAAAGAGTTGGAAAAGTTTTCCGAGAGTTTGCATAACTTAATAAAGCTTATTCAAGTTTATTTCAACTGATTATTATATGAAGTGCTTATTTTTAAGCTAAGTGGGCTTTTAACGATTATAACAAAAGCCCATTAATGATTTTTGATCCGAGGTGTTTTAAGACTTTTTGGGCTTATCATTGGGCTCACTTAAGGATTTAAAAAATGTTGCCAAAGTGCTTATTACCATAGCTAATCTAGATAGCTTATACTGTGCTTATTGGGCTTTTAAGCCCAATCAGAAATAATAAAGAGTTTAAGGGCTGTCCGAATGGCGTTTAGTTTGTGCCTTTTAGAGAGCTTATAAGAGCTTATTAGGGGAAACACGAAACACCAACTTTTTAAATGAGCTTGTAAAGAAACAGGTTAAGCAATAAAATTGATATGGTGTGTATTCGAATCCGATTTTATATAGCCTTTTCTTATCGACAAAATGAAATGATAAAAGTGTATATATGACATATATATAACGTGTTAAATGAAATATACGATTCGTTAATAATAAAATGAGTTTGATAAGTAATAAAGCGAGTATGTAAGTGTCGAGTAGAGATAAAACACAAGTTCTTAGCCATCCTTTAAGGAGGTCATAGCGTAAAACGTAAAAAATAAATAAAGGAAAGCGTAAAAATGCATTAAACGAAATATACGATCGAAATAAATAATGAACAATGCATGGTTGAATATAAATTGATAAGAACGAGTTGGAAAAGGTTTAGGAAGACTCACAATCACCTAAATGGTGGAGTTTAACATTCGAATGAGTCAAGAACACGTTTAGAACTTTTGTAATACGCTAGAACCGATTACAAGGACTTCGAATGGTGCTATATGACTTGAACTTGGCTCGAATCGAATGGGAAATACTTCTGGTCCTTGAGAACTCTCGACAAGGGAGAAAGCTTGAGATAAAATGGGATAAAACTTCTTGTGTGTGAAAGGGAGTTATGGTAAGTGTATGTATGCATGTATTATGTATCGTATGCATAGTATAATACTCCACAAGTTGCTTGTTTGGATGTTTTAGCAGAGAATAAGAATAATTACTCGAGTATTAGATAACTTAGGAGGGGGTTTTGTGGGTGGTTTGGTCTCTAACACAAGTATGTGTTACATATATGTCTCGTATGGCATTTTAAGGGTGCAACACAACATTTCAACGTGCAACATTGAGTACAAAGGTGAGAAACAAGTTTGTGAACTCATAATAGATCATAGAAAATCAAATGTCTAGGTGAAAACCAGTTTTGATCGAGTTGTGTTAAAAAAAATAATTATCGAGTGAGTTGGTACATGTCTCGATGGGGTTATACTTTGGTTCTCGTTTGGGGATCAAATGTTCGAGTGAGAAATTAGGATTCGGCATACTAATTCTTTGCTGGGGGGGGGGGGATTTGATTGATGCAAAATATTGTATAACTTGTGTATCGAATTTAAAAGAAAATGGGGTAAAGTAAGTGGGATTTAGTCGATTGTTATAAAGTTTAATAAAACTAAAAATTGTTGGATTGGGCTTTGGAATAGTAACAGGCCAAATGGTTGGGCCAAGAATTGTAGATTGATCCGTTTGGTTATATTTGAGTGTGTTAGATTATTTGTGGTGCATGTGTGAGCTCGTTCCAATGTGTTTGTAATATAATAGCAAAATTTTAAATTTTGACCATAAAAATGGTTAACTGAACTGTATTAGAATTTAATACTTGATTAGCAATGTACAAATTACTGGGGAATTTTACAGGTTGCTACAGTACCTACCCGTCAAACAGAATTCCGTCTCGGAATTAAATCTAAGATAGTTGTTATGGGTGACTATGGGAATAAATGGGGGTATTTGTCGCGAATTTGATCTTCACGTTCCCATGTGTACTCTGGCCCTCGTTTAGAGTTCCATCTAACTTTGACAATGGGAATACGGTTTTGCTTAAGTTGTTTTATCTCCCTGTCCATTATTTCTGCTGGTTCTTCCGTGAACACGAGTTTGTCATCAAGTCTGATTTCTTTCAGTGGTATGATGAGAGTTTTGTCCGACAAACATTTCTTTAGTTGTGAAACATGAAATGTGGGGTGTACTCTACTGAGTTCTTCTGGGAGTTCGAGTTTGTAAGCAATTGGACCAATCCTTTCAAGGATTTTGAATGGTCCAATGTACCTGGGATTCAACTTTTCACGTTTTCCAAAGCGTATCATTCCCTTCCATGGGGAAACTTTTAACATAACTCTGTCACCGACTTGAAATTCCATGGGTTTTCATCTTACATCAGCGTAACTCTTTTGTCTGTCACGAGCAGCTTGTAGTCGTTGCCTGATCTTAAAAATCTTTTCTGTTGTGTCGTGTATCAGTTTTGGTCCTGTGAGTTGTATGTCACCAACTTCTGTCCAACAAACAGGTGATTTGCACTTTTGACCATAAAGTGCTTCAAATGGTGCCGCCTTGATGCTGGCATGGTAACTGTTGTTGTAAGAAAATTCAGCTAATGGTAAGTGTTTATCACAACCTTTTCCAAAGTCTATCATACATGCTCGGAGCATGTTTTCTAAGGTTTGGATCATTCTTTCACTCTGCCCATCAGTCTGAGGGTGTGATAACGCTCAAAATGAACATGTTTTTAGTCACGTTATCGTTAGATTTGTGCATCATATTTGGTTATATTTGTGTATATTTGCTACTAAATCATGAAAAAGTGTATATGCAAGTAAATATAGCCAAGTACAGGAAAAGATGATAAAAAGATGAAGAAATGAAGAAATTATGCACATTTGAAGAATCACAAGAAAGAAACGAGAAAAGAACCACACAAGAATTCAAGGATTTGATAAAGTCAAGATTTCTATGTTTATGTATCAAGAAAAGATCAAGTTCTATGGAAGGAAATAGTGGTACAACAAAGGATCAAGCACGTAACGAGAAAAGGAAGAAAAAATAAAGTATGCATGGCAGAATGGCCCATCCGATCGGATGGTGCCCGCATCCGATTCGGATGGGAGAAAAGTGATTTACCGAGAGATCCAACCGATCGGTTGGAGGAGACTGAAGTTACAAAAACGCATTTAATGACGAATTTAAGCCCCATAATCATGGTGGCTTATCATTTCTTGGTTATTTACTGATTAAGGACGTTTTTTGCTTGAGGGAAAAGGGTTCCTTCACTTATTTAAAGAACCCTTGGCTAGTTTACAAAGTGTGACAAACTAAAAGCCTAGTAAGGCTTACACCAAGTCTTGCTAAACTTATTATCATTGCCCGAAAGCTTGTAGTTGCTGTGAGAACGTCCAGGGAACCTTGAGTTCAAGTCTCAAGAGTTGTGTCCAAGTGTGGAGTTGTTTACGTGTGATCATAGGCGATTGGAGGAGAGTGGTTGCTATAGTTCCACAATTCTAGTTCTTGTAATTTCACAACTAGGTATTTCTTGTTTGAGTTATTATGAACTACTTTTACTTTAAGATGAATGAAAGTATGGTTGATTACTTGTGTTTGATTATGATTATTATGGAGTGATTTTGGTTATGCTTGTGTGTATGATGTGATAATTGTTGGAGTATTCTTATTTCATAGTGATGCATGAAATCATATCTTGTTTTATGAGTTTGTTGAAATACAATCTAATCTTGCTTAATTGGTTGGTAAAAATAGTTTTAAAGATTAACAAAGGCCGAAAGGATTTTCTTTATGTTTTTATGCCAAAAAGTTAGTGCACGAATTAGTATGGATTATGGTGTGTGACAAGCACCATATTAACTCATTAAAATGGATTTGGAAACGATTTCATCACGAGAAAAGGCCGAAAGGATTCGTAGGAATTCTTAGAATAAGAAATGATTTTCAAACAACAAAGAGTCTAATAGAATTATCGCACTAGTTAACAAAGGCCGAAAGGAATTAACTAGGAGATTGAATTCTTAGAGATGATTTCTCATGATAAAAACCATTGATTGTGAATCACTCATTTTAAAGTTGTGCATCATTACAAGTTACACCAAACTTGTTAGATTACTCAAAACAATTGTCAAGGAATTACACACAAGTATATTTTTTTTGATTGATTGATTTTTACTTACCTTAGAATTTACACCAAATCGGATTGACAATCCTTTTTGTCAAAACTTATTTTGCAAACCCAAACCACAATTCCCTTGGGACGATCTCAACTTACCCACCTTTACTACTATGGACGAGTATACCTGCTCGTATGTGTTGATTAGAGAATTGGATAAATTGGCTTTATAAATTTTTAAAACTTGCACTACACACGACACATCAAGTTTTTTGCGCCGCTGCTGGGGAATTGTCTAAATTACTTGGTAGTTTGGTTTGCTAGTTTATAAGTTTTGTATTAAAAAAAAGTAAAAATTTTTGGTTCGGAGCCAACTGGACCGGATGGATTTCCATTCGATCGGTTGGTGGCCTCGGTTTTTTTTGTTTTGTTTTTAGGATTAAGTGTTAATTTTCAGTTATTATGTTTATTTAATGTTATGTTTAATGTATTTAAGTGGTAGAAGTAATTAAGTTAATTAAATAGGGTAATAAGAATAGTTTTTTTTACATGCTTTAATGTTTTTAATTAATTTTAGTTAATAGAGTTAATTTTAGTTTAATGATTGTTAGCTAAAGAGTTTTAATTAATTATGCAAGTTAATCAGTTTAATTATTATTAAAGTTAAGAATTAATTATTAAGATTAATGGGTTAGTAAGTTATTAATTATGTGTTAATTGTCATCTTTATTAATTGGTTTAATTTTAGTTTTTATTTTTATTGTATTTATTTATTAAGTTTTTAGTCTTCAATAAAATTAAAAAAAAAAATAAAAAAAATAGAAAAGTTCGATCTAACCGATCGGATGCTGCCCGCATCCGATTTGGTTGGGCAAATCTGAGTTTTAACGATTCAACCATCCGATCAGATGGGTTCTAATACCGAACGGATGGATGCCTCGGTAAAATTTTGTAAAATTTTTAATTCTAAGTTATTTTGAAGTTTTAATAGTTAGAAGTTGTTTGTTTGTTTGCTTTGATTTTATTTTTAAGTTATCTCGATTATAACTAACCTTCACGCTAATAGTTTGGATTTCTTTTGTTTTTGTGGTTATGTTATAGTTAGTGTTTAAGTAGAATGGAGAGTTTAAGCGGAGTTTCGGAATACTTGAGAAATTTGGAAGAAATGTTGAAAGATTCAGGTGATTCATAGGAAAGTTTGGGAAATATTTTGGAAGAAGCAAAGGTTGATTTGGAAAGACAAGAAGAAGTGGGAGAAAGTCATGTTAATTCACCTAAGGAGAAAAGAGTTGTTGTGTTTACACAAGCACCACCTAAGGAGTTTGATGCACCGTTCATGAGGTACTCTACACCTTGTGGAGTGGAAGGTATTAAAGCTTGAGATGCTCAGCTTAACATGGAATATGGAGACAACTATATTACGGAAGATATGCTTGGTAAGCTTGGTTTTGTTAGGCTTGACTATGCGGATTATGGAAGAAAGATAGTGAGAGATGTGAATGTTAATATTCATGGTCATGTGTTCAAAGTTGATTTTGTTGTTTTGGAATATGGGAATGCGGATGAACCAGAAGTTGTGTTTGGTAGAGATTTTATGGTTAAGACTAAATGTAGGATTGATTTTGCATTGGGAGAGATGAGGATAGATGTTGATGATATGGTAGAAGAAAAGGTAGGAAAGGGAGAGATTGTTAAACTGGGCAAAGCAAATAGAAAGAAAACACCACTTAACAAACTTACCCAACCCTCCACCCCTAAGAATGAGAGTTCTTCATCTAGTTCACCACCAAAAACACTACAAATAGTTAAACCATTAACCCAAAAGCAAAAAGAAGCAATTCTGGAAAATTTGGAAACAAAGTTTAAGGAGCTTATGGAGGAGAAGCCGGTTATTGAAGTGTTGAATAATTACATGACTTATCGTAAGAAGTTGGATGCAGTTATGATGGCAAGGGCTAGGTTAGAGGATAAGAATTTTGATGAGATTGCAAGAGAAAGGATAGTTGAGAATGGGTTGCCTAAAAAGGAGAGTGATCCGGGAAATTTTGTGTTGCCTATTAAAGTAAATGGAACCGATGCGATGTATGCGTTGGCTGACACAGGAGCAAGTGTGAATGTAATGCTGTATCCATTGTATAAGAGATTAGGACTTGGTAATCCTCAACCAAATCAGTATAATCTTACTATGGAGATGATAATTCACGAGTAAAAGCGATGGGAGAAGTAAAGAATGTTAGAGTCCAAATAGGATATCAAGCTTTCTTAGCCGATTTTCTTGTGCTTAATATTCCGGTGGACTATGACTATAAGTGATGGAATCTTGAAGCATACCTATTATCCTAAGCCTAGAGGAAAGATTGTTAAAGAAGTTCATGGTGAAGAAGAAGAAGAAGAAAACCATTTGGGTTGTTTTGAAGTAGGTAGAGATGAAGAAGGGAGGCCTAAATATGGGCCGGTTGTCCCAAGTTACTTTGATATTGAAGATGAGATGGAAAGAGCTCTAGCGATGGAGGCTTTCTGATGCGTGGTTTTGTAACCTTACAACAGGTTTTACCTCTCGAGGGATCTCAAGAGGCTTACAACCCCACCAGGCAGTGTACCTGACCGATGTAGTATAGTGTAGTGGTAAGTACGGGGGATTGATCGTTCTCCACAGGGAATAGTGTTCGTTAGGTGTGAAAGGCTACTCTAATTAGGTCTAAGGGTTGAGGAAGATTCTTTTTATGTTTTTATAATTTTTATGAAAGCAAGTAAAATCTCGGTTTTGAAGGAGTGGGCGGAATTAGTTGCTAGTCAACTAACCCAAATTACTACAAATGCAATAAAATAAAATAACAAAAATGAAAATGTGGTGAGAAACTTATGTGTAGAGAAATGTGTTTACTTAGATTTCCTTACTCCCTAACTATCTTTTACCGGTTAATTAGTGTGTATTAGTCGCGTGGATGATGGGTGTATTCCTTAATACCATTCGTGGGGTGGCGTACTTACTTCCCCAAACTCTACAAACTCCTACTTCACTCCTATGTCGAGCCGGCTAGGAAGCTCCTAACATGGGATCACTAGAATTCGCTTGTACATTAAATACAACCATAAAAACCTTTAGTACGCGTTTGGTTCATGTTTCTTAAGACGTTCAAGCAAGTTACCGAATAGGAAGTTAGCCAGTTTTCTTAAGCCTAACATAGATAAACAATCATCCAATACAACTAACAACACACTAACAACCAATAATCAATAGCTAGGTTTCATTAGATCTAAGCAAACACAAGATAAAATTAGCCTAACATGTTAAACAAAAGACAAGCATAAGATAGAATCAAACAACACATAGACATATTGAATGATTAATTGATAACTTATCTTTCAATGAAACATGGAAGATCTCAAGGCAAAAAGCCCTGAAAAAGTAGCTAAAATCGTCTTAGGGTTTTATCCCAAAATTCCACACACTAAGCTCTCTCTTAATGACAAAAAATTAGAAAACTATATATAGATTTTTGGATCTGACGGCGTCACCTTATGCATTGTGACGCCGTCACCTCGCCGCTTTTAGGGTTCCCGGGTGACCTTCTTGACGCCGTCCCTCTTTAGCTCTTCAAAAATCCATTCTGGCCTATCAAGGCTTGACGCCGTCGAACATTGAACGTGACGCCGTCCCCTTATGATTTAAGCCGTGACGCCCTTGATTTAGTTAAAGCGTGACGCCGTCAGAATTCTCATGCTAACTCACTGGCCCGTCATGAGTAAATTTCACATCCCACTTTTCTTGCCAAGGCATGACGCCGTCAAGAGATGATTCTGACGCCGTCAAAGGTAAATTTCAGCCGATTTTGAGACTTTGTCGTATTCTTCACTTTAATGCTCCAAAAACGTCCAAAATGCCTCCTTTTCCAGATTTCTCCTCAAAAGTACCTAAAATGACAAAAGGAACGATTTAGGGCAATATTTGATCAAATAAATACGATTTCGGGCTTAAATGACCCCTTAAAAGCGGTACACTTTTCGCCTCATCAAATACCCTTACACTTGAGATTTGCTTGTCCTCAAGCAAATGCGCTTTTATTCTAATCAAAATACAAGTTAGGGGTCATTTAATGCAAACATAAAAGTAATTACAACAAATATTCGTTCCACTTCAATCATAATAAGCACGGAGATTACACACTAGCACCTCACAAGTAGTGTTTAGATACTCACATCTCTCAAGTGTCATCAAAATAAATCTCATAAATGAAAACGGAAAATATCTCTCACTACCTGTCATAGCAAATAGATTACCATAGGCTTGGGAAAGGATCGAAAACCTCCTCCACTAGGCGTAAGCACCTAAGATAAACTATCAAAGAGGGCTTTTAAATGGGTTATAACGTTAGGTGTAGGGAAAAGGAAAACACGGTTTTGTTGGATAAGGGATATTTTACTGGTGGCGAGTTAAAGATCTTGGTCAATTACATGTACTATACAATGTTGCTAAGCCAAGACTAGACTCGATCTTAAGCTAGAAACGAAATAACAAAATAACAAGAACATAAAACAAACATAAAATGAAACGGGATGGTAGTCCGTATGTTTTTTTCTATTTTTCATTTTCTCATTTTTTTGTGTTTTTCTTGATTTTTTTTTTTTTTTTTTTTATACACTCTTGCCCTACCATCCAAAATAATACATCATAGGGGCGTTGCATCCCCTTACACTTGAATTTTTACATAACTTTACAAATACTAATCTAATGACTCGAATTAAGATAATTGAAAAACTTGGAGTACTTTTAAAACATTTAGCACATATGGGGGTAATAAATGATGTTCTTCCCCATTACTCCATTACACTAGTACTTTACCCATGAGTCCCAATCGTCCCAAAACAATATGTACAAGGATATGACTCGACTTAGCAACCATGTAATCAACTAGATAATTAACTTGGGTTTAAACAAATGTTGTAACAATAATGCACTAAAGATGAGTGCATACAAGGTAGGCTAAGGCGATTTGGGTGTACATTTTAGTGGGGTGTAACAAATTCTTCCTTTAAGTAAAATGCTTAAAGGTCGAAATGAAAAGATAGGCTCTGAGGGGTGTACTAGGGGTATCGTGTACTAAAAATGAGTACAACGCAAAGGGTGTGGGAGAATTACTTGACCAATGTAGCCAACGTAATTATAACAAAAACACAGGTGTAAAACAATGGGTTAATCCTAATGCCTCTTATCATGTAGTAAATCTAACTACACGAATGTAGTCTCACTTGTGGCCTTGGAATGGTCCTAACGCAAGTTCTAGAATCTAAGTGCTACCGGTACACACATCATAGCATAAATGCTTTTCCTACCAATTCTAGGGGCGAACCTCACATATTTGGGGGTGGAAAATTTTTTTAGTGGTACGGTTTTTGTGCTAGTCATATAATTCCTATCCATGAGACGCTCATTAAGATCAAAGTTTCACTCCTATATGTTGTAAAAAATTTTAAATTTGGCACTAAAATTACCTTAATCAAGTATTTCTCTTAGTTTTATTACACATCTACTATTAAACAAACAAAAATCAAGCGCAATGGCATTCTCTAAAATCGTACTTTTATCCTCCCCTTACACTTAAGATGAACATTGTCCCCAATGTTCAAATAACAAGATGTAAAAAAGAAAAAAAATAAAAGAATGAAATCAAATACTCCCCTGATTCGCTCGTTGGATAGTGAAATTACACGGTTAAATCTTCCTCCAAAGAGAATGTTGAAGCTCCATGACTAATGCATCGCCATAAGCTTGATTCCATAACATTTCCTTGTCCAAAATAACCTGTTGAACCTGAGAAAACAAACACGAAAACCTGCATAACATCGGCGGGATAAATCTATATATAAGGATATAATGCTTGTGGAATGATAATTTTGCAGATTCCTGGAGATTATAAGTTGGAGATTTTAATAAAAACCTTTTAAAAACAAAACTTTCAAAAATTTCTGGAAATTAAATCTGACGCCGTCAGGTTATAACCCCTGACGCCGTCAGAAATGACCTGACAAAAATTTTCATTTTAAGTTTCCGGAAAATTTCTGGAAAAACCTTTACCTTACTTCCTGGAAATCCTGCAAAACATCACTATGACTCGATACAAGCATTTGACTCAAACAAACACAAATATGTATGTTAATTTATTATTATTACGATTCATGTTCATATGTGTTCTAATAAACCGATTTAGATTTCCCTTACACTTATCTTTTGCAAAATACCTTTATATGTAGTTAAGACGAAGTTAAAAACAAAATAAAGCATTTTCACAATTTACTTTTGAACATGAATCAATACTAATAAAAATTAAACATACATACGGAAGCAAATAAAATCAAACAAACAAATAAACAAACACACAAAGCAAATAAAACAAATAAAGCTTGGGTTGCCTCCCAAGAGCGCTTGTTTTTGTTTGAGTCACGAGCCTGACTCTACCCTTATTTAACGGAAATAGGGGAGGTTTTCCCTACACTTAGGATTAAGTGCGGGTGATAGTAGCGATACACACCAGCTCGGTAGGAGTATGCCACGTGAAAAAAGAGTGGTGGATGAATTATATGCTCAAAGGGGTGTGCTCCTTTCATCATAACCTTGCCTAGTTCACTTTGGTCAATGGGTGATTTTGAGTTTCCTCCTAAAAAGGGATCATCTTCTATCAACTTCGAGAGATTCCTAGTTGGGAATCCATCTTGACCTAATAAACCCGGTTTGAACCCATAGTGTTTCTTGTGATCAATCATGAATGGGTGATGTAAGTATGAAAGGTTATGGTTCACTCCTATGTTGTCTTCCTCACTACAAGGCTCAGAGTCTACTACCTTAATCATAAGACTACCCGGACTATATGTTTTGATGGGTGGATCGGGACCTAATTCAATTCCTAAATTTTCATCCAAGGATGGAAGATTAGGTAACGGTTTTGGTTGAGGCTCCGGCTCATCAAAACTAGGAACTTCCATAGGACTAAAAGAAAGGTTGTGATCACTAAAAGCATTCAAACCTATTTCTTCTAGTTGTGTTTGGTCCAAGGGCTCTACCTCAATTGGGGTTCCTAAAGTCTCTTCTACTTCTTCTGAATAAGTCACGGGCGGTGTGTATGCCTCAAATGATGGTAGGACTTGTGGGGTATTTGGCGGGCTTGGATTTTCTACTTTATCATCCATCTTATCAAGATCACCTATATCCTCAACATGTGTTTCATTATAATCCAACCCTAACATTTTCCCAAGTATCTCAAGTGCTTCTCTAGGCATCTTAACTTCTATATCCGAATCATAAGGATCATCCTCAATATTATGACTGCTATATTCAAATTGCCCAAAAGATTCATCATGTGTTTCTTGAGATTCATCATCATCGATCATAAAACCTAGGTCTTTTTGATCAATGTGATCATGTTCGGCTAAATCCTCCATCACATCAAGGTCACCTATGTGTTTGTTTTGTACTATGGCATTACATGACAACCACTTAGGTATCTCAACACTAATGTATTCATCCCCAAACAAACTTGTTTCATGATCCAGGAAATTTATATTCAATTGACTTGTACTAACGTTTGTTGGGTTGTCTACCCTATAATAATATTGGGCACAATCTTCTATGGCATCCCATGCTTCTTCAGCACTTAATTCCCTAAAGTCCCCATTGGCAAAATCCTCAATGCGCATTTGGTCATTTTGGCCAACACGATAGTAAAAGGTTCGGGTTAGGGATGCTAAAGCGAAACTATGATGAGGGAATTTTCGGAGTAAATTTCTAAAACGAGTCCATGCATCATATATGGGTTCATCTCGATATTGTTTGAAATTCGAGATGTCAATAGGGTAGAATGGCCTTTGTGGTTGGTGGTATGGTGGATTCGCGTACTCCATAATGGTGAACGGAAGAGTCAATGGAAATTACGAACAAACACACAAAGAAAAAGATAGACTAAAGAAAACCTAGAAAAATAAAAATAAAATCTCACTAGAAAGGAATCTAGTGAGTAGACCTATAAAATAAAAATTCAACCTAAACAATAACTATTCCCCGGCAGCGGCGCCAAAAACTTGATGCGTGGTTTTGTAACCTTACAACAGGTTTTACCTCTCGAGGGATCTCAAGAGGCTTACAACCCCACCAGGCAGTGTACCTGACCGATGTAGTATAGTGTAGTGGTAAGTACGGGGGATTGATCGTTCTCCACAGGGAATAGTGTTCGTTAGGTGTGAAAGGCTACTCTAATTAGGTCTAAGGGTTGAGGAAGATTCTTTTTATGTTTTTATAATTTTTATGAAAGCAAGTAAAATCTCGGTTTTGAAGGAGTGGGCGGAATTAGTTGCTAGTCAACTAACCCAAATTACTACAAATGCAATAAAATAAAATAACAAAAATGAAAATGTGGTGAGAAACTTATGTGTAGAGAAATGTGTTTACTTAGATTTCCTTACTCCCTAACTATCTTTTACCGGTTAATTAGTGTGTATTAGTCGCGTGGATGACGGGTGTATTCCTTAATACCATTCGTGGGGTGGCGTACTTACTTCCCCAAACTCTACAAACTCCTACTTCACTCCTATGTCGAGCCGGCTAGGAAGCTCCTAACATGGGATCACTAGAATTCGCTTGTGCATTAAATACAACCATAAAAACCTTTAGTACGCGTTTGGTTCATGTTTCTTAAGACGTTCAAGCAAGTTACCGAATAGGAAGTTAGCCAGTTTTCTTAAGCCTAACATAGATAAACAATCATCCAATACAACTAACAACACACTAACAACCAATAATCAATAGCTAGGTTTCATTAGATCTAAGCAAACACAAGATAAAATTAGCCTAACATGTTAAACAAAAGACAAGCATAAGATAGAATCAAACAACACATAGACATATTGAATGATTAATTGATAACTTATCTTTCAATGAAACATGGAAGATCTCAAGGCAAAAAGCCCTGAAAAAGTAGCTAAAATCGTCTTAGGGTTTTATCCCAAAATTCCACACACTAAGCTCTCTCTTAATGACAAAAAATTAGAAAACTATATATAGATTTTTGGATCTGACGGCGTCACCTTATGCATTGTGACGCCGTCACCTCGCCGCTTTTAGGGTTCCCGGGTGACCTTCTTGACGCCGTCCCTCTTTAGCTCTTCAAAAATCCATTCTGGCCTATCAAGGCTTGACGCCGTCGAACATTGAACGTGACGCCGTCCCCTTATGATTTAAGCCGTGACGCCCTTGATTTAGTTAAAGCGTGACGCCGTCAGAATTCTCATGCTAACTCACTGGCCCGTCATGAGTAAATTTCACATCCCACTTTTCTTGCCAAAGCATTACGCCGTCAAGAGATGATTCTGACGCCGTCAAAGGTAAATTTCAGCCTATTTTGAGACTTTGTCGTATTCTTCACTTTAATGCTCCAAAAACGTCCAAAATGCCTCCTTTTCCAGATTTCTCCTCAAAAGTACCTAAAATGACAAAAGGAACGATTTAGGGCAATATTTGATCAAATAAATACGATTTCGGGCTTAAATGACCCCTTAAAAGCGGTACACTTTTCGCCTCATCACTTTCTATAACCCGTTTAAGAATATTTTTGTGTTTAACAAATTGATAGATTTTCTTGGATCTTTATCGGTCCAATTGAAGAATTTGGAATGGGGACCCGAAGGAGCTACTGTTTACAAAAAGGAAAAAAAGGATGGAGAATGGCATGTGAAGTTTGATATAGTTTGTCCGGATGGAAGGAACTTTACAAGGAAGTTTAAAACGCAAATGCCTAACCGAAAGTTGTCCAGGAAGTTCCAAAATGAAGATATCTTGAGGCACGAATATTTTGAAGGATGAAAGACAAGAGTTTGAAGAATAAAAGCACAAAGCTTGTGCTAGTGTTTTGTTTGTTTTCTCTTTAATTTTTATGCATTTTAGTAGTTTAATGTTTGCATTTAAGTTTAAGTTTAAGTTTGAGTTTAGACCTTTTAATTGTCTTGGTTTATTAAGTTTTAAGTTTATGAAGTTATGTTTTGAGTTTAAGAGTTAAGTTTTGTTTTAGAAGTTGTAGAGATAGAATTGAAAAACAAGTTGGGAGATTAAGTGTGTTGAAGTGTTTTTCATGCTTAAAAGAAGTATTTTTGAAGAGTAAAAACACTTCTCATTTGTTTTTACAAGTGTGAAAAAGTGTTGACAAAAGAAAAGTGAAGTTTTTGCAAAAATTCAATCCGAATTGGTTGGATCAAATACTGATCGGATGGATTGAATTATATATACTCAAGATTTCAAAAATCACAAAAAACACACACACACTCAATCCACCAAACTTGGGGTTCAAAAATTCGACCATTAGAAGTCTATTAAGTGTTGCAGGAGTGTTGAAGGATCATCTATGGCACCTAAACAAGTAAGTAACATCATCAATTTGTACTAATTTGGTTTTAATTCGAATTTCTTTAATTAGGTAAAAATTTGGGTATTTTTGATATAGTTCGAATTGAGATGTAATTTTTTGTGGAATAGATGGGTAAATGATTGAGGAATTCATTGCAAAAAGAGTTAGAAAGAATGATTAAGTTTTGAAGAAGAATTGATTGATTGAATTTTCGGATTAAAATGGGTCAAAACTTTAAATCGATTTGGATTGAAATTGATGATTTCCAGGTGTTATTTACTTGTTGATTAGTGATTCTAGGATGATGCATTGTTGATTAGCACATCAATGGAAGAGATTTGATTTGGTAGTGTCCATATGTTCTATAAAGATTGAGAAATCATGCGAATATGTTATGAACGTGTTTGGAGACTAGTGGGATATGTAGGAGCTATGATAATCGATCAAATGCATGATAGGATAGAGCTGGATTATTGGAATTGATTAGAAATCGGAAAAGAAAAAAATTTTGAGACAAAAAGCCTCAACCGATTCGGTTGCGGGGAGATACCGATCGGTTGGGTTGGGACATTTACTCCATCCGATCGGATGGTGAGTAATACCTATCGGATGGAAGGCTCGGTAAATAAAAATGAAAATTTTTTCAAACGAGTTTTGCGACTTCTAAATCATTTAGTCTTGGTTTTAATGCTCTTATACTATCATATGTTTGTGTTTTCTACAGAGTTATCTTGCAGGTGGTTCGAGTTCATCAAGTGGAAGAGTAAATCCGATTGTAACGAAGTATGTGCAAAGGAATACTAAGAGTAAGGTCCAATATACTCTCAGTCATGAAAGTAATGAAAACTTGAAGTTCAGCAAGGTTAAGAGCAAGGAGGAAAAGCACGCTTTTCGGGAGCGTCTTTCGAAGCTACAAGGGAGAACCATTGCTAAACCAAGGTTAGTCGATTGGAGTTTGTTTGCGGAGTATAATTGTGAGACTGAGTTAAGAAATATGAAGAGAATGTCGTATGTTTATGAGGGAGACGGTGATAGTTTTGAAGATCTTTTGTGGGAAAGAGCGTTTAGTATTTATGAGAATGTTAACCGAGAATGGTGTTTGGAGTTTTTCTCCACATTTTATTTTGAAAGGAAGATTGTGGATGTTGTGAATGATAGATGTATCTGGTTTAGGCTCTGTGGTAGGGAACATGTTTATACTTTTCCGGAGTTTGCTGTAGTTCTTGGTCTATACGATCAAGATGAAATTGAGCATCGTTTGTTTCCAGTTCATTTTGCAAGGTTGGTAAGAAAGCATAATGATTATGAGGGTCTAGCGGATTATTGGAATAGAGTAGGAGATCCAGGTTGTAGTAGAAGGAACTCATCCAAGTTAAGGAGTCCTATTATGAAGATTTTACAAAAGTTGATCACTTGGGGGGGGGGGGTTGCATAGAACAGGTAGCAGGGATAAGTGCAATCAACCGGATATGTGGCTAATGAAATTGTTGGAGGAGGATAAGAATGGGAATGCGGCTTGGATAATAGCCGAGTATCTTTCAAGAAGAGCACCAGGGATAAAAGATAATAGTGTGATTTGTGGAGGTCACTATGTGACTATGTTGGCAAGAAATTGGGGTTATTTTGAGTATGAGGAATTGGAAAAATGTTCAGAAATGAAGGAGAGTGAGACGTGGGATGATAAAAGTTTCGGTAAAGCGTTGGATAGGAAAACAAAGACGTTGGGAGCTGTGATAGAACCAACGATGGGCGCACCTCATGGAGCACCACAACAACCCTATCAACAACAGCCGTATCAACCACCACAACCAATTAGGTATGTTAATGCTCCAGGTAGTTTTGACTCGGGATGGGGAGATTGGAACCGCGAATTGAATGAGATAGAATGTAGGGAAGTTTGGAGAGATTCTATGATGATGAGGCAAAATTACAACTATGATTATTCCATGCCGATGATTCAACATGTAGCTCGTGATGCTAACTATGAGGTACTTCCCTACAATCCACCAAATGTTCCACCCTACCCAATTCAGTATGACCCATATCCTGGCCAATATCCTTATCCGTATCCCGGGTATGCACCATTTGCCGATCCAGTGCCAGTTTATGGTAGAGTCCCTACAGTTGGAAGTTCGAGCTACAATATAGGAGGTTCTTCGTCAGGTGTTGGAAAGAAAAGGCCCAAGTTTACAGTTTTTGAGGATGAAGAAGAAGAGGAGGATGATGACGAGAGTGAAGATGAGCGGGTTCATGGCAATGAACACATGGATGCCGATGATTGATGATCATCGAAGATTTGGTTGAGCATTGGTTATGATTTAAAAACAATGTTGGTTGAATAATTTCTATCTCCACTACTTTTAACTTAACTTTATTAGGATTTTATTATTCATGGTTTGTTTTGAACTACTTTTGTTTGTTTTAGTATTTTGCTTTTTTTGTTTCGCATATAGTTTTTGCAGTTTTTTTTGTAGGGGAAGAATTCGCGAAAGCTTAGTGTTGATAAATATTCAAAGTTAGGAGAACTCATGTGCTTACGTAAGATCAAATAAATCTATGCGAATTTTTTTTCCGGGTAGCATTTTATTTTACTTTTTTTTTTTTTTATTCTCTAAATTTTTCCCATTTCCTTTACTTTTAAGTTCATTTTATTACATTGAGGACAATGCAAAACTTAAGTGTGGGGGAGGGAAGAAAATAGGAAAAATTGGTATGATTTTTAAATTTTAGTTTTTAGTAGAATTTTGGGATTCGAGTGACTAGAGTTGGGTTCGCCCTTGATGTCTAGTTATTTATTTTGATTCAATGGTAAGAATGAGGCTATTTGAAAATTTTTGGAATTTAATCAAGTAAGGAGAGTTATTGATAACTATTGCTAGTACATGTTATAACCCACCTTAAATTGTGAGGATTTAAGCCTTTTTGTATAAAGCATTTCTTATGCTCTATATTTCGTTATGAGTATGCCGGTGATCATGTTGATTCTAGAACTTGTACGTGTTATGCATTACGGTTAAAATTACTTTCGAGTAATAAAATATATTCAAATGATAAGAGGCAAATTAGGATTTACACCAAATGGCCTTCCGTTTACAAAAATATTTTTGCTGACCGCATTGGTTAGTTATCCTTAGTATTTGGAACCCATTTGTTAGCGTTAATATTTTACGCTAGATACCCTTAGTTACACCTTCTGAGCCTTATCTTTTCTTTTGATTAAATCCAGAAAAGTACAAAAAGATTTTACACCTTACACCTTAGCATTACCCGAATCAAGTTCAATTGAAGTTCAAAACTAGTTATTTTTTGATGATTACATGTTGACCACACTTTGTATGTGTATATGTTGTTTCATTGAAGGAGGTCACTACTCTTATTTGTATTTTTGTAGCGTGTGCTCATCCGAAGTGTGGGGGTGACGAGAAAGAAGTTGAAAAAAAAAGGGAAAATAAAGAGGGGGAATGAATAGCCAATGAGCTATGAATGTATGGAATGATGAAAATAAAATAGTCAATGAGCTATTAAGGAAGGAAGGAGTTAGTATGAGATGCGGAAGAATGATAATCGAAGAAGTTTGGTTGAGTGATCATTTAAGGTATAAAGAGTTGGGAACGGAATTTGGACTTGATTCTTATTTATTCGTTTTTATTTTGTAGAAACCAATCACAAATAATTCCCATGTCTTATCCTTACCTTTACCAATTACTTGATTCGTTGTTAGCTTTTGAGCATCCGGATTTAGTGATGGCTTTGTCTAGATATGTAGTGCATGGATGTTCTAGTGACCATCCGGGTTTTTGAATAGTTGAAAAACGTTACTAGCGAGCTAGTACGTGTTTTGGTGACCATCTGTTATCCAAATAACGTCGTTAGCGAACCAAGGTACAATCTAGTGACCATCCGTTGCTTGGCTAGTCAAGAATTCATTGTTAGCGAGCTATTACATTCTTGTATGAAATATTTGCACAATAGCTAGGTAACCTTAACCTTTAAACTTAAACCCGAATAAAAGACCTCATTGATGTTTTATTATGTTGTTTTGATACTCGTACAAGCTTATGGTAAGAAACATGAATCATGTCTGAGCAATTGAGTGATATGCCATTAAATTTACCCTTGAGTGTTGAGTGAATTTAAAAATCCTATGAGAGGAGCTTAGTTATGTTATCAAGCTTGAATTAACTTGTTTATGTTTCAAGAATTTTTCACACCTAAAAGTTAAAATGACAATTGTTCCATTGGGATAGTTGTTGGATTTTTAGAACCATAATGAAGATGCCATTGAGTTCAGTTTTCTTAAAGCTAGACTTGCTCGAGGGCGAGCAAAACTCAAGTGTGGGGGATTTGATAACGCTCAAAATGAACATGTTTTTAGTCACGTTATCGTTAGATTTGTGCAACATATTTGGTTATATTTGTGTATATTTGTTACTATATCATGAAAAGTGTATATGTAAGTAAATATAGCCAAGTACAGGAAAAGATGATAAAAAGATGAAGAAATGAAGAAATTATGCACATTTGAAGAATCATGAGAAAGAACAGAGAAAAGAACCACACAAGAATTAAAGGATTTGATAAAGTCAAGATTTCTATGTTTATGTATCAAGAAAAGATCAAGTTCTATGGAAGGAAGTAGTGGTACAACAAAGGATCAAGCAAGTAACGAGAAAAGGAAGAAAAAATAAAGTATGCATAGCAGAATGGCCCATCCGATCGGATGGTGCCCGCATCCGATTCGGATGGGAGAAAAGTGATTTACTGAGAGATCCAATCAATCGGTTAGACCTCAATACCGATCGGTTGGAGGAGGCTGAAGTTACAAAAACGCATTTAATGACGAATTTAATCCCCATAATCATGGTGGCTTATCATTTCTTGGTTATTTACTGATTAAGGACATTTTTTGCTTGAGGGAAAAGGGTTCCTTCACTTATTTAAAGAACCCTTGGCTAGTTTACAAAGTGTGACAAACCAAAAACCTAGTAAGGGTTACACCAAGTCTTGCTAAACTTATTATCATTGCCCGAAAGCTTGTAGTTGCTGTGAGAACGTCCAGGGAACCTTGAGTTCAAGTCTCAAGAGTTGTGTCCAAGTGTGAAGTTGTTTACGTGTGATCATAGGCGATTGGAGGAGAGTGGTTGCTATAGTTCCACAATTCTAGTTCTTGTAATTTCACAACTAGGTATTTATTGTATGTGTTATTATGAACTACTTTTACTTTAAGATGAATGAAAGTATGGTTGATTACTTGTGTTTGATTATGATTATTATGGAGTGATTTTGGTTATGCTTGTGTGTATGATGTGATAATTGTTGGAGTATTCTTATTTTATAGTGATGCATGAAATCATATCTTGTTTTATGAGTTTGTTGAAATACAATCTAATCTTGCTTAATTGGTTGGTAAAAATAGTTTTAAAGATTAACAAAGGCCGAAAGGATTTTCTTTATGTTTTTATGCCAAAAAGTTAGTGCACGAATTAGTATGGATTATGGTGTGTGACAAGCACCATATTAACTCATTAAAATGGATTTGGAAACGATTTCATCACGAGAAAAGGCCGAAAGGATTCGTAGGAATTCTTAGAATAAGAAATGCTTTTCAAACAACAAAGAGTCTAATAGAATTGTCGCACTAGTTAACTAAGGCCGAAAGGAATTAACTAGGAGATTAAATTCTTAGAGATGATTTCTCATGATAAAAACCATTGATTGTGAATCACTCATTTTAAAGTTGTACATCATTACAAGTTACACCAAACTTGTTAGATTACTCTAAACAATTGTCATGGAATTACACACAAGTATATTTGTTTTTGATTGATTGATTTTTACTTACCTTAGAATTTACACCGAATCGGATTGACAATCCTTTTTGTCAAAACTTATTTTGCAAACCCAAACCACAATTCCCTTGGGACGATCTCAACTTACCCACCTTTACTACTACGGACGAGTATACTTGCTCGTATGTGTTGATTAGAGAATTGGATATATTGATTTTATAAATTTTTAAAACTTGCACTACACATGACACATCAGGGTGATAAGCGGTACTCATATCTAGACGTGCACCGAGAGCTTTTTATAGAGTTTGCCAAAATCTTAAGGTAAATCGGATATCTCTTTCTGAGATGATGGAGATTGGAACTCCATGTCGAGTCACTATTTCCTTGAGATACAACTGAGCGATGGTGGTCATCTCGTCAGTTTCCTTGATTGGTAGGAAATGAGCGGACTTGGTGAGACGATCAATAATGACCCAGATGGTGTCTAATCCAGTTGACGACTTGGGTAGTTTAGTGATGAAATCCATGGTAATTCTTTCCCATTTCCATACTAGCAGTTCAGGTTGTACAAGTAATCCCGACGGCTTTTGACTTTCCGCCCTAACTCTTGAACAAGTCAAACATTTCCCAACATACTCAGCGATGTCGGCTTTCATGTTGGGCCACCAGTAGATCTTTTTGAGATCCTGATACATCTTGTCAGAACATGGGTGAATAGAGTATTTGGATTTATGAGATTCATGCATGATGAGATCTCGAATACCTTCGTAGAGTGGGACCCATTATCTTTCTTTGAAACACAGCATACCGTCTGATCTTTTTACAAAACCATTTTCGTTTTCGGGCATACCGTAAATCTTCTCATGGGGTATGTTCTCTTCTTCGAGAGCTTTTGCTTGGGCTATGAGGATTTATGATGGAAGGGGTGAATAAATGGTCATTCCCAGAGATTGGACTATGAGAGGTTTGATTCTTTCTTTTCTACTCAAGGCATCAGCCACGACATTCACTTTACTGGGGTGGTAGCGAATTTCACAATCATAATCGTTGAGCAATTCTAACCATCGGCGCTGTCTCATGTTCAGCTACTTTTGGTCTAGTATGTGTTGAAGACTCTTGTTATCGGTGAAAACCGTACACTTGGTACCGTACAAGTAATGTCTCCAAATCTTAAGAGCAAAGACCACTGCTCCCAATTCCAGATCATGAGTGGTGTAGTTTTCCTCGTTCTTCTTTAGCTGTCTAGAAGCATAAGCTATCACTTTGCTTATTTGCATTAACACTGGACCTAAACCGTGATGTGATGCATCACAATACACCATGAAGTCTTCACCCCCTTTAGGTAGTGCTAAGATGGGTGCTTCATAGAGTTTCTTTTTTAAGAGTTGAAAACTGACTCTTGTTTCTCTTCCCAGATATACTTCTTGTTTTTCTGGGTTTATTCGGTCAAAGGCTTTGCAATCTTTGAAAAGTCTTCTATGAACCTTCGATAGTAACCAGCGAGACCTAGAAATTGACGAATTTTGGTTGGGGTGGTAGGAGATGTCCAACCTTTAACCGCCCCAATCTTTGTAGGATCTATGTGGATACCTTGACTGTTGATGATATGGTCAAGAAATTGTATCGTGGGGATCCAAAAATCACATTTAGAGAATTTTGCGTACAGCTTTTCAGTCTTGAGTAACTCCAGAATGGTTCTCAAGTGTTCAGCATGTTCTTCTCTGCTGCATGAGTAGATTAAGATGTCATCGATGAGCATGATCATGAATTTATCCAAGTAGGGTTTGCATACTCGGTTCATTAAATCCATGAACACTGCGGGTGCATTGGTGAGACCAAATGACATCACTTAAAATTCATAGTGCCTGTAACGTGTTCGGAAGGCTGTTTTGGGAATATCTTCCTCCCTGACTCTTAGCTGATGATAACCAGATCTCAGATCGATTTTTGAGTAGACACTAGATCCTTGCAACTGGTCAAATAAATCGTCAATCCGGGGTAACGGATATCGATTTTTTATGGTGAGTTTGTTCAGTTCCCTATAATCAATACACATTCGGAAAGTCCCGTATTTTTTTTGACAAATAAGACTGGTACTCCCCAAGGTGATGAACTTGGTCGGATAAAACCTTTATCTGACAGCTCTTTCAACTACTCAGACAGTTCTTTCATTTTTGAAGGTGCTTTAGCAACTGGTGCTACTCGAGGCACTAAATCAATTTGGAATTCTACTTTCCAAATTGGTGGAATATCGGGAAAGGCTTCTGGAAATACTTCAGAAAAGTCCTTGACAACAGGCACTTCTTCGAGTTGTTTCTCCTTCGTTTCATTTTCTGTTAATTGAATCAGAAATACGTGACATCCTTTGTCCATGTACTTCATTGTTTTGGCATATGAGATGATGTTGAGTTGGGTTTTGCTGTGATCTTCGCGAACGATAAGAGTTTCGGCATCAAGTGAAATTTGGACAACTTTTTCGTCGCAGATGATTCGGGCGTGGTGTTTGGATAACCAATCCATGCCAATAACGACATCAAAACTACCGAGTTGGATAGGCATGAGATCAATAGGGAAAGGTTTGTTTAGAAGAGTTAGGGTGCATCCCTTGATCATTTTGTTGGTGCCTATGAGGTTTTCGTTAGCTATTTCGATTTCATATGTACTGTCTAGTTCTACGGGGGTGATATTAAGCAATGAAGCAAATGAGGTAGACACAAAGCTATTATCAGCTCCAGAATCAAATAATATTTTGCATTGTGTTGGTTCAGTAAGAAAGTACCCATGACGACGTCGGGTTCCTGTGGTGCGTTCCCGTCATCAAGCACATATGCTCTCCCACGAGCAACGTTGTTCGGATACTTTGGGCAGTTGTTCTTATAGTGTACTTTTTCACCACAGCCGTGGCACACTAATGTTATGGGCTGTGTGTTTGCGCCAGTGGCTCTGCAATCAGAGGTTTTATGACCCACTATTCGGCAATTGCCTCAAACTACACGACAAGGTCCAGTGTGATGGAGTTTAAATTGGTTGCACTGGGGTTGGGTTCCGGTGTAAGCTTTTTCTCCGGTGGGTGCAGCAACATACGCTCTAGTAGCTTCTTGTCTGCGGTTCTGTTGGTGGTGGTGGTGGTTGCGGTTCTGTTGGTAGTTGCGGTTGCGGTTGTTGTTGTTGTTGTTGTTGTGGTTGCGGTTGCGGTTGCGGTTGTTGTTGTTGTTGCGGTTGTTGTTGTTGTTGTGGTTGCGGTTGCGGTTGCGGTTGTTGTTGCGGTTGTTGTTGTTGTGGTTGTTGTTGTTTTGGTTGCGGTTGCGGTTGTTGTTGTTGTTGCGGTTGCTGTTGTTGTTGTTGTTGTTGTTGTTGTTGTTGTTGTTGTTGTTGTTGTTGTTGTTGTTGTTGTTGTTGTTGTTGGTGTTGGTGTTGTTGTTGGTGTTGGTGTTGTTGTTGTTGTTGTGGTAGTTGTTATTGTTGGGGTTTCTGTTATTGTTGTGGGTGTTGTTGTTGTTGTGGGTGGTTCCACGGTTATCGAGACTTCGTTTTTGGTCATTGGTTGCGGAGGTAGAACTCCGTCTGATTTCACGTTCTAATAACCGTTGAGCTATTGCGATAGCTTCCTCAAGAGTGGTTGGTTTTGACGAGGTCGCGTTCCCCTCGATGTTTCAAGGTAGTCCCTCTACATACTTTTCCAGTGCCCTTTCAGTATCTGGCACCATAGTAGGACATAGTATACATAGTTCCTGGAACCTTCGGTTGTAGGTTCTCAAATCATTTCCCCTTACAATTAACCAGTGTAATTCTTCCTCCAATTTCCTGATTTCTGTTCGAGGACAGTATTTCTTCAGCATTTTGGTTTTTAGTTCGATCCTGGACATCCGATATGCCTCTTCCATACCCATGGTTTGGGCGGTTGAGTTCCACCAAGATGCAGCATCTTCCAGAAGTGTTTCAGTAGCAAAGGTAACCTTTCTATTATCTGGACAGTTGCACCGCATGAATACCGTTTCGGAGCGCTCGAACCATTGAGAGAGTTCGGTGACTCCTTCGAAACCTCTGTAATAAGTTGGCTGGCAACCTATGAAATCTTTGTATGTGCATTTGTGAGATGCAGATGCCTCGCTTTCAGCGGTGGATCGGTTGTTGTTGCTCGTGCGGGCCATGGTAGCCACTTGAGTCTCTAGAGCTGCTGCAACGCTATCAACTACCAATTTTTGGATAGCTTCAGGAGTCATAGCTGTTGCGGGAGTGGCAGTTTATTTCCTTGTACGAGGCATTTTTCTGTTAATACCACAAGAAAATATAGATTTAGAACTCACATAGTGACCATGTTAGAATACATTGAGTAGTAGGGAATTTGTATACAATTCCTAACAATATCGTCACAATGTGAACTTATAACCAAATGAGAATCATAAAAATCGCGACATGTTTAAGTGAATGATCACTCTTGGTATAGGATTGTAAGGGAACAAAGTGATTCATCATCTACAAAAGCCAAGGTTCAACAAATTTCTCTTCATTCATCAAGTTTCTTTTGAAATTCTCTTTATTATGTGTTGGTATTTTCATTCCATTTGTATCATTCAAAGAACCATGACAATCACAAGTAACATCACGACATGTCTGAATACAATCACAATACACATGAACAACCACAGTAGCATAAATCAACATCAATATATAGTAAATCATAACCAACAACATATATTAATAACTTGAATCAATTTTGTTACATAACAGAATGATTACAAGGTCCTTTATTAATGCCATATGCGGCAGGCTAAGATGCCTCAAAACTATACAGATGTAAACTATGTCTAGCTGCTGGAAGACTCGTCCATGGGTGTTGTGAGTTGTGCAATTTGATCTAGGAGCCTCTATATGTCAGTCTGATGTTGGACATGCATGTCTTCCATTAGGTTCTCTAAGGTGTCGGCTCTGTGGCGTGCTTCTGAAGCTTCCACAATATGTATATGTCCCTCCCATAGTGAGACTGTTATGTGGGTGCGGGTCTCGGACATCTCTGACCGTATCCTAGTCAGACCGTCCTGAAGCTCTATCCTGTCGGATACGATGCTGTGTAGAGTTCCGTTGACCGTCTCGGGGCGGTCCAACGGTGTCCTATCAGCTATACCCAGGAGGGTATTGATCTGCCTCTCACGACGCTCCAGATGCGTCATGATGGAGGATGGAGTAGGGGTGCGGGCTACTGTTGCCCGTGAGCTCTCTCCAGTCTCGAAGACTCAAGCTGGTGGAGTGAAACCGGGTGGAAATGGTAATAATGGTGAGGGTGAATAACTGGGACCTGCTGTACGAGCCCGGCTCGAAGGGGGTAGATTCTCTTCTGGTGTCGGCTCTCGCTAGTGGGGTGCATATGGGTAAGTCTGGGTGAGTTGGTTGAATAGGTGGTCGGGTCTAACCGACGGTGGAGGTGATGATAATCGTAATGGTGGTAACGTATACTGATACTCGGGTGATAATGACGGTGTCATCCCGATCATATCTAGGGGTGAAGTAGGGGAATATGGTGGAAATTGTGGTGTAATCGGCACAATTGGTAGGCGTACCCTCAGGCGAGGTGTATGCATCCTAATGCAACCGTTGGGGTGACTCCTAAATGGTGTCATGAATGGTTCAGGCTCATACGGTTCTAAAATCATGACTCTTCTACGCCGGGCTACCGGTGCAGGTTGGGTTGGTGGAGTAGGTAAAGGTGTATCTGACTCTTCTAAAGGCAACCATTGCTGAGTCTGCATATACTGGTCGTCAGTAAGTAGGGTGTATGTGGGAGAAACTGGTCGGTTCTCCGGGTGTGGTGGTGAGATATGTGCCCGTAGAGCTAAAACATATGGGTCTCCTGTCAATGGGGAGGTGATAGATGATAGGGTGTCCTCGGATTCTATATCCGATGACGAGGTACTCAGGTGTGAGACTGTAGACATGGTACTGTAATAATCCGTAAATAGTAAATGTAAGCAATCAATATAATCAAGTGTGTGAAATCAATATGAAGTAATCAGGTGTGTGAGAGTAAATATCAAGTGTGTGAGAGTAAATATCAAGTGTGTGAAGATTAGTGTAAAATAATCTTAAAAGGTAATATATTGAGCACGGTGTTATGCAGACACGGAGGGTGTAAAGTGGTATGGTGTAAAATTCATTCATATTGAAAGTGTAATTATAGTCCAATGTTTGAAAACATTTGGTTCTCTATAATTATGGCTCTGATGCCAATCTATAACACCCCCTAATTTATGAGTTAACAGCGGAAGACTAATCGGGGTATTACGGCGATGATCTTTGCATAATAATAGAAAACGGCTCAAAAGAGGCGTTTTAAAAGTACTTATTATTCAAATCAAAGTTGAAGTACAAAATGTGAAAATATCAGAGTTAAAAACATCCCATAAAAGGGTGCAATAGTTTGAAAGTGAATGACATGACTTATTTTATTTTACACCACATTAAAACCCTGAGTTTATTGCCCGCTCCGTGCCTTGTCTGCTCCGCTAATTACCTGAGATAAACATGCTAAAAGTCAACAAAATTGTTGAGTGAAATCATAGAGTTTGTAATAATAATGAGTTTGAGAGAACACAAGTAGTGATTGCCTGTGAATTACAATCATGTTTAAAATGGTGATATTGCAGTTATATATTGCCCTAAGTCTCATGACACGCAAACGTTAACATTGTAGTAACCGGTGTGAGGCCCTCGTGTAATAGGTGATTTTCCTTTGCCTATTTCCTTTGAATATCGTGCATTGCGACTAATACGACTAGCAACTAAGGCTATCCGTCAAGTATTAGTGGAATAGGCAGTCAGCCTCCAATAGATTTATTCACTATATTCGCGTTCACTCGCAAGTGATTAATGGTTCATGATGTGAGGGTCTTGTGGCAATAGAGTAACATAGTCAATATCATATTAGGTGAAGCATACAAAAATACTTGAAAATACTTGTGGGTGTTTGTAGCATGTATCTCCCCCATAGAGAGTAAACTTTGTTAAATAAGTAAAAGTGGGGCTATGACTCACCTTATGTGTAACTGGCAAGGTGGAAATGTGAAATCAAGTGAAATTACGGACACGGCTTCAACACAGGACCTGGATAATAGTGAAATCTGAGTATTTGGGATTTTTGACTTAATATGAATGGTGTTTGTGAAAATGAGTAACGGATAACGATTTGGTGTGAGGTATGAGTGTGATATGCTTAAAATGCTTAAAGTTCAAAAATGATATTATTCATAATATTATCATGTTTTTATGTCATTAATTCCATAAATATCTCTCCCTCGAAAGGTGTTTGAACGAAACGTTAAGTTAATCGTTAGAATTCGTTATATATAATTATAAACGTAACGGGATTAAATATGGTACAAAATGTAAAAATGCACGTGAGTGAGTGGGGAAATGTAAAATATGCAATAAAAATGAATATGGAACAAAGTTAGAGTTTGGTCCTTGTACTTTTACCAGTATTACATTTTCTACCCTAACGGTGTTAGTTTTGCACCGTTAGTCCGTGGTTACATGTTTATTACATTTTTAGTCCAAATATTTCCCAAAATGTCATAATAATCTTCCTGTTTACAGTTTTTATCAATATATGCCCTCAAGTTAATAAATTAACAGTTTACCACACAAGTTTATTAAGTTGGCAGTTTTAACCCAAATAGTAACATTCTTTGCAAACTTAGTCCAAATTTTACAAAAAGATTTGGAAAAGTTTTCCGAGAGTTTGTATAACTTAATAAAGCTTATTCAAGTTTATTTCAATTGCTTATTATATGAAGTGCTTATTTTTAAGCTAAGTGGGCTTTTAACGATTATAACAAAAGCACATTAAAGATTTTCGATCCGAGGTGTTTTAAGACTTTTTGGGCTTATCATTGGGCTCACTTAAGGGTTTAAAAAATGTTGCCAAAGTGCTTATTACCACAGCTTATCTAGATAGCTTATAATGTGCTTATTGGGCTTTTAAACTCAATCGAAAATAATAAAGAGTTTAAGGGCAATCTGAATGGCGTTTAGTTTGTGCCTTTTAGAGAGCTTATAAGAGCTTATTATGGGAAACTCAAAACATCAACTTGTTAAATGAGCTTGTAAAGAAATGGGTTAAGGAATAAAATTGATATGGTGTGTATTCGAATACGATTTTATATAGCCTTTTCTTATCGACAAAATGAAATGATAAAATTGTATATATGACAGATATATAACGTGTTAAATGAAATATGCGATTCGATAATAATAAAATGTGTTCGATAAGTAATAAAGCGAGTATGTAAGTGTAGAGTAGACATAAAACACAAGTTCTTAGCCATCCTTTGAGGAGGTCATAGCGTAAAACGTAAAAATAAATAAATGAAAGCGTAAAAATGCATTAAACAAAATATACGATCGAAATAAATAATGAACAATGCATGGTTGAATATAAATCGATAAGAACGAGCTGGAAAAGGTTTAGGAAGACTCACAATCACCTAAATGGTGGAGTTTAACGTTCGAATGAGTCAAGAACACGATTATAACTTTTTTAATATGCTAGAACCGATTACAAGGACTTCGAATGGTGCTATATGACTCGAACTTGGCTCGAATCGAATTGGAAATACTTCTGGTCCTAGAGAACTCTCGGAAAAGGAGAAAGCTTGAGAGAAAATGGGATAAAACTTCTTGTGTGTGAAACGGAGTTATGGTAAGTGTATGTATGCATGTATTATGTATCGTATATATAGTATAATACTCCACAAGTTGCTTGATTTGATGTTTTAGCAAAGAATAAGAATAATACTTGAGTATTAGACAACTTAGGAGGGGTTTTGTGGGTGGTTTGGTCTCTAACACAAGTATGTGTTACATATATGTCTCGTATGGCATTTTAAGTGTGTAACGCAACATTTTAACGTGCAACATTGAGTACAAAGGTGAGAAACAAGTTTGTGAACTCATAATAGATCATATAAAATCAAATGTCTAGGTGAAAACCAGTTTTGATCGAGTTGTGTTAAAAAGAATAATTGTTGAGTGAGTTGGTACATGTCTCGATGGGGTTATACTTTGGCTCTCGTTTGGGGATCAAACTTTCGAGCGAACAATTAGGATTCAACATACTAATTCTTTGCTGGGGGGAGGGGATTCGATTGATGCAAAATATTGCATAACTTGTGTATCGAATTTAAAAAAAAAAAGGTAAAGTAAATGGGGTTTAGTAGATTGTTATAAAGTTTAATAAAACTAAAAATCATTGGATTGGGCTTTGGAATAGTAACAGGCCAAAGTGTTGGGCCAGGAATAGTAGTTTGATCCGTTTGGTTATAATTGAGTGTGTTGGATTATTTGTGGTCCGTGTGTGAGCTCGTTCCAATGTGTTTGTAATATAATAACAAAAATTTAAATTATGACCATAAAAATGGTTAACTGGACTATATTAGAATTTAATACTTGATGCGCGTGAACCGGTTATATATATTATATCCTAAGTTTCACTCAAGTTTTAAATTTATAAACACCTTTTTACCAATTATTAAGAAAACGCATACGAGCAAGTATACTCGTCCGTGTGTAATATGGTTTGTGGTAAATAGGGATCGTCCCACGAGACTACGTAGTTTAAGCTTAGCAATTTATGTAGCACAAGAAATAGTACTAAAGATTGTCACACTTTAAAGCACCGTTAATAAACAAATAAACAAACAATGGTTTCGAATTCAATCAATCAAACGAACAAATACTTGTTTAGGAATAATAACCAATCATGATAAAATGTTGAATATGTTTGGGTGAAACATATATGTAGAAGGTGCATACCAATTTTCACAAGGTTTTCTAGTCAATGAGTAATATCAAGAAAATCCAAGTTTTTACTAGTTTCACGGGTGAGTCCTTTCGGCCAATACATCATCCCATTACGCTAGCCCTTTGTGTTATCAAATGTATGAAAAAGTTGATTAGTAACATTAGTTCTTACGAGTCCTTTCGACCCAATCTCGTGATTAAATATTCTCGAATTCATTTAAAAACTTAAATACTTAATAGTTGTCAATTATCAAGTACCAATCCATTTGTGCACCAACTTCTTGGAATTAAACAATATTAAAAATCCTTTCGACCTTTAAATCCAACAATGTTAACTCAACAAGTTTTAGAACACGAATTATATTTAAACAAACTTATGAGAATAATCACTTTTTCTAACCGACTAATCATTCAACATTCACACGAAAGTCTACATAATTCCCAAACAAGTATCACAAATTACTCCATAACAAGTTTCATCAACAAACGTAACATTTCATTCAACATCAAATTGTTCAACATAATAATTAAGTAAAAGAAATTTACCCAAAGCAAGACTACAATGAGTAAGAAATATAAAGAGTTATAGCACTCCTTAAGGCCTCCAATCGAACAAGGGAATCTTCCACCTCTTCTAGTAAGTATCACCAACACTTTCTTCGTTTCACCTTGGTATCTTCTTGAGAATGGCAGAGATTATTAAGCTCTTTCGGGTTTAGTAGATAATGTGATCAAGTCCTTATGGTGTAAGGCTTGACTGTAAGTGTATGTAAATGTGGTGATACAAGGGTCTATTTATGCTTAGATTATGACCAAAAAGCTGTTACAAACTCCCACCAATCATAATGAAGAGGTAATGATCGGACTTAGTGATTAATGGTGATTAAAACCAAGTTTTAATGCAACTCTTCATCTCAGACACGTCTCAACCCGCGGTTCAGATTTGAACCGACGGCTGGGATGACTGCTCAACCTCAGAATGGGCTTTTGAACCTTGGGTTTGAATCTCAGCCTCAACCTTGGGTTGGGAACTGTTTTGTACATTAATTTCAACCTTGGGTTGGCATAAAACCTCATCCTTTAATACTCTTTTTTAGCACCAAATCATGACTCCATCTTTCATTGAAAATCTTCACAACCTTCTCTCTCAAAAATACAAATAAGAAGTAGCTACCTTCTTCTTCATCGGAAAGGTATATCCGAAATACAAAGTGTAAACTCATAATCATAAAAAAAAAAACTTCTTCATGCCAACAACAAGTAATTCATCGATTTGACTTGGCAAAAAGGTTAGGCTAAAGTTTAAAGGTGTAAAATCTTTTTGTATTTTCTGGATGTAACAAAACGAAAAGATTGGCTCTAAGGGTGAACTAAGGGTATCTAGCGCTAAAAATGAGCGCTAACAAATGGGTCCATAAAAAGTAGTTAACTAACCAATGTGGCTAGATAATATATCAATATATGTAAATGGAAGGCCATTTGGTTGAAATCCTAAGTTGCCTCTTATCATTTAAATTCATTTATATCACACGAATGTGACCTTACTTTGGAATTCGTAATGCATGACAAGCACAAGTTCTAGAATCAATTCAATCACCGGCACACTCAGAACAAGAAAATAGAATCTAAGCATAAAGATATGATTCAAATGATGGGCTCAAATCCTCACATATTTGTAGAATAGGCTATAAATGCACAAGTAATGTTATCAATCCCAAGAACGGATCGCTTCACTTAATCGAGATATGTTAAAATTTTCAAATTGCCATTTTATGCTATTGGAAAATTCCAAGTTGTTTTAATTAGATATAATCTTTTAGGTGTAAAAACAACTAATTTCCTTAAGGGTAATAAAACAAACTCCAAAATAATCACAATAATTTTAAAAACAAGATCGTTTTCACTATTTACTTCCCTCCCCCACACTTAAGTTTTGCATTGTCCTCAATGTGAAAAATTAACTTCAAAGCAAAGGAAATAGGGAAAATAAAGTAGTAAATGATATCACCGAGAAATCATGCGAGATCCATATTTGGTATTTAACCCATGAGTTGGTCACTCCAAACTCCAAAATGTACCAACTATATGAATGAGCAATAATTCCATGGTATCTCAAACTTGAAAAATAAACACATGCACAAAACATACAAAAAAAATAATAAAGTTTTTAATAAAATCCTAGATAATAATAATAAATCCTACAACACATAATAATAATAATAATAATAATAATAATAATAATAATAATAATAATAATAATAATAATAATAATAATAATAATAATAAGGCGACTCACTCGGACCTTTACTTTTTGCCTTAGTGCTACACCCCTGGTTCACAAAATTAGAGACTCTTTTGATCTTGACCTCCAAGCGTTGTACCTGGATGATGGCACTATTATTGGTGATACTCTGGTCGTGGGGAAGGTCTTAGATCTTATTATGTCAGATGGACCTAGTTATGGCTTGCACCTTAACGTGGATAAAACTGAGGTTTTTTGGCTAACCGAGGATCCCAGAAGCAGGCTCGCGGGTGTCTTTTTGCCTAATATTGCTCGCCCTTTACGCGGTGTTAAATTATTGGGTGGGCCAGCCAGCGTGGACTTTGAGTTTAGTAGTGGGCTTGCTATGAAAAGGGTTGCTAAAACCATCGAGCTTATGGATGCCGTTGCTAGGCTTAATGATCCTCAATGTGAGTTGCTCCTTCTTCGTGCTTGTGCCGGTATTTCAAAGTTATACTTCTCTATGCGCACATGTTCTCCCCGGGTTTTTGAGGGTGCCCAGACTTCGTTTGATGCGGCGCTTCGTTCCTCTATGGAACGTATTGTCACGGCTTCTGGACCTGGGTTTGGGGATTGGCAATGGAGATTGGCCACGCTTCCGTTTAAGTTTGGGGGGCTTGGCGTATATTCTGCAGGTGATGTCTTGAATTATGCTTTCCTTGCGTCTAGACTCCAATCTGCTAGCTTACAGGCTAAGCTCCTCCAACAGTCTGACATAGTAAATCATGGATCTTCCTTTAATGACGCTCTGTGTACTTTTAACGCAAAAATGGAGTTCGACCTCTTAAGTAACCCGAATGAAATCACTGCCCCCAAACTTATGAAGAAATTGGCAGATATATATTTCACACATGTCACTAAAATGGTTGAATCCACTTTTGGTCTATCTTCTCGACAGATGGCGCTTTGGAGATCGCAACGAGAAGACTACACCTCCGATTGGCTTAGGGTGGCCCCGATATCTGGGTTGGGGCAGACTATGAATGCTAGAACTTACCGGTGTGTTTTATGCTACCGCCTGGGTGTCCCCCTGTTCTCAGTCCAGATGCTGTGCTCTGCTTGTTCCAGGTTATTTGCGGTAGACATTTACGGGGATCATGCTGTGTCATGTGCTGGTATTATTGGTATTAAGCACCGGCACAACGTGGTGCGCGACACTCTTGCTGATATTTGCTCTCGGTCTGGGATCTCAGCTCGCAAAGAGGTTGACATTGGCCTTTGTGGAGAAAGAGATGAAAGCTTACGCCCAGCTGATGTATTGCTCTATTCTTGGGACGGTGGGCAGGATGTGTGTGTCGATTTGACAGGGTCGTCTCCTTTGACACAATCGGGTATGGTCGATTTTGTACCAGGACGAGTGGTGGTTGAAGCAGCGCAACGCAAGCGTGTAAAATATGAGAGCAAATGTGCCGACATTGGATATGGGTTTCTTCCCTTCTCATTCTCTTCCTTTGGGGAACTTGGGAAGGACGCAGCAACCCTACTGAAACGGATCCGAAAGTTCTTAGTAACTCAAGACATCGGATCGCGAGTCGCTGCTCATATTTTTAATAGGATTAGCTTTGCAATAGCTAGAGGAGTGGGAGCCCAGTTAGTATCTCGGCTCCCCTCTAATTTCTTGTAAATACTATTTTTTCTTGTAATGAAGTGATGTTATTCTAATGAAGTCGCTGCTCATAATGAAGTGATCATCGCCCTTGACGCAAACTGGTATGGTTGATTTCGTGCCGGGTCGTGCGGTGATTGAGGCTGCACAACGTAAACGCGTCAAGTATGAGGCTAAGTGCGCAGGTATGGGATATGGGTTCCTCCCCTTCTCTTTCTCTTCTTTTGGAGAACTTGAAAATGACGCTGTGACTTTATTGAAGCGTATTCGAAAGTTCTCGATGACTCAAGACATTGGAGCACGTGCTGCTGCTCATATTTTTAGTAGGATTAGCTTTTCTATAGCTAGAGGAGTGGGAGCCCAATTAGTATCTCGGCTCCCTACTAACTTCTTGTAAATCCTATATGTTTCTAATAAAGTGATGTTTATAATAATAAAATAATAATAATAATAATTCAGAAATAAAGTACGAGGGAGAAGATAGAATAATTATCCATTACACATCATATAAAACCGCAAATGATAGTCAAAATCATTCGTCATCCATGTCCTCATAGTCATCTCCTTGGTAATCAACCAATGCTCCAATGCCAACACCTCCAGATGATGTTCCTGCTTCATAACCTCTCGAACCCACATCAGAAGAATAATAACCCATGAACCCCTCATGATTAACATTGTACCCTTCACTTCCTTGAAATGCACTAAATGATGTTGTGTAAGGTACATGTTGCGATGGGTATGGTGTATATGGGTATAGGTAAGGTGGAACACTAGGCGGGTCATAAGTCATTGGAAAAGAATATGGCAGAACACTTTGTTGACCAAGGTGTGTAAGAATCGGTGCACAATAATACATTTGATGTCCAATCCTCATCATAGACATATCTCTCCAAACTTCTCTCTTCTCAACTTGTGGTAAGTTCGCATGCCATTCACCTCATACCTAATCAAGTCCCGAATGTTTTTCTATACGTTGAGGTCGTGGTTGGCTACGAGCCACATTTGCAATAGTTTCAACCAAACACATCTTATCATGATCAAGCAAACCTTGCAAACTCTTCTTATCAAGCTTCTCACAATCTTTCATTACCATAATCCCATTCAACTCACTTTGTGTAGCATACCCCAAACTTCTTCCAATCTTTGACACATAATGGCCTCCATTGATAAAACCATGCTTCGACATAATGGTTGCTCTCTTGGACAAATAAACTGCCAAGGTCCATGCCACATTCATTTTCAACTTCTTTCCATCATGACTACTCATCATCATTTCAATCAACCACAAATCCGGTTGATGAACCTTGTCTTGACTATTACCTCGATGTACAAATGAGGTCACAAGTATCTTGTGCAAAAGCCTTGCCATTGGTGAATGAATTTCCGTCACCTTTGGTCTTGAACTCTTCGGATCTCCAATCTCATTCCAAATCTTAGTACCATCATACTTTGGTGGTTCCCTTTCCAACTCACCAAAATGAACAACAAACTCCTCTTGAGCAAGGTCATTATCATCATACAAACCAAGTAATTTCCCAAATTCTGGCAAAGTCAACACATGATTATCCCCACACAAGCGAAACCAAATACATTTTTCTTCCAAAATGTTACTCAAATTCACCTCTTGATTGAAATAAATGGTGGAAAAGAACTCCAAACACCATTCTTTGTAGATTTGCTTCTCATTGATCCTCAAAGCGAGCTCGAAACTAATATCTTAAAAAACACTTCCATATTCATACTCCGTGCTAAGATCCATCAACTTCTCTAGATTCTCATAGATATTATACTTCTTAATCAAACTCCAATTAACCAACTTTGGTTGTGCAATTTCCTTCCTTTGTAACTTAGCTAAACGGCTATTGAAACAAGCTTTAGCCTCATGCTTAGCCTTCCCCACTTCAACTGTTCACTAGTAATCGGCATGAGACTAGCTTCTTTCATGGCTCGGCCTTGTTTCGCGTACAAAGCAATTAACGGATTCTCTTCCTCTTGAGTTGCTTCTCTTACACATTTCTACAAAAACAAAACAAAACAAGCACGCAAGAAATATTGGAGCTAAAGGTTAACTTGCAAATCAAATAGCAAAGCAATATATATATATATATATATATATATATATATATATATATATATATATATATATATATATATATATATATATATATTTGTACAGAAATTCCAAATCGCCGCGGTTCAGAAAAATTTTGGGGACAGAAAGTCTAAGACGCCGCGGCTCAAGTCTCAGCCGGCGGTTCAGGTGCCTCAGGGGGTCGCCAAACCGGCGGTTTGGGGTTCCAACCGCGATTTGCTGCACTTAAACTTCAAAAACGGGTTTTCTAGCTCTTCCACAATTCTTTACTAGTTACTACCTTTCTCCTCTAGGCTTATTAGTGCTTATTCTAATGGCTTAATTCTCCTTATCCTCTTAACTTTGAAACCTCAAAAATCCTTGAATCAAATCAAAATCAAACAAAGAGGTGGTCCATATAATTAATCAAATAGCATATAAACACTAATTCATAACCATATACCACAAGAAATCCAATCAATCTTGATTCTAATTCCCAAAAATTCGACATTCATGAACCCTAAATTTCAAAACCTCAAATTCTCATTCAATACTCAACCAATTCATCTAATTTCACTTGCAATCAATCCTATTATCAATCCTCTAGTAACCCCATCAAAGAAATTCAATCAATTCGAACTATATAAAATTCGCCCAATTCAAAACCCTAGAAATCAAATTCCAATTAAGAACAAATTAAAGTAATTGGATGGTGTTACTTACTCTTTTCGATGCCATGAAATCCTTAGAAACTCAATGTAAGTATTAAACTTCAATCTCCCGATCAATTGGAATGATGTTGAAAGTGTTGGTGTTTTGTGGTGTTTTTCTTTCTTTCTTGTTTGGAAAAATGAAGACTCAAACCGTGGGTTGGTACTTCAACCGTAGGTTGGTTATCAACCGCGGGTTGGTAAAATATTTAGCACAAACCCGACTTAAACAAAATCGTGTCTCAATTCCTTGACATTTCCAAATAATTTTGAATGATTACCACAACTCATAAACACTTCAAACATTTCCAATAAACTTAAACTAAACAAACTAGACAAACTAAAAACACTATAACTCAATCTTAAAATACTTCATATTAATAAAAGCTTATAAAGCTTATAAAGCTAAAACACACTAAAAATAACATAGAAATGCAAACATAACTAGATAATAAAAAATAATAAAAATGCAAACAATCATAATAAGGCTCATCAAAGACAAAATGAGCGGAAGCTTAGCGATAAGCTTCTTTATTCCTCAAAACGCTTTCTTCAATCAAAATAGTTCCCGAAATGTAGAATATCTTCCGAATTGAACTTTCCCGAAAGTATCTTATTGGTTTCCCTTGTCTTAAACGCACGAGTGAAATGACGTCCACTTGGGCTAGTGATCTTAATCTTAGTATGCCAAACCCTGTCTCTCTCAACTTTTTGATACTTACTATAGCCATCGGATGTCCACTCAATATTCCTGAGTTGGATTGGCAAAGAACCAAGAAATTCAACCATCTTTTTATAAACAATTATGTTTTTGAAATGATTGAAATAGTTTTCCATAGCCAAGGCAGGTTCCATATCATCCTTAATATGTTCAAACGATGGTGCGGTTATTCCATATTTCGGGTTTCCTTCACTATCATGGCCCATATCAAACATGTCCAACCAATCTTCCTCGTCCGATTCCTCATCCGCTAGAATCTTGTTGCTTTTCTTAGCATGATAAATTCTCCTTGCTACTCCATCATCAATCTCCATCGTCCCTTTACCATTATCAATTACGGCTCCACATGTACTCAAAAATGGACGACCAACCAACATAGGCATCTCCTTATCAATAGGCACATGTAAGATCAAGAAGTCACACAAGTAGGTTTGGAAACCTATTTGTAGCCTTACGTTTTTAACTTTTCCATAGGATTTAGCCATGGTATTGTCCGCCATCAGCAAAACATCATTAGAAGGACAAGCTCTTCCTAACTCCAAAAGCTTATAAAGTTTATATGGCATGATACTCACACTTGCCCCGGTATCGGCTAAGGCATTTAGTGCGGTGGTTCCATTAACTTTGAGTGGAATAAGATAGTTTCCCGGATCCTCCTTCTTCTTAGGTAAACCTTTCTCCATGACTTTCTCTTCTTCCTCTTCCTCAATCACACTTTTCTTGTCAAGCTTCATCTTTTCAACCGAAATTTCATCAAGTAGTTTCCTATAATGAGCATAGTGCTCCAAAACATGGAGTATGGGCTTCGCATTAAGTAGTTCCTTGAATTTTGTGGTGATTTCTTCCACACATTTGGCTTCATCAATTGTTTCTTTGGGTGGTGTTTCTTTTGGTGAGGGTGTTGGGTTGGAAGAACTTTCTCCCTTGAGTAGTGTAGTAGGGTGTGGTAGTGATGATGGTGCATGTATAAGACCTATGAATGGTGGGAATTTTCGTTTTAGACGAGAAGCTTGTCCCATCTTGGCTATTTTCAGGCTCCCTAAGGTACCATCTTCATTTTCATAAGCCTCTTCCATTTGTTCAATCAACCAATCGACATCCTTATCATCTTGCAATTCCCCAATCTTAAGTTGCATCTCTCCTAAACCAAAATCAAGAGTACACTTAGTTGCTACCAAGAAATTCCTTCCAAACACAGCGGAAGGGTCCGTAGTGTCTTCATATTCATCCACAATCAAATCCATAGTAAAAGGGTAACCATGGATTTCAATCTTAATATCCCTTGCTATGCTTCTATTGTACTTATCCACTTCATACTTTCCATCTCTAAATTTCTCATAAAATGCATAAGTCACATAGCTTTCACTTTGTCCAATATTGCACTCCGCATCCCAAGCTCCAAAACCTTCGATTCCACAAGGCGTGGAATACCTCATACTTGGCTCATCATATTCCCTTAATTTAGCTCGAGTGAAAGTAATCACCCGTGGCTTTTCCGGTTCACATTCCATAAGTTCCACATCTTTTCCTTTAGCTTGCAATTCCGCTTTCTCCACATCAACCATTTTCTCCACTCTTGTCAAAACATCTCCTACATCCATCAATTCCGTTTCCAAATTATCCAAATAAGCCGAAACTTCACTAGGCGAATCCATAACTAAAAATAAACTAAAACATTCATAAACAACAAATCCAAACCAAACGTTAGAGGTTAGTTAATAAAAACTAAACTATTCTAATAAGAAAACATAAATAAACATATAAAACTTATTAAAGAAAACCAAATAAACAAATTACTTAACAAATAAAAAGGAAATAAAAAAAATTAAAAAAAAAAAAAAAAAAAAAAAAAAAAGAACAGTAAATGGCGGTTCAGAACCAAACCGGCGGTTTGGTTCGGTTTCATTTCACAGAAAGTTCCCAACCGGTCCGGTTCAAACCCAAACTGGCCGGTTTGGTTTTTGGTGTTTCCACAGAACGCAGCGAGCCGCCGCGGTTCAAAACTGAACCGGCGGTTCGCAGCAAAAATTTTCCAAATTTTTTTTTTTATTTAAAAAAAAAAGTCAAACTTTAGAGTAAAACCAATCAACATAAAATAGAATAAAAATGAGATTAACAAATGAAACTAAAACATATCAATCAAAACACTCAACAAATCATAATTCAAACAAAATCAAACAATCACATGAACTAAAAATGAAATTAACACTAAAATTCTTGCAAAAACAAAAACAAATTCTATGCTACTATTTACAACTAAACTAATCTAAGCTAAACTAATCTAAGTTAAACTAATCTAAGTCCCCGGCAGCAGCGCCAAAAACTTGATGCGCGTGAACCGGTTATATATATTATATCCTAAGTTTCACTCAAGTTTTAAATTTATAAACACCTTTTTACCGATTATTAAGAAAACGCATACGAGCAAGTATACTCGTCCGTGTGTAATATGGTTTGTGGTAAATAGGGATCGTCCCACGAGACTACGTAGTTTAAGCTTAGCAATTTATGTAGCACAAGAAATAGTACTAAAGATTGTCACACTCTAAAGCACCGTTAATAAACAAATAAACAAACAATGGTTTCGAATTCAATCAATCAAACGAACAAATACTTGTTTAGGAATAATAACCAATCATGATAAAATGTTGAATATGTTTGGGTGAAACATATATGTAGAAGGTGCATACCAATTTTCACAAGGTTTTCTAGTCAATGAGTAATATCAAGAAAATCCAAGTTTTTACTAGTTTCACGGGTGAGTCCTTTCGGCCAATATATCATCCCATTACGCTAGTCTTTGTGTTATCAAATGTATGAAAAAGTTGATTAGTAACATTAGTTCTTACGAGTCCTTTCGACCCAATCTCGTGATTAAATATTCTCGAATTCATTTAAAAACTTGAATACTTAATAGTTGTCAATTATCAAGTACCAATCCATTTGTGCACCAACTTCTTGGAATTAAACAATATTAGAAATCCTTTCGACCTTTAAATCCAACAATGTTAACTCAACAAGTTTTAGAACACGAATTATATTTAAACAAACTTATGAGAATAATCACTTTTTCTAACCGACTAATCATTCAACATTCACACGAAAGTCTACATAATTCCCAAACAAGTATCACAAATTACTCCATAACAAGTTTCATCAACAAACGTAACATTTCATTCAACATCAAATTGTTCAACATAATAATTAAGTAAAAGAAATTTACCCAAAGAAAGACTACAATGAGTAAGAAATATAAAGAGTTATAGCACTCCTTAAGGCCTCCAATCGAACAAGGGAATCTTTCACCTCTTCTAGTAAGTATCACCAACACTTTCTTCGTTTCGCCTTGGTATCTTCTTAAGAATGGCAGAGATTATTAAGCTCTTTCGGGTTTAGTAGATAATGTGATCAAGTCCTTATGGTGTAAGGCTTGATTGTAAGTGTATGTAAATGTGGTGATACTAGGGTCTATTTATGCTTGGATTATGACCAAAAAGCTGTTACAAACTCCCACTAATCATAATGAAGAGGTAATGATCGGACTTAGTGATTAATGGTGATTAAAACCAAGTTTTAATGCAACTCTTCATCTCAGACACGTCTCAACCCGCGGTTCAGATTTGAACCGGCGGCTGGGATGACTGCTCAACCTCAGAATGGGCTTTTGAACCTTGGGTTTGAATCTCAGCCTCAGCCTTGGGTTGGGAACTGTTTTGTACATTAATTTCAACCTTGGGTTGGCATAAACCGTCATCCTTTAATACTCTTTTTTAGCACCAAATCATGACTCCATATTTCATTGAAAATCTTCACAACCTTCTATTGTACATCGGAGATAAACATAACATGAATCAATATCTTTGACGACAATCTTTTCTTGAATATTCTCTTAATCTTTTGGCTTTTCTTCGTCATTATTCGATATTTCCTTGTACTTAGACCTGAACACATCTTAATACATTTTAAGCGCAAAATGCTCATAAACATAACTAAATAATATACAAAAATATAAAAATAACGCGACTCTATCATAGACAAAATGAGCGTTATCAATACTTGATCAGCAATGTACAAATTACTGGAGAATTTTACAGGTTGCTACAAAAATCAAGGGTTGTCCATCACAGATAGTGTACAATCAAATGGTATAATAAAACGAATATCATATCAAAGGAATCAAATCAAAGGGTTCATATCAATGGAACCACAAAAGAATATCATAACAAATGAAACAATGTCAAGGATCAAAAAGTCATGAGAAACCCTTACTGAGAAAGGGCAGAATATCTGTACCATATGAATGAAAGCAAATGAGAAAATGAACACAAGGAAAATGGATTACTCATCCTTTACCGGATCTATACGAATTAGGGTTCATAATATACTTATTAGCTCATTTAATGTCATAACGGATTTATTACTTATTATTAATCACGTTCTCAACTTAGGGTTTATAGATTAGGTCAGATTCATAATTATTCCAAGTTCTTAGGGTTGATAATGATAATTAATTAGACATACGTTTCATATGTGTTTCAAATCCTTAGTTAACTTAATTAGGGTTTAAATGTGCCAAAACAGATATATAGGTTTAGAATGCAAATCTGACTCAGTTTCTTATGAATTTATAGACCTATAAAATGAGCTCCTTAGACTCTACAATTTTTATCTGTGACTTCTACATGAGTTAAGAACCTCCCCAATTTTTTTTTAGATTTTATTAGTAATTGCAAGTACCATTTGAAAAATTGTTTTCACAAACCTGCCCAAAAAGTGCACTGCAGGTATACCCTGAAAGTTTGTATTTAATTAACCCATTTGAACCTTTCAGAAAAATCCACAAAAATTCTAGTAAGTCATATAAATCTTAAAAATTATCCCTGTCAAATGAGACCTCTAAATTCCTTATTGTTTTAAAACTAAAAATCAAAAACACCAACTGATTTTCAGACATCCAAAACATAGTTTTGACACTTAACCTTGTAAAAATCAAAAGACCATCTTCCCGACCTCCAATGGCTAAAAAAATTGATATGCAGAAAGTACACACCATGAACTCAGTTTTAGACTCAAAAAACATGAAAAAGCATGTTGTTATCATTAAGCTTGACCCCTTGCAATATGACCCATCTCCTGGACTGCATGTAGTTGAGACAGAAACAACCCTAACCTAAACCCTTTTTGATTCTGATTAACACACACATTCTATAGGTTTAATTCGGCACACACACACACACACATGTTTACAGCCCTTCATGATGACACACATGTTACCCACACTCAACACAAAATAACGCAGCACAAATCTCACATAAAATCACACAACTCCAAGCCCTAACCCACGTATTAAATATATACGCCCCACATTAAATAGCTAGGTATTGCATCTAGATTTTAGGTTATGCAAAACATATATGTGTGTACAGATTTTTAACAAGCTCTAATGGGTCTGTAGATCAAATCAAACTAGCATGACATATCATACAATATATAAAAACGATATGAGTTAATTGCTTTACCTTATGGACGATTACAAGCAAAGAAAACACCACACAAGACACACACCAAGGCTCTTCTTCTTCTTGATTATCTTTGGTCGATTAGCAGCAGGTTTCAGAGGTTTAAGGTTTCTGATTTATTTATTTGAATCGTAATAGTAGAGAGGCAGTAGGGAGAATAATTTTTATACGATTTATAAGAATTTAGGAGAAACCGTGTGTATGCTTTAGGAAACAAGTAACACACCAAATTTTTTATAAAATTGGGATATACATTGTGTTTACAAATTCTTATCTTCTTGTATATATAAAACAAAATAAAACGTTAAATGTAGAGGGGGGGGGGCAAATTTTGGACTAGGATTAGGAAATGATTTGATTTGTATTTATTTTCATAACTTAGGTTAGGAATGTTACAAATTTTATTTAGTTAATTTACTTAGGTTTATTAATAATAATATGTACATAATACATAATATAAATTTTAATTATTTACTAATCATAACATAAACTTATGTTAAAAATCAAATTAGTCATTAAAATGTGAAACCGGAATTTAGGGTTTTACACACTTTATCCGGTACAAACTGAGTTCTTTACACAAGGTAAAACCAAAACTTCGTCGCATATACTTTATCCGGTAAAAGGCTAGATACCGGGTTCGATTACAATGAAGGAACCACAACCCGATATACACCTACTTAGCACAACAAATATTGAGGATTCAAAGTCCTTCTACACCAATCTACACAACACACCTACGACATGTAGAGAAGAAAGAACAACAGGAAACACTTCTGTGATCTTGTTGAGATGAAGAATCCCAGCAACCCATGTCTTGAGCGTGGAAGTCTTCTAGTGGTCGTGATCTCGCCTTTAAGAGGAACCTAGAGAATCACTAAGAGAAAGGCTACAAAGAAGATCATTAGATATGAGATTAAGGAACTTTGAACATAGAGAGAAGATGTGTCTAAGTGGGGTAAGAAACAAAACAGAAATGGCTCACTATTTATAGGCAAAACTAAGCACTGTTCACCCGGATCCAGCGGATCCCTTCCCAAAGGGATCCGGCCAGTCTAAAGCAAGGGATCCGGGTATCTGGTAGTACCAGTCCGGATTTTGCGTTACAATTCCGTGTTTTGGGTTATGGGTTAAGGTCCATGGGTCATGTGATTTCATGCATGATGTCAAAGACATCTTGGGTCATGGGTTATGGACTTTGGGTTATGGGTTATGAATCATGCGTTTTACCCATTTTTGGTATCATGCATGATGTCATGCAATGGGTCATGGGTTTTGGGTCAAGCTCCATGGGTCATAGGTTATGGACTTGGGTTTTGGGTCATGGATGGTCCAAGTCTTTATTAGTTTATTTTACAAGTTACATATTTATTTTATAAAATGTAAGTAACCAAAGTTACTTAAGTGTTTTTATAAAATGGTTTTGGTTTTATGTAAACTATTAACTAAACAAGTTTAAAGATTTATTCTTTTTGTGAAATGAGTTAGTAAACTTTTGGCTCAAAGCTTTACGTATTTTATTTATCTCGTTAAAATGATTTTACGTTTGTTATCGACAAAACATTAGAGGATCGTAAAATTTAAATAAACGTTGTTATGGTTTATTTGTATTAACAGAAATCTTTACACCTTAGTAATAGTAGATGACTATTCTAGGTACACTTGGACAACATTCCTTAAGACAAAAACTGAGGCTTTCGAGAAATTCAAAATATTCAGTAAGAAAATTCAAAACCAATTAGGTTGTTCAATAGTTTCTATTAGGACGGATCATGGCCAAGAATTTGATAATGAAGTAAAATTCAGAGCTTATTGTGATAATGTTGGGATCACTCACAATTTCTCAGCTCCGCGTACTCCAAAATCAAATGGCATAGTCGAAAGGAAGAATCAAATTCGTCAAGAAACGAGTTGAACCATGTTGAACGAACAATAATACCGCAAAAGTTTTGGTGTAAAGCCATAAACACCTCAACTTACATTCTTAATAGGATATTAATTAGACCAATCTTAGGAAAATGCTATACGAAATCGTAAGAGGTAGGAAACCCACACTAGATTATTTTAGAGTGTTTGGAAGCAAGTGTTTCATTTTAAACATAAATGACTACCTCACCAAGTTTGACCCAAAGTCATACGAATGTGTTTTCCTAGGATACTCCCAAGAAAGTAAAGCTTACATCATTCTAAATAAAGAGACAATGGTAGTCGAGGAGTCCTTAAATGTGACATTCGATGAAAGTTCTCCTCCACCTAAAACATCACCTTTGGTAGATGATGATTTAGATGAAGAAGAAGCTATGCAGGATAATGGCAAGAAAATCATAGAAAATAATATAGAGGATGAAACAATAGAAGTTGACATAGTAGTCAACATTAAGGAATCTAAGAATCACCCAAAAGAAAATGTAATAGGAAACCTTAACCAAAGAACCCATAGATCACAAGCCCAAAACAAAAGTAACTTCTTTTGTTTTATTACAATGATAGAACCTAAGAATGTCGGTGAAGCATTAAAAGACGAAAGCTGGGTAGTTTCCATGCAAGAAGAATTAAACCAATTCACCGTACATGATGTTTGGGAGTTAGTACCACCACCTAAGTATTTGATAATAAGGAACAAAATGGGTATTTAGAAATAAACTTGATGAGACTGGCATTGTGTCTAGGAATAAAGCTAGGTTAGTTGCACAAGGCTATAACCAACAAGAAGGCATAGATTATGATGAGACTTACGCACCGGTAGCCTGGTTAGAATCTATTAGAATACTTCTTGCATACGCATGTGCACTAGATTTTAAACTATACCAAATGGATGTGAAAAGTTCATTTCTAAATGGTTTTATTAACGTAGAGATGCACTTTGCGCAACCTTCGGGATTCGTTGATTTTGAAAAACCTAATTGTGTTTATAAACTCAAGAAAGCACTCTATGGCCTTAAACAAGCTCCTAAAGCTTGGTATGATAGATTAAAAGCTTTCTCACTTAAACATGAATATACCACGGGGATGGTAGATAATACACTTTTCACTAAGAAAAGAATTCACATCTTATCAATTGTTCAAATATATGTCGACGACATTGTATTTGGTTCAACTTGTCAAGAGCTGTGTAATGATTTTGCGAAAATCATGCACGACGAGTTTGAAATGAGCATGATGGGTGAATTAAATTTCTTCATTGGTCTACAAATAAAACAAATGGAAGATAACATCTTCTTTAATCAATCAAAATACATTAAAAAAATGCTTCAGAAATTTGGCTTAGAAGAGTCTAAAACAATTAAGACACCCATGTCCACAAAATAAAACTCACGAAGGATGAAGAAGGCGAGACCGTGGATAGTCCTAAGTATAGGGGCATGATAGGTAGTTTATTATATCTAACTACAAATAGGCCCGACATCATGTTTAGTGTCTTCCTTTGTGCTCGCTTTCAAGTGGATTCCAAAATCTCTCATTTTGAAACGGTTAAAGGTATCTTCCGATATATTAAAGGCACCATGCACTTGGGGTTATACTATCCCAAGGGGACCGATGTAGAAACTATTGTCTATTCCGACTTTGATCATACGGGAGGTTATGTGGATCGAAAAAGAACCAGTGGCTACAAATTCTTATCTTCTTGTATATATAAAAAGAATAAAACGTTAAATGTAGTGGAGGGGGCGGATTTTGGACTAGGATTAGGAAATGATTTGATTTGTATTTATTTTCATAACTTAGGTTAGAATGTTACAAATTTTATTTAGTTAATTTACTTAGGTTTATTAATAATAATATGTACATAATACATAATGTAAAGTTTTAATTATTTACTAATCATAACATAAACTTAGGTTAAAAATCAAATTAGTGATTAAAATGTGAAACCAGAATTTAGGGTTTTACACACTTTATCCGGTACAAACCGGGTTCTTCACACAAGGTAGAACCAAACCTTCGTCGCATATACTTTATCCGGTACAAGGCTAGATAACGGGTTCCATTACAATGGAGGAACCACAATTCGATCACCACCTACTTAGCATAACACATCTTGAGGAACCAACATCCTTCTGCACCAATCTACACAACACATCTACGACACGTAGAGAAGAAAGAACAACAAGAAACACTTCTATGATCTTGTGGAGATGAAGAATCCTAGCAACCCATGTTTTGAGCGTGGAATTCTTCTAGTGGTCGTGATCTCGCCTTTAAGAGGAACCTAGAGAATCACTAAGAGAAAGGCTACAAAGAAGATCATTAGATATGAGATTGAGAGGATCTAAACACACACCTTGTGTTAGTGATACTTTGAGTTTAATATTAACTAGCACGCAGAATTTACTTGCTAATACTTAGAAGATTGTATGTGTGATGTAACAGTGAATGAACAATGAATAAACCAATCAAATAGCTTCAATATTAATAATACGAGTGATCTAAAATATCACTAGGGTTTAACAACCTTGAAGCTTTCACAAAGATACGTATTTTTCTGATGCTTAAAACCTAACCTAGGATCTCCTTTTATAGAACAAGGAGTCCTTTACAAGATAACTATATCAAGAACAATATCCGTATAAGACTAACTATATAGAATATACACTAAATCTTTTCCATACTTATCTCTTCAGACTTCTGTCTTCATCACATAATCAGTACTAACCATCTGTACTAGCAGTACTAACTGACTTAGTACTGTAACTGTAATCTTTAGCAGTTGTAACTCTATACTTGGCACTGGTACTAACTATTGGTTTAATTCTCAACAATCCTCCCCTAAAATTATGATTTCTCTGCAAATCACTAAGTTTCTTGAATTAAACTCCAACATTGTAGATGATGGGGGGGGGGGGGAAATTCTTTCAAACACTTATCTTTATCAACATCAACCATTAAACTTTGAATCTGCTCTGTATGAACCTGCTCTTATATTCTCTTCAAATTTTCAAGCTATCTTCAATCTTTCAAGCTAACTATGAATCTGCTATGTTATCCTCCCCTGAGTCTCATACTTATCTTGAATCAACTGAACATCAAGATCTCGAACTAAGCAATTTTCAATCTATGGGTTTCAGTGGAAGCTTAAATTGATTAACCATGTATGTGCTACCTCCCCTGTTTGGAAGAATCTTCACCATCACTTGAATCTGAACTTGAATTTTTAACTTGAAATCTGGAAAGAACTAGAACTCAGCCTCCAATGTGATCAGACAATTTGTACAAGGTTCCATCAATTCTTATGATTTCAAACTGCCCTCATCACTTCTAGGTGTGTAACCTCCTGGGAGAGGTGAATCATAGAACATAGACTTTGTGTAAGCCAAATTTGAACTTAGCAGTACAAACTGTTTATCAAAATTTTTCAAGAAACAGTATAAACTTTTAATTAAAATTTTCAAAGAGCAGTATAAACTTAAGTTGGATTTGAAAACATTACTGCCCATTCATAGTTTTGAGCAAACTATCAGCTATCAATGGATTTGATGTGTCTTTACCAAGATCCGTTTGCTTTGGACTAGCCAACTCTTCACAGTGAGATACGGTGAGTTGATAACCATATAGTTTTTGGTAAACTATCAACCATAAACGGATTTGAGAAGTCTTTACCAGAAACCGTTTGCTCTGGACTAGTTGGTTTTTGATGTGGGTTAGACATGGTGAACCAATTACCATTTGTTGTGTGCAAAGATCACACACTTCAAGTTCAAAAACCACCATACAGTCCAAAACATAGCATAGTCAAAACACAATCCATTTCAGAATGCTTTCTCAACCTGTAAATGTTAGTCCAAAACCAAAGAAAACACAAGAAAAAGTATTTTCTATTTGACAGTTATCAAAATGACTAACATGTGAATATATGCAGTACCAAAATTGTACAAACAGTACAAACTTTACATAGCAGTTTTATCAGACACAACTAGCAGTACAAAATCCCTTTTATAACAAAAACACTTATACGTCAAACTTTTAAGGGTTAAGCATTCCAATACCTGTAACCAAGTACTGAAACCTCCCCACATCAAAACCTTTAGTTAGCAAGTCAGCAAAGTAAATTTTGACAACTTGAACTAACCTCTTTTCATGACAATCTCTTATAAAGTGATGTCTAATTTCAATGTGTTTAGTTTTAGAGTGTTGAACTGGATTTTTAATTATACACATTGTACTGCTATTGTCTATGAAAATTATTGTGTTCAAAAAATTATACCCATAATCAAGTAACTGATTCTGAAGCCAAAGAACTTGAGCACAACAACTAGCAGCAGCCACATATTCAGCTTCTGTTGTAGAAGTAGCCACCATAGTTTGCTTTTTGCACTACCATGAGATAAGTCTGCATCCCAGAAACTGACAACCACCAGTTGTAGACTTCCTATCCATACTAGCACCAACATAATCACTGTCTGAATATGCCACCAAATCAAATGGAGAGTCTTTAGGATACTACAGACCTGGTTGACCTTTAAGATACCTAAATATCCTCTTCACTGCAGTCAAATGAGACACCTTAGAAGTGACTTGAAATCTTGCACAAGCACATACTGCAAACATAATATCAGGTCTGGATGATGTGAGATACATCAAAGACCCAATCATAGATCTGTATCTGTGCACATCCACAGCTTCACCACTTTGATCTTTCAAGAGCAAATGTGTCTCCTTATCAGCAGGTGTACTCACAACTTTAGCATCTGTAAACTGAAATTTCCTCAATATTTCAGCTACATATTTGTCCTGGCTTATGAATAGCCCATCTGGTTTCTGCTGAACTTGTAATCCCAAAAAGAAGGTAAGCTCACCTATAGAGCTCATCTGGAAATGATCCTTCATTAACTTTTCAAACTCTTTGCACATCACCTTTTTGGTAGAACCAAAGATGATATCATCCACATAAACTTGAACCAATAAGATATCACCCTTGTTCTTTTTGATAAAAAGAGTCTGATCAATCTTTCCCCTATGGAACCCATTCTTCAATAGATAAGCAGCCAGAGTTCCATACCAAGCTCTTGGAGCTTGATGCAAGCCATAGAGAGCTTTCACCACCTTGTATACTTTGTCAGGATGATCAGGATCAATGAAACCTGGAGGTTGAGAAACATAAACCTCCTCATCAATAGTGCCATATAGGAAAGCACTCTTCACATCCATCTGGTATACCATGAAACCCATAAATGAAGCATAAGCTAGAAAAAGCCTTATTGCCTCAATTCTTGCAACAGGAGCAAAAACCTCCTCATAATCAATTCCCTCTTCCTGAGTATAGCCTTGAGCTACAAGCCTTGCCTTGTTTTTTTTATCACTATGCCCCTTTCATCTTTCTTGTTTCTGAATACCCACTTGGTACCAATAACCTTCATGCCCTTTGGCAAATCAACCAGAACCCATACCTTCTGAATCTTGAATTGAAGCAGTTCTTCTTGCATTGCTTCAACCCAACTTGAGTCCTCCAATTCCTTGAGCACATTCTTTGGTTCTATTTGTGATAGGAAACACACAAACAGACATTCATTCTTATCTTCATGGTCTTTTTCTTCATATACTTCAGTGAGAAAACCATGATGATCTGGATCTTGTGTCTGCCTTCTAGTCTTCACACCAGATTGTACATCTCCAATCACATTAGCAAGTGGATGATACTTGTGAACTGTAGTTTGGGGAGTAGAAGGAACTTCATAGTTGATTGGCATGTTGTGCAAACCAGCTCCAAATATATCAAAAGAATCATCTCGTGAAGCACTAGTAACTGTTGGATCAAACGTAGGCTGACTTGGTCCAACAGTAGAATCTTTTGGCTCAGCAGTACTAACTCCATTTGTACTACTTTAGGGAACTTCTGCTTCATTACCATCTTTTCCACTATTTTCATCTGCATTCTTCTCTCTATCATCATCCTTTGAAAAAGAAACATACAATGGATTATCTTCCAAAATTGGCATCAAGATATGATCTTCATCAGAATCTTCTGAACCTACATTATCATTAGTATTTGTACCTGTAATAGGCACATAATTCATAGATTCTGAAAGCCTATCAATATCAAAAATCTAATCTGGACCACTAGCTGCAACATTTGGTATATTCTCTTGAAACTTAATGTGCAGATTTTACTCTACATGTCTGGTGCTCTTATTATACACCCTAAAAGCTTTACTATGCAAAGAATAACCAACAAAGAAAACTTCATCAGATTTCCCATCAAACTTCCCTAATTGGTCTTTGGTATTAAGAATAGTGACATGACAACCAAAAGGTCTCATAAAACTTAAGGCAGGGGTTCTACCTCTGAAAAGTTCATAAGCAGTCTTATTATGAGGTTGCACCACTAAAACCCTGTTCTGAACATAACAAGCAGTATTAACTGCTTCAGCCCAAAATGAAATAGGTAACTTAGAGTCAGCTAGCATAGTCCTAGCAGCCTCTATTAGAGTCCTATTCTTTCTTTCAGCTACTCCATTTTGCTGTGGGGTTGTAGCTACACTAAATTCTCTTTTAATACCCTTTTCTTTGCAAAACTCATCCATAACTCTGTTTTTAAACTCTGTCCCATTATCACATCTGATTATCTTAACCCTTTTATCAGCAAGGTTTTCTACCTCAGTTATAAAGGACTTAAGGGTCTCACTAGTTTCATTCTTAGTTCTCAAAAAGAAAACCCAAGTAAATCTGCTATAATCATCAGTAATTAAAAGACAATATCTTTTATGATTTAAGCTACTAACAGAAGTAGGACCAAACAAGTCCATATGAAGCATGTATAAAGCTTGATTTTAGAGTTATGAATCTTGGGCTTACAAGAAGCTCTGTGTTACTTAACCTCAAGGAAAGAAACACAGGTTTGGTCATTTTGAAAATTTTTATCAGGTAAACCTCTTACCAAACCATATTTAGCAATCTTATTAATGGTTTTGAAATTGACATGACCAAGCCTTCTATGCCACAACATTGAATCATCCAATGTGGCTATTGCAACAAGGCAATTAATACCTTCTTTAGGAACAAACTTATTCGTCTCAACACTGTATGTATTACCCTTTCTGGGGATTTTAAGCAATACTTGACTTTCATCAGGTAGCTTGAAATCAGGAGAAAGAATAAGACAGTCAGTATCAGTAAATAAGACCTTGTTCTGTTTATCACAAATTTGTGACACACTAAAAAGGTTGTACTTAAGCTCTGGTACAAAATACACATTTTCAAAGTCAAGATTACCAGTTTTAATAATACCTTTACCAGTAATCTTGCCACCAACACCACCTCCAAAGATAACAGGTCCTCCATCCAGAGGTGTAAAGTCTGAAAGGTATGACATGTTACCAGTCATGTGCCTTGAACATCGACTATCTGAGTACCCTCTATCTTCTCCATCTTTTGCTGGATGTTCCTGCACACAAAATAAAGCATTTAGTTCCCTCTGGGGACCCAAGCCATTACTTACTTGGATCTGCCTCGTGCATCAATATAATTATATCTATTGAAAGTCATTGATGCACCATTGGGTTTGGTACGTTTCCATACCCAACGTGCTGACGCCTTCACAGCATTGCCCCATTGACCCTTAACAACATTCATATGCCTAGCAGTAGGAATTGCTGGCCTAGCAATAGAAACTGCTGGCTTAGCAGGTTTGATTTTAGGCATCCATTTTTGATTATTCAAAGCTGTTTTCTTGTAAAAGGGCCTGTTAACTGTTTGTGCATGATTGTAATGATTTGAAAATGGTTTTGCACTAGAAACAGTTTGTTTGTAATTAAAACCTTTTTTTGGTCTAGCAGTAGAAACTGATTTGATGCCAAACTTTAACATGACTGCTCTGGGTGTCATCTTATGGTTTACATTAGGGTGAGTCAATCTAGTAGGAGTGTTTTGATTTACCCTAGCATTGGTATTCCCATACACCCTTGAATTCCCAAAAACCTTCTTTTTCCATGGGTTTAAGTCACAGTATGCAGCCAAATGATCAAAATTACCACACACAAAACAAACTTTATTCTGCACAACAAACTCATCACCAAGTTGTTGAGATTTTAAATTATTCCAGTTCCTCTGATTGCCCCTAGGAACTGAAGATCTATTTGTAGACCTATACATCTCAGCATATCTAATAGCTTTCCTAACTGGTTTTATATTTTCATTTTTGACTACTTTAGGAGCATGTTTGACTTCTATCTTACCCTTAGTCTTATTCTCAAACATAACCTCATTGGACTTAACCTTAACCTTATCATCCTCATCATCATCAGAAGTCCAATCCTCTATGGCAGGAGCATCTGAATACCTATCAGAGGACACCTTGTCCTCAGTGAGTGAAGTATCACTTGCACTCTTAAAAGAATCCTCAGCCTTGACAAATATAGTAGGACTCTCATCAATTTTAGGACCATATCCAGGAAATTCAACATCCTTAAACTCCTCTAAGCCAGTATGGGCTAAGTCAATGCCTGGGGGCACAAACATTCCTCTATTGGGGGGTGCAACAGACTTATATCCTAGACCAGATTTAGCTTTATTGTGTAGTTGACTCTCTATTAACTTCTGAACTCCTTTTGATGTATATTCAAGAGTGTCAACACTTAACTGTATGTTTTCCTTTTCTTTCTTAAGCTTGTCTTGTTCATACTTAAGCCCACTCATCTTATCATCTCTAAGTTGCAAATCTCTTTTTAAGACAGCTATATCATCTGTAAAGTTTGCTTCATTCTGTCTATAAAAAGTAAGTTGCTCTTCTAAAACAGCTATTCCTCTTTTATGATTTGAAAGACTAAAGTTCACTTCATTAAATTCTATTCTAAGATTATCATATTGTTTCTTAAGTGACTCATACTCTTTCAAAGCGTGACAAGAATTAGAACACTTTTTAACCTCATGTACCTCTGAGTCTGAGAAGGCCATCAATCCAAAGTTGGTTGGTTCCTCCTCTTCTTCCATGAAGCTCCAGTCAAAGTCAGCTCCATCAATAGCAACCATTGCCTTGGAAGAAGTCTCCTCCACATTCATTGTTCTCCTGTTTCCCTACTGGCTTTTGTACCCTTTACCCTTGTTGTCCTGTTGTCTAGTGCTTCTACACTCTCTGGTAAAGTATCCTATCTTGTGGCAATTGTAACACTCCACCTTGTATTTGTCATAGCCAGCAACATCTCCTCCATTGAGAGTAAGCTTCTTTCCAGTCCTTTGAAAGTACTTTTTTGCCCTAATGCTTATCAAGGCCATTTACCACTTCAAGTCCATTGCTTCCAAGTCATCTTCATCAATTTGAAGAAGATCTTCATTGTAGATTTGAGACCCACTGGATTGCTCTAACACAAAAACATAGATGGTTTCATCACTCAAGCTAGCAGTGCTAGTTTTTATACTAGCAGTACTAACTTTAGGGCTAGCAGTACAAACATCTTGATCATCCTTAGGACTGCTATTGCTAGGGGATGATAAGAATGCCATGTTTCTAGACACAGAACTAGTGCTTCCTGTCTTTTTCACCTTCTGTTCAACAATCTTAAGATTGTTGTACAACTCATTGAGTGTCATCTTCTCCAGTTCAGGCTTATTGCTCCAAACAACAACATGGGTGTTTCATTCAGCAGGCAAGCTATTGAGAAACTTCATGTTCAGGTCTTCTTGTGGAATCACTATTTTCAACCCAGCAAGTTGACTTACAATTCTCTGTAGCCTTTTAAATACATAATCAAGTGTTTCAGTTCTTGTGCCACTAAAATTTTCATAGCTTTGCTTTAGCAGTGTTCTTTGTGCCTTCTTAGTGGCTTCATTACCACCAAACCTCTCTACAATTGCTGCAAAAAGTGTCTTTGCAGTCTCATAATGACTAAAGTTCAACACCTGATCATTGGGAAGTGCCATGAGTAACAAACTCTTGGCTTTGAGATCATTCCTCTTCTTGATCCTTTCATCATTGGTGACTGGTTCAGTGTTGAGTTTAGTAGTTTTGGTACCATCAGCAAGTGTTTCTTCAGAAGTTGTTGGTTTAAAGGAATCACCATGCAGAATGATATCCCATAGTGCATAATCTTGCACCATGAAGTACTGCTCAATTCTGAGCCTCCAGAGGTCATATTCGTTTTGTTTGAGCATTGGTAGTTTGGCAAGGATTGAGGCTTATGAGGTTTCCATGTCCATCTTCCTTGTTGAAAGAAAAAGAGTTCTTCTGGATCTTCTGGATCTTTTAATTCAAAGTATCAGAACCTGGCTCTAATACCACTTGAGAGGATATAAACACACACCTTGTGTTAGTGATACTTTGAGTTTAATATTAACTAGCACGCATAATTTACTAGCTAATACTTAGAAGATTGTATGTGTGATGTAACAGTGAATGAACAATGAATAAACCAATCAAATAGCTTCAATATTAATAATACGAGTGATCGACAATATCACTAGGGTTTAACAACCTTGAAGCTTTCACAAAGATACGTATTTTTCTGATGCTTAAAACCTAACCTAGGATCTCCATTTATAGAACAATGAGTCCTTTACAAGATAACTATATCAAGCACAATATCCGTATAAGACTAACTATATAGAATATACACTAAATCTTTTCCATACTTATCTCATCAGACTTCTGTCTTCATCACACAATCAGTACTAACCATCTGTACTAGTAGTACTAACTGACTTAGTACTGTTAGTGTAATCTTCAGCAGTTGTAACTCTATACCTGGCAGTACTAACTGTTGGTTTAATTCCCAACAGAGATTAAGGAACTTAGAACATAGAGATAAGATGTGTCTAAGTGGGGTGAGAAACAAGAGAGAAATGGCTCACTATTTATAGGCAAAACTGGGCACTGTTCACCTGGATCCGGCGGATCCCTACCCAAAGGGATCCTGCCAGTTTAAAACAAGGGATCCGGGTATCTGGTAGTACCAGTCCGGATTTTGGGTTACAATTCCGGGTTTTGGGTTTTGGATTATGGTCCATGGGTCATGTGATTTCATGCATGATGTCAAAGACATCTTGGGTCATGGGTTATCGACTTTGGGTTTTGGGTTATGGACTTTGGGTCATTGATCGTGGGATTTACCCATTTTTGGGTCATGCATGAAGTCATGCAATGGGTCATAGGTTTTGGGTCAAGCTCCATGGGTCATGGGTTATGGACTTGGGTTTTTGGTCATGGATTGTCCAAGTCTTTACCAGTTTATTTTACAAGTTACATATCTTTACATATATATGAGGCTAAGTACGACTTGTATGAAATGCTATATTTGTTGTACAATGACATGGAAATTCCACCTAAATGCCACCTAAATGCCACCTCAATGATGACTCATCACACATACAACGCAACAACTTTTCGGTAATTGTTAAAAAAATATGGCTGCTATGAGAATCGAACCCTGGTCTCAACAACCGATACCAACACTCCTACCACTGGAGCAACTGTGTTCTTGTTTTACACATTGGAAAACATCATTCATAAAGGCCGAAACTTCTTATGCTATAATGGATAAAGATTGGAAGCTATTCATAAACCCCTCATTTCCTCCCCTAAATCTCTGATATTATTTGAAACCGAATCACACCTTACTGATTTAACTCACTATTTTTGAATACATTCTATCATTATCGTTTGAATCAATATGAACCATTTTTATTTTGAAAATCATATCACAAAAATAACATCTGAAATCAATATAAACAATGCAAGCATGCGATTTCATCTCCATAATCGAATGAAATATCAACAGCATTCGTTACAATCGATTTCAATGGCAGAAGAGTGACGACGCAATCAGTTCAATTAGTTAGTTTGTTACATTAAACAATTCTCGATCCTTCTGAATGCATCCCGATTCATGGATATCAATGTTTAACCTAATTTGTTCAGGTTTTTTAAGGATGAATTTGAGTGTTCGATTTTCCGATAATGAAACACATATTATAATTAATTATTTTGTGGTTTCACTCGGTGGCTTGACTGTTCTGATAATGAAGAACTATCATCACGTCAACCCCTTCAAGGTACATGTATGTTGATTTTGTTAATTCATTATTTAGTGGTTTTAGTTATATTTTCAGTTTTAATTAAAAAAATTGATCTTACATCAAGCAGTTGTTCATTCAATCATTTGTTGTTGTTGTTCATGTATTAGGGATACTGACTAATTAATCAAGCCGGAAATTAATGATGATAAACCAAAGGTACGATTTTGAGTTCTATTGAATCTTAATCAGTTTTTTGTATGTTCATGTATTAGGGTTATTTTCAACTCAAATTGGGATCTATTGAAGGTTAGTAGTTCATCGACGATAAAAAAGGTACGTTTTTTGTTGATGATTAATGGCTTAATTTGAAATTTTTTAGTTGTATTGTGGTAAATTGGTTATAAAGCTCAAAAAAATAAAGGGATAATTACTAAAATAGACCGGGCAGCCAAGTGGTTGGCGGTTTTTGCCCCGAAAAAAAAAACTTCTGATATTAGACCAAGGCAACCTGTACTTTTTGGGCAACTGAAATCTACAAGTGACAAGTGTCACTTTTCTGACTATTTTTTGGGTAACTTGTTTATTTTTTGGGCAACTTGTATATTTTTTGGGCAACTGGAGGACACTTGTCATCGTATGGGTCGAGATGCCTTGTTGGGAACACGTTTTGTATTAATTCAAGTATTGATCATATTGTAATAGGTTGCTTTGGCCTTTAGGTTTGTCATTAGGCCCAGCCTGTGTAGAAGACCTATGGGCTGTGTCGTTTATTTATTTATTTATTTATGTTTAAGTATGTTAATTAGGGCTTTAAGCCCAAGTCCATGTAAAAACTATAAATACCCCCTCCCATCTAAGGGAGAGGGTTGGTTGATTGTATGCTAAACATTTCCATATTATTGTGTGATCAATCTTCCACTCTCTTTCTCTCTCTAACTTTCTCTCTCTAGATCTAGGGTTAATTAGTGGTTAATTCGTGTAGCTTGTGTGATAATTAATAGTAACATCAAGTGGTATCATTCGCCTAGGGGTAATTTAGGTTGTTAAAAGATTAGATCTAAAGAAAAAATCAAAAATCCGATAAGTTACTGTACCGTACTGTTCATCCGAGTTCTTACTGTTCACTGATCGAGATTTGGAGCGTTGATCGAGTAACTGCTTTAGTCGAGTAACTCAACTAATTGATCGAGTAACTAATCAAAATAGTGATTATTCATCGAGTTAGATGAAATAATCGAGTAACTATTTGATCGAGATAGATTACTTAATCGAGTTAGATTAAGTAGTCGAGATTGTTGATCGAGCAACTCAATTGATCGAGTAACTCAGTTTGATCGAGCAACTCAATTTGATCGAGTAACTCAGTTTGATCGAGCAACTTAATTTGATCGAGTAACTCAGTTTGATCGAGCAACTCAATTTGATCAAGTAACTCAAATAATCGAGTAACTCCAGTTTGATCGAGTAACTCAACTAATCGAGTAACTCCAGTTTGATCGAGTAACTCACAGTAATCGAGTAACTACAGTTTGATCGAGTAACTCACAGTAATCGAGTAACTCCAGTTTGATCGAGTAACTCAACTAATCGAGTAACTCCAGTTTGATCGAGTAACTCACAGTAATCGAGTAACTACAGTTTAATCGAGTAACTTGAGTTTCGAGTGTAAAATCCTCCGAGTTTCACCGATTGAAATCTCCGAGTTTCTAGAGTAAAATCCTCTTAGTTTCTTCAAAGTTTCTCAATCTAATCTTCACCAACAACCGTCTTTATCCTTTAAAGATCCTTAACATTTTCAAGTTACCTAACGATGTCTCAACCACCATATCCGAACTACTTCTTTAACCAACAACAACCATATCAATCACAGTATCGTCAACAACAAACATATCCACAACAATATCCTCAATCACAATTTCATCCTCAATATCAACAACAACATGCTTTTGTGCAACAACATCAATTTTTCCCTCAACAACCAGCACCTCAGCAACAACTCATGTCTCAACCTCAAATGCAGAACTACCAACCTTCATCAAGAGAACCTCATTGGTTTACAAAGATGTGTGAAGCTATCAGTAGTCAACAATCTCGACATGAAGCAGGATCGTTTGAAACTCCACCAATGCTGACACTGGGTAACTATGTGAAATGGTCTAGTCGGTTTATTAGATTTGTTGAACTAAGAAAACCTCATGGTCCATATCTCAAAAAGGTCATCATGGAAGGAACTTATCCAGTTCCTTCAACAGTGGTTCCGGGTGATCCAACTGCTATATGATGAACTCAAATAAGTACATTTTATTATCATCATTTATCCTATTTATTTGACTTGTTTTATTATATTATTTATGAGAATTGATACGTTAATGTTTACTTTTGTAATTCTCAGGTAAAAAACAAGTATTATGTGAAACTTGGCGATTTTGGACTAATTATGGAGCAAAACAAGCAAGATGTTAAGAGTCTACTGAAATGTACAAGATCAAGATCATTCTACTCCAGATACGCCGCATCCTACTTCTAAAATACGGCGTATCACTATCAAGATTTCACAAGTTACAATCCAAGTACATACGCCGCATACAAGAATCAAGATACGCCGCATCTGAAGACGGTGTACGAATATTCCTGAATATATTAATCTTGGACCCCACGCGAAGTTAAGTCAATGCGCCGCATCTATCAACTAGATGCGCCGCATCTAACCCTCAGACAGAAACTATAAATACCCCAAAGTCAGACGAATTTTGTGTGCAAGATACCATACGTACGAGTACCAAACCAGAGACGAATTCAGACGTATTAGCAGCACAAGACACACCCTGAACGAAGATACAAGAGCTGTAAGAAGGTCCTGCATGTATTTAATTCATTAAGTAGTTTTGTTTTATTGTATTAGTACACTTTAATTCATCAGGATTGATGGGCTGATGTCATGTGACTACGGAATATCATGCGCACCCCTTAAAATTGCTTTCCCATTAATTAAAGTTTATATGTTGATGTCTTTGGTGACTTTTATTAGTGCATTGATAACCTCTGTGTCTAGCTGAGCATTGCTTGGGTCGCCATGCCCCTTCCTCGCCTATTTAAGAGACGCTTAATAAATAGGATAGACATAAGTAATCATTAAGGGTTTACTCGCCGATAAGATTAGAGCCAACGAGAAAGGTTTAATTATATACACTTCATATAAAACTAGCAATAAAACAAGTGACAAGCTACTTAACTATCAGGACAGGTCTTCTTATTGTCTCAAGTATCTATCTGTGTACGTGTGTGCTAATCGCTGATTCGTGCTCATTAGTTTAGTTTTTATTTAATCATAACCAAACCGTGCCAGTCTCTCAGGCTGAACCCCCTTGCGTTAGATTAGGTTGTACAGCTAACTTAAGATATTAAAATACTGATTAGAATAACTAGATAATACGTTCCACTCTTAGTGATCGACACTCTACTTACCATTATATTAATACTGACCGGGTACACTGCTCGTTAAGTGTGTGTGTTATTGATAAGTCGGCTAAATATAAATTTAAAACTTGAGTAGGCATTAATACTGCTAAACAGCAACGACACGCGCACGCATCAAGTTTTTGGCGCCGTTGCCGGGGATATAAAAGAATTAGAACAAAACGTACCGCATCAAGTTTTTTTGGCGCCGCTGCCGGGGAGTGAATTGTTATTATCTGTTAATTTGATTAGTATCTTAATTAGGTTTTTCTTTATTAATTTTTAGATTCTAACCACCAACTCTGTTATATATTAGATAAATTGCATTCATTGTATTATTTGCATATTTTCTGGTTTTGTGTGTTTTTATTTTCTTTAAATTTTGTTTCTTTTTGTTTGATTTTATTTTTGTTTTTCTTTTTTTTTTTTTATATTTTTTTCTGCATTCTGCTATCGTTGTACTGTGCTGATACAAACGATACGGCGCATCTGGTTTCACAGATACGGCGTATTGCGTTTAATTTTTATAAAATACAACGCGTTTAATAAATTCGAGTACGACGCATCTTTCCCCAAGATACGGCGTATTCTGTTTTTAATAAGAAATTTTTCTAAACCCAAACGCCATACGACGCATCTGTTTTAACAGATACGGCGTATTTTCGATTTAAATTAAAAACAGTTTTCGAATTATTAAACAGATACGACGCATCGATCTCTATCGATACGGCGCATCTACTAAATCAAAAATCTTGTATTTTGAAACGTAACGAAAATACTGCGCATTAGCTTTTGTTAATACGACGAATTTAATTTGATAAATATAGTTGATTTTTGATATTCACTTTGATCGTTCCACTACTCTCGTGCACAAGTTGGTTTATTTTCAGGATAAATGATGGCTTAAGCATCACTATGGAAGATTACATTCTGAACCTAACCAAGAGACGCTAGCTGGAGTAATCAAACCTTAGATGATTGAAAGGCTGTAATAAGACGACAAGAGTGGAGGAGAATTCAGTACTGGTAACATTGAGTATCTTAAAATTCTTGAAATAGAATTCCAGGTATCCTCTACAATAATTTACCTAGCCTTATAGAGAGTTCTCTACGAAACCTCTCCCGAATATAATCTCAATTTTGTAAGCTTAAAACGATATTTGCTCCTAACCTTGAGATAAATCATTATCCACTAAACAATAAAGATTATAATCATTAATAAAACGGATATGCTTATTGCTCTTATCTTGAATTTATATATATCATATGGTATACCGTTTTACCCCAATTTGATGTGTAAGGAAATGTGTTGTGGAGGCCAAGGTACGTTCCTTATCTAAATTTCGTTCACTAGCACAGTAATACGGCGGATCTTAGTTTTCTAAGCGCCGTATCTCTGACTAATTAACACTTATTGCCCAGTCAACGAATTTAGATAAGATACGGCGCATACAATTATGCGATACGGCGCATCGTATTTACCCTATAAATACGAAAGAGATGCGCCGGATTTCAACTTCTTACCCAAATTTACACACAGTAATACGCACACTAAATTAAACCCTTTATTCCGAAGTGCTTTTCTCGAATCAAAACCTTCTAATCCGAACTCTAGACCGAATCCTAATCATAATATAAGGTAATTATTCTATTTAATTTTGTTCAATTTAAAAATTAGGGTTTATGCAATAATTCGATTAGGGCTTGAAAGTTTAAGGGAATTTGATTAGAACTTGGACTAGATGAATTCCCCTATGTTAATTTTTGATAGACTATTGAATTAAAAGCCAATTTGATTCGAATGAAAATTAGGGTTCGGGGGATTATTTTTGAACTTTGGAGGGAAAATGAAGTTACAGGAAGTTTTAGATATTGATATTGGGATAAATGGAACTGTGATGTTAAGTGGGAGTTTACGTCACGGGTCTGGATTCTTAGAAAACTTTCCTGACCCCCTCTATTTTATACTGATATATTGCTAGATGCGGCGCATCTAAGTTACTTGATGCGGCGTAACAACCTATTTCCAATTTAAATACTTCCATATACGCCGTATTACTTAACTTAGATACGACGCATCCCCCATACGCCGTATTCCAATGCATGCTACGCATCTCTTTGATACAGCCTAGATACGCCGCGCTGATTTATCAGATACGCCGTATCAACCTTATTGCAGAACTGTTTTCTAACCTTTAAATTTATTTCAGATGGAATTACCAGCCGTTGGACACAGACATACGTGGCTCCGTTTCGAGACCATGGGACTTACCCCGGACACCGAGGCTTATTATGTACGGAGACTTAGAGTGATTTTCTTTAGGAAAATCCTTAGGGTTCCGGTTTTGGACTTTGCGGGTGTTGGACTGATTGACGGGGGGAACGCAGCTGGTGGTCTTCATGATAGGCTGGAGATGATTGTAAGGGATGATGATGATGAGGTTGTGTTTAGGTCACATGCATGGGATAGGTTGTTCAGGATTGACGAGCCTCTGATTAGGGAGCTCATGTTGGAGTTCTTTAGCACAGTTCATTACAGGGAGACGGATTTGGAGATTGATACAGCTGATACTCTTGTTTTCAGGTTGGGTGGTGTGCATAGACAGATGTCGATGAGGCAATTTATTTTGGCTATGGGGTTACACACTGTTGAGGAGCTTGGATCTGCTGGGTTTGCCAGGTACTGGGCTGAGAGTTTGAGGGCAGTGCCAGACAGGATGTTGCTGGGAGATTTCTGGGAGAGGATATCCTTCGGAGGTGATTCTACTGCTTCCACCCCATCCTACACATTGATTAGGGAGCCTATGAGGAGATTATGCCATAGGATGATAGCACTGACCATTGCTGGGAGAGGTCAGTCACCTGAAAAGGTGACCACTCTTGACCTCTTCCTTCTGAGGAGCATGGATGAGGGATTAGCGGTGAACATCCCTCACTTTTTGGCACATTTTCTCCATAGGGGAGCTCTAGGGAGAGATAGGAGGAGCCAGATGACTGGAGGGCATTTTGTATCTAGGCTGGCCCGTCATTTTGGTGTGATCGGTGATGAGATTCCTGCCGGGATAGAGGTTGTGGTGACCAGTCTACCGGTTATTGGGCAGGATTATTTGGTCAGGTTGGGGATATGTGAGATGGTTATGGGGGGATGTTACTGGGTGGCATTGGGCCCCGCGAGACCAGCAGAGGTAGAGGCTGAGCAGGGAGGTCCCCAGGGAGCTCCGACTGCTGCTCCAGCCCAGGAGGAGGAGGCACCAGCACCCCAGCCACCAGTTGCACGTACAGTGGGGCAGAGAGTTGAGCTAGTTGAGGGGGAGGTTAGAGCTTTGAGAGGCGTAGTCGACGGGATGAGAGCTGACCTCACTATAGTCAAGAGGGACTTAGGTTGCCTAGTGGAGAGTGTGAGTCAGCTCCTAGAGCATCAGGGCACGAGCCATCATCTCCCAGATGGCACACACGTCAGGGGCATGATCAGGTACTCTCGTCTCCCTCGCAGAGTCCGACCCAGGACCGACGATGCCAGCACCTCCGAGACCCGCTCACCTGCAGGAGACGACCCCACAGAGCCATGATCTCATGTGCTCGATTTTATAGACATTATTCCTCATACATTATATTTATCATTTTTGGGATTGTATTGAATTATATTATCATGTATTTATCTAATGTTCCAGTTTATGTTTCTTGTTATATTTGATGAAGACTGGAATTAAGTTCAGCACGAGTGAACGAGAGAACCCGAGAGGTAAACCGGGAACGAGCCCATTTTACAACAGGCTGTTAACAATCTGTTTGGTAAATACATGCGCCGCATCTAGTAAAACAGATGCGACGCATCCTATCCTTTATTTTATTTTACTTCGTATTTATTCCAGGCTCGATACGGCGTATCTTCTTCCATAAGATACGGCGTATCGACTGACCTGATGATTTTCATTTTAATTTTTTTTAAGTTTTATTTTTACTAACTACTAATGTATTATGCAAGTTTGAACCTTCTTAACTCAGGTGTGTTAAAGTCTAAATGGTATTATAGATTCCTGCATTCTTGTGGATACATCATTTTTGAAGCTTAAACGTTCTAATCCACAAGAAAGTTGATTTTTGCTCTTATACGAATAATGGAGGATCATACCGAGCAAATCTCAGGGGAGTTTTTCTGTTCTAATTCTTTTATTTGCCAGTTTTTAATCTTTGATACAAACAACGAGGACGTTGTTTAACTTAAGTGGGGGATTGGAGAATTAGAACACTTACTTGTCCTAAACTTTTTCAAAATATGCTTAAAATGCGTTTAATATATCAAAATTTAAAAAATTTTAGCATGTTTTTGTTTAAAGTCTAAATTACATAACCGCACACATAACTCTATTCTTTCAAAAATATTAAAACTTTAGTGTGCTGGTGACTTGTAAACTTTAGAACTTGGCTTGTATACTATTCGAGACCACCATAATAAGTATTATCTATATAATTGGAATGACTTGTCTAAATTGGTAAATTTCTAGGATTACACCCAAATAGCCTTTATATGTTATGTGATATTAACTAACTACACTGGTTAGTTAACCCCCGTATAAACCCTTTGTTACTCTCACTTTTAGAGTAAGATACCCCTAGAAAAACCCTCAGAGCCATTCCTTTCGTTTCTTACACCTTTGTTATAATGTTTCGTTACACCCTTACACCTTAGCCTACCCTGTAGATTAAAATCCGTGGTTAATTGCTTTAGGCAAAGTGTGTTTCCTTACATTACCTGTGTTCGCGTGCGTAATTCATTATCTTTGGTTGAGTCAAGAAATTGCACAATGCAATTGGTATGAAAGTAAATATTGTATATCTTTTAGTTTATTTTTCGTGTGTTTGCTACTTTTGCTATTACAGTTATTTCTGAAAGTATGAAAACTATGGAAAAATTATCCGGAAAAATAGTGATAGAAAAGTTGTGAAATTTTACAAATTGATGTCAAAAATAAAGTTAAAAAAAAAAAAAAAAAAAAAAAAAAAAATTGAAAAAAAAAAATAGAAAAGAAAAAGAAAAAGAAAAAGGAAAAGTTGGAAGTTTCTTTTAACCAACTTATGTAAAGTTTTGTATTAGGTGGGCGATATCACCACTATTTGTTGTTGTATATTATATTTATGGATTGAATGGGAGTTGGCCGTTATGGGAACGCCAACTAAGGTTATTCCTTGATTGAGATTTTGTTGAGTATAATTCGTGTCTACCTAAAACGTGTGTTTCAAGTGTTAAAGCGTGAGTTATTCAATGATATGAGTCTTATTCATGGGATGGTTGGGATAGTGATTAACCACACTCAGGATTTTAATTTATCTGTTTTGTTTATTTTTCATTTTACACCAATTTGTATCGCAAATATTATCCATACCCTATATCATTCTTCATCCAAACCTTTGATTTATTAAGATTAGGGATTTGAGCAATCTTAAGTATCGTAGTCGTGGATTCGGCTATGTATTTATGATTTTGTCGCCCTTTTTGATATAATATTATTGGTGAAGATTACTTGGTCCTATCTTTAGCCTATTCGAGTTAAGGATTTGAGCAATTGCATGTATCGTGGTCGTGGATTCGATCATGTATTTGTGATTTTGTCGCCTTTTCTGGAATATGAGATCGATAGAGATTAAAAAGGATGATCAACCCTTAACCAACAAACCTTTTTTACCGCTTTAGACTTGTTATTCCTTGGCTTTAGTGGGGGAGATGCGTATACTTGCCAAGCCTATGATAGAATATTCGTCACAACTAAGCAACTAAACGATTTAGAATTGTTTTACATTAAAAATTATTTTGGATTCTACTTCGTTAAGTGTTTGGTTGTGTGATTATGACAAAACGAATACATGCTTAAATATAAAAATAAATCCTAACATCTTTTAGGATACATTTTCATTTGATTTATTCTAAGGTTTACTTGGGGACAAGTAAAGTTCAAGTGAGGGGATATTTGATGAACTCAAATAAGTACATTTTATTATCATCATTTATCCTATTTATTTGACTTGTTTTATTATATTATATATGAGAATTGATACGTTAATGTTTATTTTTGTAATTCTCAGGTAAAAACAAGTATTATGTGAAACTTGGCGATTTTGGACTAATTATGGAGCAAAACAAGCAAGATGTTAAGAGTCTACTGAAATGTACAAGATCAAGATCATTCTACTCCAGATACGCCGCATCCTACTTCTAACATACGGCGTATCACTATCAAGATTTCACAAGTTACGATCCAAGTACATGCGCCGCATACAAGAATCAATATACGCCGCATCTGAAGACGGTGTACGAATATTCCTGAATATATTAATCTTGGACCCCACGCGAAGTTAATTCAATGCGCCGCATCTATCAACTAGATGCGCCGCATCTAACCCTCAGACAGAAACTATAAATACCCCAAAGTCAGACGAATTTTGTGTGCAAGATACCATACGTACGAGTACCAAACCAGAGACGAATTCAGACGTATTAGCAGCACAAGACACACCCTGAACGAAGATACAAGAGCTGTAAGAAGGTCCTGCATGTATTCAATTCATTAAGTAGTTTTGTTTTATTGTATTAGTACACTTTAATTCATCAGGATTGATGGGCTGATGTCATGTGACTACGGAATATCATGCGCACCCCTTAAAATTGCTTTCCCATTAATTAAAGTTTATATGTTGATGTCTTTGGTGACTTTTATTAGTGCATTGATAACCTCTGTGTCTAGCTGAGCATTGCTTGGGTCGCCATGCCCCTTCCTCGCCTATTTAAGAGACGCTTAATAAATAGGATAGACATAAGTAATCATTAAGGGTTTACTCGCCGATAAGATTAGAGCCAACGAGAAAGGTTTAATTATATACACTTCATATAAAACTAGCAATAAAACAAGTGACAAGCTACTTAATTATCAGGACAGGTCTTCTTATTGTCTCAAGTATCTATCTGTGTACGTGTGTGCTAATCGCTGATTCGTGCTCATTAGTTTAGTTTTTATTTAATCATAACCAAACCGTGCCAGTCTCTCAGGCTGAACCCCCTTGCGTTAGATTAGGTTGTACAGCTAACTTAAGATATTAAAATACTGATTAGAATAACTAGATAATACGTTCCACTCTTAGTGATCGACACTCTACTTACCATTATATTCATACTGACCGGGTACACTGCTCGTTAAGTGTGTGTGTTATTGATAAGTCGGCTAAATATAAATTTAAAACTTGAGTAGGCATTAATACTGCTAAACCGCAACGACACGCGCACGCATCAAGTTTTTGGCGCCGTTGCCGGTGATATAAAAGAATTAGAACAAAACGCACCACATCACTATACCTCCACGTGAAGCATCCACAACTCCCGTTCCAGTAGCTCAATATACCAATGAACAAACTTTACAGCAAGAAGCTAATGAGATGGCCATGGCTTACATACTCCAGGGAATTCCTAACCCAATCTTTAGGAGTATTGATGCTCAGAAAACAGCCAAGGACATGTGGGAGCATGTGCATCTTTTGATGGAAGGCACAGAATTGAACCAAGAGGATCTGGAATCCAAGCTTTACATGGAATACAATAACTTCATGATGGGACCAGGGGAATCCTTAGAATCATACTATCACCGCTTCACCAATGTTGTCAATGATCTGGAACGTCATAACATACCTCTACCAAAGATTGCTATCATCTCCAAATTTCTAGGATGTCTTGGACCAGACTGGCAGAAGTATGTGACATTCGTGAGGCAAGCCAAAAAGATTAATCAAGTTTCATATGGGCTTTTGTATGATTATCTCAAGCAACATCAAACTGAGGGAGACAAGGACATAGCAGCAAGAGGAGGTTATTCACAGGCACCAAATCCAAACTCTCTTGCTTTGATAGCTCAATCATATTTTCCACCATCAAATCAAGAATTTGTTCCACAACCTTCTCAACCAAGTTTCCAACCACAACCAAACAATCAAATTGTTTCTTATGAAGAACCATCTCAAAATTCTAATAACCAACTGGTCCCATACAACAATACCGACTCCATGTTCTATTCCAATGCTGATTATGATGAAGAAGACGATGTGTTCAACTCTCTCAATGAGGATCTGCATTTATTGCAAGAGCATTCAACAAATTCTCTAACAAGTCAAACAACCGTCTTCGTGTCACAACTCGTAATTTCAAGCCATTTTCCGAACCTCGACAATTTACTATTCACTATTTACTATTCACCGATCACTATTCACTTTTAACTATTCATCGTTTTCGAGGTCAATTTGTGATTTTGAGAAACTTTCAGAAATTTTACTATTCATGTGACACTATTCATTCCCGGAGAAAATTTCCGTTCATGATCAGTATTCATTATTTCGTAAACCTAGCTTACGAGTGTTCAAAAATTCACGTAACCAGAGCGGTTTAGCCGTGAATTCATGCATTGTCCAGTTAGGACACATCATACAGGCTAGAGTAGTCTGCACATCATCAGTACAGTAGATCATTCACGAATATGCATCATTTCAATTTACGTATGGTTATTTATATAATTAAAGTTACCACTCAGTCATTTCTACTGACATCATACCCAATACTCCCGACTATGATCCTAATATATTTTCATACAAATTTTAATAATATAAAGGTTATATTATTATTTTACCCGGTGTTTTCAAATCAATCGCTATGATTCCGTCAGGAGCTTATAACTCCGTCAGTTTACGAATTTTTAACCCGATAATTATTCTGACACCCGATTCTTGTCAGGAATATATTTTTACAATTTTTACAACTTCGTCGTATTTTACGTCACTTTGTTGATATTTGTTTCATAACAACTCGGTACCCGATAACACCCGAAGTATACACTAAAACAACTAACTCTTACACATTATATCCAAAATATCTAACAATTTCACCATTTTCAACCCTATGGTACGCCCCCCCCCCCCCCCCCCAATGCCTTATCTACCAAAAATTCTTCCTCATTTATTAAAGTTAGTAAACGTGTCTTGGTATTTTATTTCATAAACATCAAAACCAACATATTTCATAAGTTAAAAAGATCAAACTCATCTCCTTTGTCTCTCTTTAATCCCACGGCAAACCACAAGGACCAAGGAAGATCCAAAAGTTTTCAAGAAACAAGTGCTTATTTAGTTCCATACATGATCTTTGTTAGGGTTTTGCAATAAAAACCCCAAAGTTATCATCCAAATCTCTTTAATCTCCATCTACATTGTAAGTAACTTCAAGAACACTAATTTTTCATGTTTTACTTTCATTTGATCTATGTGATCATGTATTATCAAGTGGTTTTAGTTAAAAATGCAAGATACTTAAGTTATGGTACCACTTTCTTTAAAAACACTCTAAATCACTAGATCCATAATTTTCACTAACATCCTCATGAATCCCACTATATTTAGTGATGTTTAGGACCCCATGACCCTTTGAGAAGGTGTATGGTAGATCAAGAGTACTTGTGGAGTTGTGTGGAAGTAGTTTGATTAAGTTATGAACTAGAAAAATGTATTTATTAAACCATTTAGGGACCTTGTGGACTTGTGGAGTACTGTCACGAAATGGAATTTCTGGAAAACTCAGTAACTGTTGAACCATTTTGGCCTAAATATTCAGAAAATAAATTCAAAAACGAAACCGTGGGCACTTGAATCACTAAAAACCGACTTAGAACGAAGGAGATATGTCTTTTTGAGGGACCATCTCGAGAGCCATTTTACTCACTGATCGAGTCAGTTTTGGAAAATTTTCATGAAAAACAAAAATGAAGTATACCTGGCCTAGTTTCAAAATTGACCATCCGTTCGTCAATTGGATATATATTGAGTAAGATATGATCCTCCAAATGTACCCGAAAACTGCCCAGAAATGGCAGTTTTGGCCCGACTAGCTAACTCAATGACTACTTATCTTTATGATCGAGACATTTCTGGACAAAAAGTCAGTTCTACGAGTTGTAGATATTGTTACAAGCTTTCCAAAAATACTGAGTTTGATTCCTAACTCCTAACGTACATTGTTTTGCGACTAGTTTTACAAGGTCAGTTGGACATATTTTCACAAGTTATGAAAATGTTATAATTGCGACGAAAACATTATATTAACCAATGAAACACCGAACAAGGATCGTGGAGTACCGTTTTAACATATTTACACGAAAAGTAGTTTTTAACTTAACGGGACGTCAAAAATGTATTTTTCGTCAAAAATCGTTATTTTCCGAAATCATCGAGTGGTATCGATAACATACGTATTTGCATGTGTAGCATTATTTCATTTGCTTACATTAGATCATATCCTTATAGTAGGTCGCAGTTAGAGACCGAGCCTCATTTCAGCATATTCATTATTATCATTGTAGCTATCGCATCAGGTGAGTTTCATAGCCCCTCCTTTTACTTGTTCTGTAAATGTTTTGGGGGAGAATACATGCTCGTTTTACAATTAAACTCCACGCTTGTTTTACATTTAAACTTTATGCTTGTTTTACATTTAAACACACTGTTCATTATACAATAAAACACCATGTTTGTTTTACTTGAAATGTGACGGATCTTTTATTTCTAATTGTTTATATGGCGACATTTTCAGGATTGATTATATGACGACATTGTCAGATGTATTTATATGACGACATTGTCAGATGTATTTATATGGCGGCATTGTCATGGCGACATTGTCAGAATTGTTATTATAACGTCATTGTCAGAATTTATCTCATGACGACATTGTCATGGCGATATTATCACACTTATATATTTTTCATTGAGACGTTGTCACACTTAACATTACATTTTGTGGTTCATAAATTATTTGACGTTCACATAATCCAAATCATATTTGGCAATAGGTTGTAAACACACAGGTTGCAAGTCTTGTATGGGCGGGACTTGGAACTGGGTGGATTTACAATGCCTTTGCTGGGAAATCTTCATTCAAAGGCTTACAATTTTCAATAAACTCTATGAACTCACCAACCTCGTGTTGACATTCTTTAGCATGTATTTTCAGGTATAAACAATAGCACGCTACTGGAGGCTTTTGGCAGGGCATGGCATGGTTATAGAAGACTCTGATATTCATTTAGGGACCATTTTACTTATTTAAAGGGCCTATTTCCGCACTACTTTTAACAATGTAAATTCAACACTTTTGTTAAACAATTTTATTCTAAATGGTTAAGATGAAAACCGTTCTTTGCACTTGTGTTGTGATACCAATTGAGTTACACCCCAGCGATATGTATGCTTCCGCTGGACCCGATTTTGGGGGTGTGACAGATTGGTATCAGAGCCTTGGCTATAGAGAACTGGGAAATTTCAAAGCCGAGACTATAGCTACTTTTACAAAAACTTAACCCTATGACCGCCGCGTGCCTGCCTGCCAAGCTGATGCCTCATTTGTGGTTTGTTGCTAACATATTTAATGAGATTTGTGTCTTGTTATCAAATCATTTATACCCACTTATTCTCATTGATTACTATGATTGTCTTTCATACAAGCATGCTCACATATCGTACACGTCTTAGCGTTACGCCTTTTCCTTACATAGTTTCATCATTCGACCTCGAGTTTGGTCACTTGCCATAGTCTATCAGAACGCCTTTTCAAATGTGAAGGACATGGTATTAGTATAACTGAGCTGAGTATTTCAAAATTCATTGAACCTCGGTGGAATATAGACTGGTCATCTATATTCGACCCGGGACAGTGGGACATAGCCTGACCACCTATGTCCGACTCAGAGATGAATTTTGCAATACTGAGAATAGTTATAATAAAATTATGTCCAGATTGATCCTCTACCCAATTTCTAAAGGTTTCATTCATGTATATACTCAATCATTGCAAGAATATCCACCTCTACATCATCTCGTGAACCGCCGTCAGCTAACCATAACCCAACCTCAAGCCGTTGAGAGTCAGATCATTGGGAATGACAATCATTTCACCTTTACCATCACGAATCCTCGAGGCTCAAGTTGAGGCACTCAAGGAATAAAATCGACAGAATGAGAAACCCTATGGTATGCCAAAGAATGCAAATGGTTTATTAAAGAGGTCAGACAGAGTATCATGCTTCAAGGATAGAAACTGGATACCTCTCTAGGGAGGAATACGAGAGTGATTATGCACGAGTCACACAAGTCAAAGTACTTCATTCACCCAAGTTCTGATAAGATGTATCAGGATCTCAAGAAACTATATTGGTGGCCGAATATGAAAGCAGAAATAGCTAAGTATGTTAGCAAATGCCTTACTTGCGCTAAAGTAAAAGCCGAGTACCAGAAACCAACAGGATTACTTCAACAACCAGAAATTTCTCAGTGGAAATGAGAACGCATTACAATGGACTTTTGTCACTAAACTTCCCAAGACATCAGACGATTTCAATGTTATTTGGGTAATCGTCAATCGTCTCACCAAATCAGTCTATTTCATTCCCATCGGAGAGACTTATACTATGGACCAGCTTACCTGACTTTATGTCAAGGAAATAGTCTCAATCACGGTGCACCAATCTCCATCATCTCTGACCGAGATAGTCGTTTTACTTCAAACTTCTGGCAATCATTACAAGATTCATTCGGAAGCAAATTAGACATGAGCTTCCGTCAGAGCTCAACAGCATACACAACACCTTTCATGTTTCAAACCTTAAGAAGTATCTTTCAGAAAAATCGCTCGTAATCCCATTGGAAGAAATTCAGCTCGACGATAAGCTCAATTTCGTGGAGGAAACAAAAGAAATCATAAATCGCGAGGTCAAACAGTGAAGCAGAGTCAAATTCCTATCGTTAAGGTTCGTTGGAATTCTCGCAGAGGTCCTGAGTTTACTTGGGAGCGGGAAGACTAGATGCGACTTCAACATCCACATTTCTCCACCGAATCCACTCCAGAGACCAACACAAACTGAATTCAGGGACTGAATTCCTTTAACGGGTGGAGAATGTCACAACTCGTAATTTCAGGCCATTTTCCGAACCTCCACAATTTACTATTCACCGATCACTATTCACTTTTCACTATTCATCGTTGTCGAGGTCAATTTGTGATTTTGAGAAACTTTCGGAAATTTTACTATTCACGTGACACTATTCATTCCCTGAGAAAATTTCCGTTCATGATCAGTATTCATTATTTCGTAAACCTAGTTTACGAGTGTTCAAAAATTCACGTAACCAGAGCGGTTTAGCCGTGAATTCATGCATTGTCCAGTTAGGACACATCATACAGGCTAGAGTAGTCTGCACATCATCAGTACAGTAGATCATTCACGAATATGCATCATTTCAATTTACGTATGGTTATTTATATAATTAAAGTTACCACTCAGTCATTTCTATTGACATCCTACCCAATACTCCCGACTATGATCCTAATATATTTTCATACAAATTTTAATAATATAAAGGTTATATTATTATTTTACCCGGTGTTTTCAAATTAATCGCTATGATTCCGTCAGGAGCTTATAACTCCGTCAGTTTGCGAATTTTTAACCCGATAATTATTCTGGCACCCGATTCTTGTCAGGAATATATTTTTACAATTTTTACAACTTCGTCGTATTTTACGTCACTTCGTTGATATTTGTTTCAAGACAACTCAGTACCCGATAACACCCGAAGTATACCCTCAAACAACTAACTCTTACACATTATATCCAAAATATCTAACAATTTCACCATTTTCAACCCTATGGTACGCCCCCCCCCCCCCCATGCCTTATCTACCAAAAATTCTTCCTCATTCATTAAAGTTAGTAAACATGTCTTGGTATTTTATTTCATAAACATCAAAACCAACATATTTCATAAGTTAAAAAGATCAAACTCATCTCCTTTGTCTCTCTTCAATCCCACGGCAAACCACAAGGACCAAGGAAGATCCAAAAGTTTTCAAGAAACAAGTGCTTATTTAGTTCCATACATGATCTTTGTTAGGGTTTTGCAATAAAAACACCAAAGTTATCATCCAAATCTCTTTAATCTCCATCTACATTGTAAGTAACTTCAAGAACACTAATTTTTCATGTTTTACTTTCATTTGATCTATGTGATCATGTAGTATCAAGTGGTTTTAGTTAAAAATACAAGATACTTAAGTTATGGTACCATTTCTTTAAAAACACTCTAAATCACTAGATCCATAATTTTCAGTAACATCCTCATGAATCCCACTATATTTAGTGATGTTTAGGACCCCATGACCCTTTGAGAAGGTGTATGGTAGATCAAGAGTACTTGTGGAGTTGTGTGGAAGTAGTTTGATTAAGTTATGAACTAGAAAAATGTATTTATTAAACCATATATACACCTACTGTCACGAAATGGAATTTCTGGAAAACTCAGGAACTGTTGAACCATTTTGGCCTAAATATTCAGAAAATACATTCAAAAACGAAACCGTGGGTGCTTGAATCACTAAAAACCGACTTATAACGAAGGAGATATGATTTTTCGAAGTTAGGCGACGAAAACTATTTTTCAGAAAAACTGTTGCTGTTTTGCCGAACTTTAAGGGACAAAACGAGGCATTAGCCGTGGTCTAGATGAGCCGAGCCACTGAAAACATGTTAGTTCATATTATAACGAATCCGTGGATATAAAGAACATAGAAAACGGGCTCATAACGAGCAAGATATACGCGTTTTAAACTCGACGAAACATATATATTTTACCAGCACTAAAAATGGAATATTTTCTAAATGTTGAAACTGTCTTTTTGAGGGACCATGTCGAGAGCCATTTTACTCACTGATCGAGTCAGTTTTGGAAAATTTTCATGAATAACAAAAATGAAGTATACCTGGCCTAGTTTCTAAATTGACCAACCGTTCGTCAATTGGACATATATTGAGTAAGATATGACCCTCCAAATTTACCCGAAAACTGCCCAGAAATGGCAGTTTTGGCCCGACTAGCTAACTTAATGACTACTTATCTTTATGATCGAGACCTTTCTGGACAAAAAGTCAGTTCTACGAGTTGTAGATATTGTTACAAGCTTTCCAAAAATACTGAGTTTGATTCCTAACTCCTAACGTACATTGTTTTGAGACTAGTTTTACAAGGTCAGTTGGACATATTTTCACAAGTTATGAAAATGTTATAATTGCGACGAAAACATTATATTAACCAATAAAACACCGAACAAGGATCGTGGAGTACCGTTTCAACATATTTACACGAAAAGTAGTTTTTAACTTAACGGGACGTCAAAAATGTATTTTTCGTCGAAAATCGTTATTTTCCGAAATCATCGAGTGGTATCGATAACATACGTATTTGCATGTGTAGCATCATTTCATTTGCTTACATTATATCAAATCCTTATATTAGGTCACGGTTAGAGACCGAGCCTCATTTCAGCATATTCATTATTATCATTGTAGCTATCGCATCAGGTGAGTTTCATAGCGCCTCCTTTTACTTGTTCTGTAAATGTTTTGGGGGAGAATACATGCTCGTTTTACAATTAAACTCCATGCTTGTTTTACATTTAAACTTTATGCTTGTTTTACATTTAAACACACTGTTCATTATACAATAAAACACCATGTTTGTTTTACTTGAAATGTGACTGGTCTTTTATTTCTAATTGTTTATATGGCGACATTGTCAGAATTGATTATATGACGACATTGTCAGATGTATTTATATGACGACATTGTCAGATGTATTTATATGGCGACATTGTCAGAATTGTTATTATGACGTCATTGTCAGAATTTATCTTATGACGACATTGTCATGGCGATATTATCACACTTATATATTTTTCATTGAGACATTGTCACACTTAACATTACATTTTATGGTTCATAAATCATTTGACGTTCACATAATCCAAATCATATTTGGCAATGGGTTGTAAACACACAGGTTGCAAGTCTTGTCTGGGCGGGACTTGGAACTGGGTGGATTTACAATGCCTTTGCTGGGAAATCTTCATTCAAAGGCTTACAATTTTCAATAAACTCTATGAACTCACCAACCTCGTGTTGACATTCTTTAGCATGTATTTTCAGGTATAAAAAATAGCACGCTACTGGAGGCTTTTGGCAGGGCATGGCATGGTTATAGAAGACTCTGATATTCATTTGGGGACCGTTTTACTTATTTAAAGGGCCTATTTCCGCACTACTTTTAACAATGTAAATTCAACACATTTGTTAAACAATTTTATTCTAAATGGTTGAGATGAAAACCGTTCTTTGCACTTGTGTTGTGATACCAATTGAGTTACACCCTAGCGATATGTATGCTTCCGCTGGACCCGATTTTGGGGGTGTGACAGTTTGGTATCAGAGCCTTGGCTATAGAGAACTGGGAAATTTCAAAGCCGAGACTATAACTACTTTTACAAAAACTTAACCCTATGACCGCCGCGTGCCTGCCTGCCAAGCTGATGCCTCATTTGTGGTTTGTTGCTAACATATTTAATGAGATTTGTGTCTTGTTATCAAATCATTTATACCCACTTATTCTCATTGATTACTATGATTGTCTTTCATACAAGCATGCTCACATATCGTACACGTCTTAGCGTTACACCTTTTCCTTACATAGTTTCATCATTCGACCTCGAGTTTGGTCACTTACCTTAGTCATTCAGAACGCCTTTTCAAATGTGAAGGACATGGTATTAGTATAACTGAGCTGAGTATTTCAAAATTCATTGAACCTTGGTGGAATATAGACTGGTCATCTATATTCGACCCGGGACAGTGGGACATAGCTTGACCACCTATGTCCGACTCAGAGGTGAATTTTGCAATACTGGGAATAATTATAATAAAATTTTGTCCAAATTGATCCTCTACCCAATTTCTAAAGGTTTCATTCATGTATGTACTCAATCATTGCAAGAACATTCACCTCTACATCATCTCGTGAACCGCCGTCTAGAAGCACGTCAGCTAACCATAACCCAACCTCAAGCCGTTGAGAGTCAGATCATTGGGAATGACAATCATTTCACCTTTACCATCACGAATCCTCGAGGCTCAAGTTGAGGCACTCAAGGAATAAAATCGACAGAATGAGAAACCCTATGGTATGCCAAAGAATGCAAATGGTTTATTAAAGAGGTCAGACAGAGTATCATGCTTCAAGGATAGAAACTGGATACCTCTCTAGGGAGGAATACAAGAGTGATTATGCACGAGTCACACAAGTCAAAGTACTTCATTCACCCAAGTTCTGATAAGATGTATCAGGATCTCAAGAAACTATATTGGTGGCCGAATATGAAAGCAGAAATAGCTAAGTATGTTAGCAAATGCCTTACTTGCGCTAAAGTAAAAGCCGAGTACCAGAAACCAACAGGATTACTTCAACAACCAGAAATTTCTCAGTGGAAATGAGAACGCATTACAATGGACTTTTGTCACTAAACTTCCCAAGACATCAGACGGTTTCGATGTTATTTGGGTAATCGTCAATCGTCTCACCAAATCAGTCTATTTCATTCCCATCGGAGAGACTTATACTATGGACCAGCTTACCTGACTTTATGTCAAGGAAATAGTCTCAATCACGGTGCACCAATCTCCATCATCTCTGACCGAGATAGTCGTTTTACTTCAAACTTCTGGCAATCATTACAAGATTCATTCGGAAGCAAATTAGACATGAGCTTCCGTCAGAGCTCAACAGCATATACAACACCTTTCATGTTTCAAACCGTAAGAAGTGTCTTTCAGAAAAATCGCTCGTAATCCCATTGGAAGAAATTCAGCTCGACGATAAGCTCAATTTCGTGGAGGAAACAAAAGAAATCATAAATCGCGAGGTCAAACAGTGAAGCAGAGTCAAATTCCTATCGTTAAGGTTCGTTGGAATTCTCGCAGAGGTCCTGAGTTTACTTGGGAGCGGGAAGACTATATGCGACTTCAACATCCACATTTCTCCACCGAATCCACTCCAGAGACCAACACAAACTAAATTCAGGGACTGAATTCCTTTAACGGGTGGAGAATGTCACAACTCGTAATTTCAGGCCATTTTTCGAACCTCGATAATTTACTATTCACTAATCACTATTCACTTTTCACTATTCATCGTTTTTTAGGTCAATTTGTGATTTTGTGAAACTTTCAAAAATTTTACTATTCACGTGACACTATTCATTCCCGGAGAAAATTTTCGTTCATGATCAGTATTCATTATTTCATAAACCTAGTTTACGAGTGTTCAAAAATTCACGTAACCAGAGCGGTTTAGCCGTGAATTCATGCATTGTCCAGTTAGGACACATCATACAGGCTAGAGTAGTCTGCACATCATCAGTACAGTAGATCATTCACGAATATGCATCATTTCAATTTACGTATGGTTATTTATATAATTAAAGTTACCACTCAGTCATTTCTACTGACAACATACCCAATACTCCCGACTATGATCCTAATATATTTTCATACAAATTTTAATAATATAAAGGTTATATTATTATTTTACCCGGTGTTTTCAAATAAATCGCTATGATTCCGTCAGGAGCTTATAACTCCGTCAGTTTGCGAATTTTTAACCTCGATAATTATTCTGACACCCGATTCTTGTCAGGAATATATTTTTACAATTTTTACAACTTCGTCATATTTTACGTCACTTCGTTGATATTTGTTTCAAGACAACTCGGTACCCGATAACACCCGGAGTATACACTAAAACAACTAACTCTTACACATTATATCCAAAATATCTAACAATTTCACCATTTTCAACCCTATGGTATGCCCCCCCCCCCCCCCCATGCCTTATCTACCAAAAATTCTTCCTCATTTATTAAAGTTAGTAAACATGTCTTGGTATTTTATTTCATAAACATCAAAACCAACATATTTCATAAGTTAAAAACATCAAACTCATCTCCTTTGTCTCTCTTCAATCCCACGGCAAACCACAAGGACCAAGGAAGATCCAAAAGTTTTCAAGAAACAAGTGCTTATTTAGTTCCATACATGATCTTTGTTAGGGTTTTGCAATAAAAACCCCAAAGTTATCATCCAAATCTCTTTAATCTTCATCTACATTGTAAGTAACTTCAAGAACACTAATTTTTCATGTTTTACTTTCATTTGATCTATGTGATCATGTATTATCAAGTGGTTTTAGTTAAAAATGCAAGATACTTAAGTTATGGTACCACTTTCTTTAAAAACACTCTAAATCACTAGATCTATAATTTTCACTAACATCCTCATGAATCCCACTATATTTAGTGATGTTTAGGACCCCATGACCCTTTGAGAAGGTGTATGGTAGATCAAGAGTACTTGTGGAGTTGTGTGGAAGTAGTTTTATTAAGTTATGAACTTGAAAAATGTATTTATTAAACCATATATACACCTACTGTCACGAAATGGAATTTCTGGAAAACTCAGGAACTGTTGAACCATTTTGGCCTAAATATTCAGAAAATACATTCAAAAACGAAACCGTGGGTGCTTGAATCACTAAAAACCGACTTATAACGAAGGAGATATGATTTTTCGAAGTTAGGCGACGAAAACTATTTTTCAGAAAAACTGTTGCTGTTTTGCCGAACTTTAAGGGACAAAACGAGGCATTAGCCGTGGTCTAGATGAGCCGAGCCACAGAAAACATGTTAGCTCATATTATGACGAATCTGTGGATATAAAGAACGTAGAAAATGGGCTCAAAACGAGCAAGATATACGCGTTTTAAACTCGGCGAAACATATATATATTACCAGCACTAAAAATGGAATATTTTCTAAGTGTTGAAACTGTATTTTTGAGGGACCATGTCGAGAGCCATTTTACTCACTGATCGAGTCAGTTTTGGAAAATTTTCATGAATAACAAAAATGAAGTATACCTGGCCTAGTTCGTCAATTGGACATATATTGAGTAAGATATGACCCTCCAAATTTACCCGAAAACTGCCCAGAAATGGCAGTTTTGGCCCGACTAGCTAACTTAATGACTACTTATCTTTATGATCGAGACCTTTCTGGACAAAAAGTCAGTTCTACGAGTTGTAGATATTGTTACAAGCTTTCCAAAAATACTGAGTTTGATTCCTAACTCCTAACGTACATTGTTTTGCAACTAGTTTTACAAGGTCAGTTGGACATATTTTCACAAGTTATGAAAATGTTATAATTGCGACGAAAACATTATATTAACCAATAAAACACCGAACAAGGATCGTGGAGTACCGTTTCAACATATTTACACGAAAAGTAGTTTTTAACTTAACGGGACGTCAAAAATGTATTTTTCGTCAAAAATCGTTATTTTCCGAAATCATCGAGTGGTATCGATAACATACGTATTTGTATGTGTAGCATCATTTCATTTGCTTACATTAGATCATATCCTTATATTAGGTCGCGGTTAGAGACCGAGCCTCATTTCAGCATATTCATTATTATCATTGTAGCTATCGCATCAGGTGAGTTTCATAGCCCCTCCTTTTACTTGTTCTGTAAATGTTTTGGGGGAGAATACATGCTCGTTTTACAATTAAACTCCATGCTTGTTTTACATTTAAACTTTATGCTTGTTTTACATTTAAACACACTGTTCATTATACAATAAAACACCATGTTTGTTTTATTTGAAATGTGACTGGTCTTTTATTTCTAATTGTTTATATGGCGACATTGTCAGAATTGATTATATGACGACATTGTCAGATGTATTTATATGACGACATTGTCAGATGTATTTATATGGCGACATTGTCAGAATTGTTATTATGACGTCATTGTCAGAATTTATCTTATGACGACATTGTCATGGCGATATTATCACACTTATATATTTTTCATTGAGACATTGTCACACTTAACATTAAATTTTGTGGTTCATAAATCATTTGACGTTCACATAATCCAAATCATATTTGGCAATGGGTTGTAAACACACAGGTTGCAAGTCTTGTATGGGCGGGACTTGGAACTGGGTGGATTTACAATGCCTTTGCTGGGAAATCTTCATTCAAAGGCTTACAATTTTCAATAAACTCTATGAACTCACCAACCTCGTGTTGACATTCTTTAGCATGTATTTTCAGGTATAAACAATAGCACGCTACTGGAGGCTTTTGGCAGGGCGTGGCATGGTTATAGAAGACTCTGATATTCATTTGGGGACCGTTTTACTTATTTAAAGGGCCTATTTCCGCACTACTTTTAACAATATAAATTCAACACTTTTGTTAAAAAAATTTATTCTAAATGGTTGAGATGAAAACCGTTCTTTGCACTTGTGTTGTGATACCAATTGAGTTACACCCCAGCGATATGTATGCTTCTGCTGGACCCGATTTTGGGGGTGTGACAGATTGGTATCAGAGCCTTGGCTATAGAGAACTGGGAAATTTCAAAGCCTAGACTATAGCTACTTTTACAAAAACTTAACCCTATGACCGCCGCGTGCCTGCCTGCCAAGCTGATGCCTCATTTGTGGTTTGTTGCTAACATATTTAATGAGATTTGTGTCTTGTTATCAAATCATTTATACCCACTTATTCTCATTGATTACTATGATTGTCTTTCATACAAGCATGCTCACATATCGTACACGTCTTAGCGTTACGCCTTTTCCTTACATAGTTTCATCATTCGACCTCGAGTTTGGTCACTTACCTTAGTCATTCAGAACGCCTTTTCAAATGTGAAGGACATGGTATTAGTATAACTGAGCTGAGTATTTCAAAATTCATTGAACCTTGGTGGAATATAGACTGGTCATCTATATTCGACCCGGGACAGTGGGACATAGCTTGACCACCTATGTCCGACTCAGAGGTGAATTTTGCAATACTGGGAATAGTTATAATAAAATTTTGTCCAGACTGATCCTCTATCCAATTTCTAAAGGTTTCATTCATGTATGTACTCAATCATTGCAAGAATATCCACCTCTACATCATCTCGTGAACCGCCGTCTAGAAGCACGTCAGCTAACCATAACCCAACTTCAAGCCGTTGAGAGTCAGATCATTGGGAATGACAATCATTTCACCTTTACCATCACGAATCCTCGAGGCTCAAGTTGAGGCACTCAAGGAATAAAATCGACAGAATGAGAAACCCTATGGTATGCCAAAGAATGCAAATGGTTTATTAAAGAGGTCAGACAGAGTATCATGCTTCAAGGATAGAAACTGGATACCTCTCTAGGGAGGAATACAAGAGTGATTATGCACGAGTCACACAAGTCAAAGTACTTCATTCACCCAAGTTCTGATAAGATGTATCAGGATCTCAAGAAACTATATTGGTGGCCAAATATGAAAGCAGAAATAGCTAAGTATGTTAGCAAATGCCTTACTTGCGCTAAAGTAAAAGCCGAGTACCAGAAACCAACAGGATTACTTCAACAACCAAAAATTTCTCTGTGGAAATGAGAACGCATTACAATGGACTTTTGTCACTAAACTTCCCAAGACATCAGACGATTTCGATGTTATTTTGGTTATCGTCGATCGTCTCACCAAATCAGTCTATTTCATTCCCATCGGAGAGACTTATACTATGGACCAGCTTCCCTGACTTTATGTCAAGGAAATAGTCTCAAGCACGGTGCACCAATCTCCATCATCTCTGACCGAGATAGTCGTTTTACTTCAAACTTCTGGCAATCATTACAAGATTCATTCGGAAGCAAATTAGATATGAGCTTCCGTCAGAGCTCAGCAGCATATACAACACCTTTCATGTTTCAAACCGTAAGAAGTGTCTTTCAGACAAATCGCTCGTAATCCCATTGGAAGAAATTCAGCTCGACGATAAGCTCAATTTCGTGGAGGAAACAAAAGAAATCATAAATCGCGAGGTCAAACAGTGAAGCAGAGTCAAATTCCTATCGTTAAGGTTCGTTGGAATTCTCGCAGAGGTCCTGAGTTTACTTGGGAGCGGGAAGACTATATGCGACTTCAAAATCCACATTTCTCCACCGAATCCACTCCAGAGACCAACACAAACTGAATTCAGGGACTGAATTCCTTTAACGGGTGGAGAATGTCACAACTCGTAATTTAGGCCATTTTCGAACCTCGACAATTTACTATTCACTATTTACTATTCACCGATCACTATTCACTTTTCACTATTCATTGTTTTCGAGGTCAATTTGTGATTTTGAGAAACTTTCAGAAATTTTACTATTCACGTGACACTATTCATTCCCGGAGAAAATTTCCGTTCATAATCAGTATTCATTATTTCGTAAACCTAGTTTACGAGTGTTCAAAAATTCACGTAACCAGAGCGGTTTAGCCGTGAATTCATGCATTGTCCAGTTAGGACACATCATAGGCTAGAGTAGTCTGCACATCATCAGTACAGTAGATCATTCACGAATATGCATCATTTCAATTTACGTATGGTTATTTATATAATTAAAGTTACCACTCAGTCATTTCTACTGACATCATACCCAATACTTCCGACTATGATCCTAATATATTATCATACAAATTTTAATAATATAAAGGTTATATTATTATTTTACCCGGTGTTTTCAAATCAATCGCTATGATTCCGTCAGGAGCTTATAACTCCGTCAGTTTGCGAATTTTTAACCCGATAATTATTCTGACACCCGATTCTTGTCAGGAATATATTTTTTCAATTTTTACAACTTCGTCGTATTTTACGTCACTTCGTTGATATTTGTTTCAAGACAACTCGGTACCCGATAACACCTGAAGTATACACTAAAACAACTAACTCTTACACATTATATCCAAAATATCTAACAATTTCACCATTTTCAACCCTATGGTACGCCCCCCCCCATGCCTTATCTACCAAAAAATTTTCCTCATTTATTAAAGTTTGTAAACATATCTTGGTATTTTATTTCATAAACATCAAAACCAACATATTTCATAAGTTAAAAAGATCAAACTCATCTCCTTTGTCTCTCTTCAATCCCACGGCAAACCACAAGGACCAAGGAAGATCCAAAAGTTTTCAAGAAACAAGTGCTTATTTAGTTCCATACATGATCTTTGTTATGGTTTTGCAATAAAAACCCCAAAGTTATCATCCAAATCTCTTTAATCTCCATCTACATTGTAAGTAACTTCAAGAACACTAATTTTTCATGTTTTACTTTCATTTGATCTATGTGATCATGTATTATCAAGTGGTTTTAGTTAAAAATGCAAGATACTTATGTTATGGTACCACTTTCTTTAAAAACACTCTAAATCACTAGATCTATAATTTTCACTAACATCCTCATGAATCCCACTATATTTAGTGATGTTTAGGACCCCATGACCCTTTGAGAAGGTGTATGGTAGATCAAGAGTACTTGTGGAGTTGTGTGGAAGTAGTTTGATTAAGTTATGAACTAGAAAAATGTATTTATTAAACCATATATACACCTACTGTTATGAACTAGAAAAACGAAACCGTGGGCGCTTGAATCACTAAAAACCGACTTATAACGAAGGAGATGATTTTTCGAAGTTAGGCGACAAAAACTATTTTTCAGAAAAACTGTTGCTGTTTTGCCGAACTTCAAGGGACAAAACGAGGCATTAGCCGTGGTCTAGATGAGCCAAGCCACTGAAAACATGTTAGTTCATATTATGACGAATCCGTGGATATAAAGAACGTAGAAAACGGGCTCATAACGAGCAAGATACACGCGTTTTAAACTCGACGAATCCATGGATATAAAAAACGTAGAAAACTGTCTTTTTGAGGGACCATGTCTAGAGCCATTTTATTCACTGATCGATTCAGTTTTGGAAAATTTTCATGAATAACAAAAATGAAATATACGTGGCCTAGTTTCTAAATTGACCAACCGTTCGTCAATTGGACATATATTGAGTAAGATATGACCCTCCAAATTTACCCGAAAACTGCCCAGAAATGGCAGTTTTGGCCCGACTAGCGAACTTAATGACTACTTATCTTTATGATTGAGACCTTTCTGGACTAAAAGTTAGTTCTACGAGTTGTAGATATTGTTACAAGCTTTCCAAAAATACTGAGTTTGATTCCTAACTCCTAACGTACATTGTTTTGCGACTAGTTTTACAAGGTCAGTTGGACATATTTTCACAAGTTATGAAAATGTTATAATTGCGACGAAAACATTAAATTAACCAATAAAACACCGAACAAGGATCGTAGAGTACCGTTTCAACATATTTACACGAAAAGTAGTTTTTAACTTAACGGGACGTCAAAAATGTATTTTTCGTCAAAAATCGTTATTTTCCGAAATCATTGAGTGGTATCGATAACATACGTATTTGCATGTGTAGCATCATTTCATTTGCTTACATTAGATCATATCCTTATATTAGGTCGCGGTTAGAGACCGAGCCTCATTTCAGCATATTCATTATTATCATTGTAGCTATCGCATCAGGTGAGTTTCATAGCCCCTCCTTTTACTTGTTCTGTAAATGTTTTGGGGGAGAATACATGCTTGTTTTACAATTAAACTCCATGCTTGTTTTACATTTAAACTTTATGCTTGTTTTACATTTAAACACACTGTTCATTATACAATAAAACACCATGTTTGTTTTACTTGAAATGTGACTGGTCTTTTATTTCTAATTGTTTATATGGCGACATTGTCAGGATTGATTATATGACGACATTGTCAGATGTATTTATATGACGACATTGTCAGATGTATTTATATGGTGGCATTGTCATGGCGACATTGTCAGAATTGTTATTATAACGTCATTGTCAGAATTTATCTTATGACGACATTGTCATGGCGATATTATCACACTTATATATTTTTCATTGAGACATTGTCACACTTAAAATTTCATTTTGTGGTTCATAAATCATTTGACGTTCACATAATCCAAATCATATTTGGCAATGGGTTGTAAACACACAGGTTGCAAGTCTTGTATGGGCGGGACTTGGAACTGGGTGGATTTAGAATGCCTTTGCTGGGAAATCTTCATTCAAAGGCTTACAATTTTCAATAAACTCTATGAACTCACCAACCTCGTGTTGACATTTTTTAGCATGTATTTTCAGGTATAAACAATAGCACGCTACTGGAGGCTTTTGGCAGGGCATGACATGGTCATAGAAGACTCTGATATTCATTTGGGGACCGTTTTACTTATTTAAAGGGCCTATTTCCGCACTACTTTTAACAATGTAAATTCAACACTTTTGTTAAACAATTTTATTCTAAATGGTTGAGATGAAAACCGTTCTTTGCACTTGTGTTGTGATACCAATTGAGTTACACCCCAGCGATATGTATGCTTCCGCTGGACCCGATTTTGTGGGTGTGACACTTCGTTCGTCATCAAACACCAGGAACCAAGCAGTCGTTATTGATGGACGGGTTGAGATTCAGAATCGGTCTTCTGGTAGAATTGGGTCAGGAAACATGGTAAATTATGGTACAAGGTTTAACTCAGGGGGAGAGAAGTTCCACACAGCTGGGGGAAGCAGAAATACTCTGGGGAATGGTCAAAAGGGAATTCAGAATGTTGGCCCTAACAGATGAGGAATTGCAAACACGTCAATCACTTGTTACAACTGTGGAGGAAGTGGTCATATGGCAAATGCTTGCCCTAAGCCTATGACTCAGGGAAGTGCATTTCATAAAGAAGCTCTTCTGATGGCTCTCAAGGATGAAAAAGCTGAAGGAATGTTGACTCAGAACGAGCAAAGCTTTATGGCCAATGCTTATTCCGATGATGAGATGGAAGACTTGGAGGCCAATGCTGCTGTGATGCTAATGTCCATCATGCAGGAGATGAATGTGAACGAGACAGGCCCGGTCTATGATACCGATGGCTTAACTCAGGTACTTGAATCAGAATGCCTTATTCATGAGATTGCTTCACCATCTGCATCTTCATCTTCACAAGAAAATCTTGTTCAAAATGATTCATCACTTTCGTCTCAAGGAGATGATCAAATAAACACTGTTGTTTCATTCGATGATGATAATACCAATGTTTCATTTGATGATCCGGTTGATGATGAAAATCATGATCATCTTGAACAAGATGATCTTATGCCTGATCAAGATTCAGAGCTTATGACCTTATTGCTGACCACCCAATCACAATTGAATGCACAAAAGTCACAGATTGATAAATGCAATGAAATTAACCAGAACTTAAAAGCTAAAATTGCAATGTTAACAAAGGACAATGAGTGCTATAAAATACAACTTTCAAGTTATGAACAACAAGCACAGCGTGAGAAAGGCTTTGATATTGCATTCCAAAAGACATACGTTCAGGTCAAGGATTTAGAGCATCAAGTTCCTGAGCTAACTGTTTCCAAGGCTGATTTGCTTTCTCAAAAAGAACAAGAGCAATTTGAATTCAAAAAACAAATTGACATCTTGAATTCTGAGTTGTTAATAACTCAAACAGAGCTTTCAACATCTCAAAATGATCTTCTTGAAGAAAAGCAAGCCACTAGGAAACGATTTGACTCATATCTTGAGGAGATTGTGGACTTGGAATCCAAGTTCAAAGGATTTCAGAATGTTGTATATAAAACGGGTAATTCAGTGACACAAATTCAAAGATTAACTGTGAAACTGAGGCCTAAAGGATTTGGTTTTGCACTTGGAAGTGACCAACCACGTTTTTTACAAAAAGTACTCAAAGATAATCCTAAGTTATACAATGCAGAATTTCTGTTTGATGATACTTTTCAACGTACTATTGTGTATAGTAATGATGAAGAAACTGATTATCTTGAACATAAGATTAAGAGTCGATCAAAGTCAGACAAAGATTTTTCACAAATACCATATGATTATTCAGCCAGACCTCATATCAGTAAATCTTTTGTTCCTCCAAAGGACAAACCAGAACAAACACTGACTATAACTGGAACAAATCCTTCTTCTGAAGTTGCTCCTGTAACCACTCCTGTTGCACAAATCAATTGTTCAAAAGATAATGATGATCCACAACTGCCTCAAGAATGTCGAATTCTTTGATATTTTAAAACATTTATGGATGACATTAAACTTTTGGAACAGGTGATAGAAATTAATTCTGAAATCAAAGTCTCTTCTCTCTTTTCTCTTGCTGAGAAAGAAAAAAGAGAAATTTTTCAGAAGCAATTCCTACCACATGTTAAACACCTGAGACTTTGCGCAACAATGTGGGAACAAGAACTACAGACTGAAGTTAGATCAATGAAGAGTATTTTTAAAGCTAAAGATGACAAAATTGCAAAACAAAAGTGTCAAAAGAAAGCTTTAGAGAAAGAGGTCGATCGACTCTTAGAACGAGTTTTGTGTGATGATGTGATTTATGTGATTATGAATTCTATCTTTGAATCCTGTCATGCAATGCTTGTTGATGATCATGCTGTGAATGTTGGAATGTTGCAAATTAAGATTGAAAATTTGGTAAAAGAGAATGAGAGTCTTAGACAGATCAACTTTGATGAGGAAGATAAGTGTGAAAAAGAAATTTTCAAACTTAACAAAAGACTGGAATGGTGTCAAACTCAAAGTGTTGAATTTGAGTTAAAGTACAAAAATCTAAAAGAGTCTTTGTCTTTCTAAAACAGTCATGCTTCAGAAAGTCAGAATAAAAATGAAATTGATGTTTTGCGAAATAAACTGTTTGAATATGAGAAAGACATAGATGAAGTTTCTCAAAACAGAAATGACACTGTCCGGTTAAACAGAATTTTGGATTCAAAAAATCAAGAACTCCAACACATCATTGTTGATTTGAAAAAGAAACTCAAAGTTTTAGAAAAAGGAAAAGCTGCGATTACCACAGGAATGTACTCAATAGACAAGCCAACTAAGCAAGCATCAAATCAAACCACTAATGTGAATACTTCCACTTCCACAGGACTAGAAAACACCTCTAAGGCTAGTAGATCAAGAAACACCAAGAGACCAAGGAAGTTTAGTATCTGGCGCCCTAAGAGTGGACTATCTAAGACTGAAGAAGTAGGAGTTAATGTTAGCAGTTTGAATAAAAAGCATGATATGTCAAAAGTAGAATCAAACTTGTCTAAGTCTAGTTCTATAGATGATGTAATGAATGCTAAATCGTTGAATGTTATGAATGATATTATGGTTGATGCAAGTTGTGTATTTTGTCATGCTAGTATATTATCTGGAAATCATGAGAAATGTATTGCTAAAACTCTGTTGAATCGCAAAAAGAAATGATCTAGTGGCATTTCCTCTAGGCCTACTACTGCTGCCAAGTCCATATTAGGAAAACGACCACTAGTAGTTTCTGAAAAATATATTCCCAAACCCATAGATACACCTAGGACAAGAAAATCACCAAGTACATTTATTAGGAGAAAGGCTGAGACTAGTTGGACGTGGCAGCGTTGGTTGCAAAACACATCTAGCTTTAAATGGGTACCTAAAATGCTTAATACATGTGTTGCTAACCAAACGGGATCCACCGTTACCAAACTTGCCTCTGTGTCAACTTCTGGTGATGCAGGTGATCCAAATTGTTCTATGGATTATTGTTAGCGGCTTTTCCCGACATATGACCGGCAATCTCAAGCTTCTTGTAAACTTTGTTGCAAAGTTCATTGGAACGGTCAGATTCGGGAATGATCACTTCGCTGCTATTATGGGTTATCGAGACTACGTAAATGGGAACATCGAAATTAGCAGGGTTTATTACGTTGAAGGCCTTGGTCACAATCTTTTCTCAGTTGGACAATTTTGTGATGGTGATTTGGAGGTAGCATTCAGGGAGAAAACTTGTTTTATTCGGGATCTTCAAGGAAATAATCTGATGAAAGGGAAACGCGGCACCAGTTTATATACAATTTCCTTCGAAGGCATGAAAGCTTCCTCTCCTATATGCTTACTTTCAAAGGCACATCCCACAAAGGCATGGTCATGCCACAAACGGATGTCTCATTTGAACTTCAAGACGATGACCGATCTTGCTAAGAAAAAGTTGGTCGACGGTCTTCCCAAATTCAGATATGCCAAAGATCACTTGTGTCCTGCCTGCGAACAAGGAAAGAGTCATCGTGCCCACTTTCCTCCAAAAGCATATCACAGCACAGATCATGTCCTACAACTGCTTCATATGGATTTGTGTGGTCCTATGCGTGTTCAAACCATCAATGGGAAACGGTACATCTTGGTAATAGTAGATGATTTCTCGAGGTGGACTTGGGTCTACTTTCTTCGTACCAAAGACCAAGCACCTTCGATGATCATTACTTTTCTCACGAAGATTCAAGTTCAGGTTCGTAACACCGTCAGAATCATCAGAACAGACAATGGTACTGAAGTCAAAGAATCAAACTCTTCGGGAGTCCACTGAGAAAAATGGTATTGTTCATCAAACGTCAATTGCTCGCACCCCTGAACAAAATGGAGTAGTCGAAAGACGCAACCGTACGTTAGTGGAGGCAGCAAGAACTATGTTGATTAATGCCCAATTACCAGACTACCTTTGGGCTGAAGCTGTCTCAACTGCTTGTTACACCCAAAACCGATGCATGATCACCAAACGCCATGACAAAACACCATATGAGCTTATTCATGGTCGAAAACCTAATATCAATTACTTTCATGTCTTTGGAGCTCTCTGCTATCCAAAGAATGATCGTGATGATTTGGGGAAACCGAAAGCCAAAGCAGACATAGGAGTATTTGTTGGCTATTGTGAGAATTCGAGAGGATTCAGAATTTGGAATCGCCGTACTCGGGAAATTCAAGAGACAATCCATGCTAATTTTGATGAGCTCACAGAGATGGCTTCTGAGCAAAACAGCTTAGAACCCGCACACAACCGTCTCAACTTTCCTGAATCTTCAGCTGAACCATTACCGTTCAACAGAAAGGATATAGAAGACTTGTTTGCTCCTCTGTTCGATGACTCTCTAGTTAATCGTGCCTCTGCTATATCCACCAATTCCGCTACTCAAACCGTAAACAATAAAGCACCTGATACACCAGCAACTACTTCCACAGCAGTTGCTGACGACGCACCTCAACCAGAACCATCATCGTCAGTAGATCAAACACCTTCCACTTCTACCCCCACAGCTGAAGATTCCCCCCACAACTCTGCTGAAGTACCCATACCAACAGGTTATGACGGAGATGCATTCTTTAATCCATTTGCACCTGCACCAACCATTCCTGATATTACAGAATCTTCTACACGCAATTTGGAACCATCAAACCTGCACCATAATTATCAACACTATCCATCCACTCATAAATGGACAAAGGACCATCCCTTAGTAAACATCATTGGTAATCCAGAAAACCCAGTCATGACAAGACAAAGACTCCACACAGACGGTGAAACCTGCATTTATGCACTCACCGTTTGTCAAGCCGAACCCAAAAACATTAAGGAAGCCCTTACCTATGACAACTGGATTGAATCCATGCAAGAGGAATTGGAACAATTCAAGCGGTTAGAAGTTTGGGAACTGGTAGAGAGACTAGATGGGGTTTATGTCGTTGGATTGAAATGGATCTGGAAAAACAAGTTAGATGCAGATGGTACTGTCATTCGTAACAAGTCCCGGCTAGTCGCAAAAGGATTCAGTCAAGAAGAGGGAATCGACTTCTAAGAATCGTTTGCTCCAGTCGCAAGGCTTGAGGCTGTTCGCATGTTCCTGGCTTATGCGGCTCACAAGAACATTACTGTCTACCAAATGGATGTGAAGACTGCATTTCTCAACGGCCAACTCCGGGAAGAGGTGTACGTATCTCAACCAGAAGGCTTCGTGGACCAAGAACATCCGAATCACGTATATCGGCTTAAGAAAGCCCTTTACGGCCTTAAACAAGCCCCAAGGGCCTGGTACGACAAGTTATCTGCTTTCTAACTTGCAAACCATTTTACTAAAGGAACGGTGGACCCGACTTTGTTTATACAAAAACACGGGGAGGACATTCTCATCGTACAAATTTATGTCGATGATATCATTTTTGGATCAACACATAAAAAATATTCAAATGCTTTCGCAAAACTAATGAAAAATAACTTTGAGATGTCCATGATGGGTGAACTGAAGTTTTTCTTAGGACTGCAAGTTCATCAATCACCCCGTGGTATATTCCTTAGTCAGTCCAAGTATGCTCAGGAAATCCTGAAAAAGCATGGTATGACTAGCTGTGACACCTATAACACCCCTATGTCTTCCTCATCCCCGAAGCTAGATGCTGACATACATGGGACACCCATTGATCCTACAAAATATCGTAGTATGATTGGGTCAATCATGTATCTCACAGCTAGCAGACCGGATGTTGTATTTGCCACGTACCTTTGCTCCCGATATCAGTCAAGACCAACTGAGCGGCATTTGTCAGCCATTAAAAGAATCCTTAGATACATAAAGGGAACCATTAATTTGGGGATCTGGTATCCAAAGGATTCTGGATTTGAACTTGTCGCATTTTCAGACGCTGACCATGCAGGGTGCTTAGACACACGCAAAAGTACATCAGGGGGAGTACAGTTTTTGGGTGACAAGCTCGTCTCTTGGCAATCAAAGAAGCAAGACTGCACATCACTATTGTCTACAGAATCGGAATACATCGCCATGTCAGCATGCTGCGCTCAAGTCATTTGGATGTGATCTCAGCTGATGGACTATGGATACGTCTTCAACAAGATTCCTATGTACTGTGATTCCAAGAGTGCCATCGCTATTTCCTGCAACACAGTCCAACATTCCAAGTCCAAGCATATTGCTCTACGCTATCATTTCATCAAGGAGCATGTGGAAATGGGTACTGTTGAATTATACTTTGTGGGTACTGAACACCAATTGGCGGACTTGTTCACCAAAGCCTTGCACCATGCAAGATTTGTGGAACTGGTTCACCAAATTGGGATGAGGTGTTTGACTCCAGATGACTTAAATACTTTTTTTCTTCAAAATTAAAAAGAGTCAAACATCAAACTATCTTTGTAAATAATTATTGAAAAATACAAAAAGATTTTTCATTTTTTTCAATCTTCCAAAAAAAAAATAAAAAAAATAAAAAAAATAATCTATAAGTGTGCAAAAGTGAAACCGAATCAAAATATGTTCTCGTCCTTTCAAATTTTTTATTAATTTCAAATCACGAACATATTTTGAGGGGGAGAAATTTTTGCACATTTATACTTCTCTAATCTTCATCAATATCTTCATCATAAAAATCAAAAGGACTGAAAGTGTCATGTTGTTAAAAGATGTATCAAAAGGACCATAAGTGAACTAGGATTCTAGCAAAGGATTATAATGTGAAGTATTATTTGCTTGAGGACTTGAGATATATTTGGACACAAGTTTGAGGACTACAATTGTCAAAAATACAAACAAACTTAAATAAAAGAAACAGACTGACTTTAGTCAAACACACAACACACACAGTAATTCACACTCACTTTCCCTCTCACTCTAAAATCCTCCCAGCCCGCCAAAAACGCATAAGTCTCAAGAATTAAAGAATTTTTAGTTTCTGATAATTTGTAAGTTTTAATTTAATCCTTTAGGCAATATAATCATTTTTGTGGTTGCTTCTATGATTGAATATTAAGATTTGCGAATTAGGGTTTATAGAACCGATTTGGGCGTTTTGTGTTGGTTGTTATTTGATCTAATTGTGTTAGTGTAAAACGTTCATGACATGTTTGTATGTATGTTGCACATGCTTAATTAGATTATTTAACCCCAGTAGGACGGATTGAGTGTTTTAGGGTTTAAGGCAGTCGCATATGTGAGTCTGTGAACACCAGTGATGTGCTGTGATTGACTGAATGTTGTTAAACGCTTATTTTTTCAATGCTGGTTCATGAGATAAATGAATAGATTTCTTGTTTGATATATGTTGAGATAATTGTGTTTGTGGGATTGCTTCACTTCATGTTTCTGAGTATGTTACCATTGGTTAATTTGCTTCTTATCATCAATAAGGCTAAATTTGTTTAACCTAGGGTTCATGTGTTGCGATAGTACAAAGGAACATTGTTTGTGCTGAAAAGAGTGTTGATAATATGCTTGTGAATGATTAAAGTGTTGATAATATGTTTGTGCTGAAAAGAGTGTTTGTTTAACCATAAGATCATGATGTTTATATGGTTATCAGTTTCTATGTGCCTTTGAATGTTCATTATTGTGCTGAAAATTTGATAATCGAGCTTCTATGATAAAGTTTGTAATCGAGATTATTGTATTTGATCGACTTTGTCTCCGAGTTAGGAGATAACAAATCAACCTAGTCGAGATACTCCTAGTCGAGATACTCTTAGTCATGATTAATCCTAGTCAAGTAACTCCGACTAGTCGAGTAACTCTGATTAGTCGAGTAACTTTGACTAGTCGAGTAACTCTGACTTAGTCGAGAAACTCTGACTTAGTCGAGTAACTCTGACTAGTCGAGTAACTCAGACTTAGTCGAGTAACTCTGACTAGTCGAGTAACTTTGACTAGTCAAGTAACTCTTACTTAGTCGAGTAACTTTGACTAGTCGAGTGACTCAGACTTAGTCGAGTAACTTGATTAGTCGAGTAACTTGGTTAGTCGAGTAACTTGATTAGTCGAGTAACTTGATTAGTCGAGTAACTTGGATAGTCGAGTAACTTGGTTAGTCGAGTAACTTGATCAGTCGAGTAACTTGGTTAGTCGAGTAACTTGGTTAGTCGAGTAACTTGGCATAGTTGAGGAACTGATTTAGTCTAGTTACTCAGATTTAGTCGAGCTTCACGATTTAGTCGAGATTCTCTAATAAGGTTGATTGATTTCTAAAGTTGATCAAGTATCTATAATCAAGATTCAAACTATCAAGTTTCTGTATTAAGATGATTGAGTTCATGTGCTGATCTTAGGTTTATTCTAATCATATTGCTATGTTGTACTTGGTTGACATATGGTCTGCTTGATTGATGTGTATGAGTAATATAACTAATCACATTCACTAACACAAATACTATATACCTTTGCGTATTGTTGCTGGTGTTTATGTTGATCAGGTGAATCATGTCTCGAACTATGTCACAAGCATCAATTATCTAAAAGAAAAACACACCAATAAAGGATGAACAAAAGATCAGTCACTCCAATTCAAGAGTTGATTTCAAGAAGCTCAAATGTCATGAATCTTGTCAGATTATAGCAGAAATTCTCGACAGACACTTCATCCGACCCACACTAACAATGGCTTGTGTACACATAACAGTGCACAACCTGTACCTGTAAAGAAAGGACCCTGAGGTACGCATCAGTGCCTAAATCCTGATCAAAGGAGCGAAAGCTTCTTTCTTATGAGTAGAATGAAACCTGAATGTTTTCTAAGTTTTTCAAAACATTCTGCTCATAAGGGAGTATTTGAAAAAAAAATAATCTTTGTTCTGAAAAACAAAAGTTCGTGAAATTCTTCCCTAAAACTCAAAAACAACATATTTTAATCATAAAGTTTTTTTAAAAACATCTTGAGTATGCTATTTTTGAGGGGGAGAATAACTGATGATTAAAATATGGTAAAGGAAAGATGGAATCTCATAAGTGCTCGACTCAGAATTGACCCTCGAATTGACGATAGGAAAAAGTCAGTAGTCAAAAGGACATGTCCCGGACGGGTAATAATTTCAAGCCAGTTCATCTGGTGATGTAAACGTGTCTCGCAACGGACGTGTCTGAGTAGAATGTACCGATTTCGAGCAATTTTCCTTGAATGTGATCTGGACGGGTAATAATTTCAAGCCAGTTCATCTGGTGATGTAAGCGTGTCTCGCGATGATCATGTTCATTGAAAATCAATCTATTCAAAAAGTGCCAACTCTACCCGGCATGTGCAAATTTACTTTAACTATATATGAGCACATGTTAAGGGGGAGTCTTTCAGAAAAACGCAAAACTCTCATGGTGTCAATAAAATGTTTTTACAATCATCGACACTTTGAGAGATTTTCAATGGTTTGGTTTATGGCATCATTAGGATAGTCATGAAGTTATAAGGTGACTAAGGTTTAGGAAAAAAAAACCGTCATATGATCCGCCAGAGCCGAAGGGATCTACCCAAGGACAATTCCCATAGTTTAGAACTAGAAAGTCCTAGGTAAGATACAAAAAAGGAGAAATGAAATGAAAGGAGAAAGAAGGGGTTGAAGAATTAAAAAGAAAAGCAAAGAAAAGGTTGAAAAGAAATAGCCCTCCATTTGTTCAACCTTAGGGCAGACACCGGGTTCAATACATAATCTACTGGCTGACTGAGCATCATTGGTATTGAAGACAAAAGACGTCATGGACCCAGTGACGCACTGCACTAAACCTTCTAGCCACTCAGATGTCTCTCAAAAGGCACTTGTTTCATTTCACACGGAGAACCCTTCATCATCTATCGACCTCTCACTACGAGATGTGTTGATATTGAAAAGGAGGCACTCTGCTCCACGCCTCCGACGACCAAACAAATGTGCACTAATCGAGTCTAGAGCCATGAGATTCATCAAAGATCTCTTAGGAACACTTAGTATTACACTGTTGTTCTACATCATGGGCAGCAGTTGTAAAATTAAGAAGAGTCCTTCGCAGATCTTAGCAATCTGCCGAGAACATTCTTGAGAGAATTCACAATTGTGATTCTCAGTGATAGAATGGAAATCCTGCCAGGATAACATCAAACAACCGTGGGTGCACTTCGGTGTGTCCGTGTTAGCCCTTTCGGGGGTATCCGGTTCAGAACGGCCTGGGCAAGGATTAGAGAAAGTCTTCACACTATGCTGTTGACGATCTCGAAGTCTGAGCCTGTAAGTGCCGGTTGGTTCGTGTTGCTGCTGCTGCTGCGGAGGAGCTTGAAGACCTGGAGTTCAACCACCATCAAGACTCCATCATGCTCATATCCTGAAGATAAGTTCTCATAAAGACTCAGAAATATCAAAAGTTCAGAATATGTTAAAGAAAAGTCAAAGTTCAAGCACTACAACCTTTCACAAGTTAAAGATTGAAGAAGTGAGAACAAGTTGAAGAACCAAAGTTAAAAGACATATGAGCATGGTAGAGAAGGCGTGAAGACACCAGAAGCAGAGATCATTGGAGAACGGCAGATCCGTACCATATCATATCACATCACAATCAAGAACAAAGAACAAAGATTCAGAAGACGTCAAAGCCACAAGAAGCAAAGACGACGTCAAGCAACCTTGATGACCAATACTTAGGGGGAGATTGTTGGGAACACGTTTTGTATTAATTCAACTATTGATCATATTGTAATACGTTGCTTTGGCCTTTAGGTTTGTCATTAGGCCCAGCCTGTGTAGAAGGCCCATGGGCTGTGTCGTTTATTTATTTATTTATGTTTAAGTATGTTAATTAGGGCTTTAAGCCCAAGTCCATGTAAAAACTATAAATACCCCCTCCCATCTAAGGGAGAGGGTTGGTTGATTGTATGCTAAACATTTCCATATTATTGTGTGATCAATCTTCCACTCTCTTTCTCTCTCTAACTTTCTCTCTCTAGATCTAGGGTTAATTAGTGGTTAATTCGTGTAGCTTGTGTGATAATTAATAGTAACATCATGCCTAGTTACCTGGTCAAATATTAGAAGTTTTTTTTTTCGGGGCAAAACCGGCCAACCACTTGGTTGCCCGGTCTATTTTAGTAATTATCCCAAAAATAAACTATTCCAAACAAACACTAAAGTTTGTTTTTATGTTAACTTAATAATGTTTAGTGGATTCATTTTCAAGATTAATGGTCGAACCGTAAGTGTTTTTTATAAAGTTTGTAACTTTAGTTTATACATGGAGTGTTTGGATGTGCATTTACAGGTTGTTTGGAATTGATGATTTGAAATTGTGCTTTTAAGTAGTAATTAATCAGTTTCAAGTGTATAAAAAAAATTGTTTCTTACCTTTTAAATAAACAGATGTTGCAACTAAACTTTGACAGTCATTTTAGATGTAAAACCTTGAATAAACAAAATTCATGAAGCAGTTACTAATCACTACTTTGAAACAATAATAGCACTAATCACTACTTCGAAACGATAGTAGCACATCCAAACGCCATGACGGTACTATGCTGCATATAAGTCTTATTTTACAGGTAAACTTTTATGTATGTTTATCTACTAGAGGTACTCTGCTCTCAAAAGTGTCGTTCTACAGGTAAATTTTTGGCTCATTTATGCTGCGTATAAGTCTTATTTTGCTGATGTTATAGCAGAAGTCGAGGATGTCACAGATTATACAAAGTCTAGGTTGGTATCTGAACATTATCATTGTTGGTTATTTGATTGGTTGTGTTTGGTTTTTTTTTTTTTTTTTTTTTTTTTTTTTTTTTTTTTTTTTTTTTTAATAATTTGATACAGTATAAGCGAGTGGCTAAATGATGAAGATGACCCATATGTGGTTCTTTTCTACTTGCAGTTACCCGTCACTTTAAAGTAAGATTCAAATAGATGTTTTACAAATCCCAGGAAATTATGATGTTATCATAATTCTGCTTAAAGCGTAATTCTATGTTGAATGGTATGTTACAAGGTTCTTTTAAAACAAGTAATAAACTTGAAGTTTGTTAATGGTAGTTGTGTAGCAAACAGTAGTTATAGAGGAATGTAACTTTATTTGTGCCTTTGTTGTTGCAATTTACATTGCAGAAAGGCAAGTTATTCAAAAATCCACTTAAAGCATTATACTTAGCATGGAGCCATGGAATCTTATGTCGGTTGCTATCTAATTTGTCATTCACTATCGCAGGTCCTTCCTATTATGCTTGAAGTTGGATCTAACAACGAAAAACTACTAGAAGATCGTTTGTGTATGTAACCACACATATGCAGGTTCACCTACTTTTGATTTTCTTCTATTAACTAATGGATGACACTTATCTGTTAACCTATGCAACCAGTTTGATTTCGGTTTGCATTTTTAGCTGGGTGGATCGCAATTTCTTTTTGAAGTATAGAAGGTTAGTTTAAGAAGTTGCTGCTACGACAAGTACATGGCTAAACATATTTTAGGTATCCATTTTTATAGGTGGCAATTCATATGTATTTACACTAAAAAATGGGCTAATTTGTGTTATATTTTGTCTCTAATTGGGTGCGGAAACGGTGATAAACAAAGTTCATTAAAAAAGTTATCAGGTGGAAATCTCCCAAAGTGTATATTTTTATGCATAAATCGTCTATTTTTTTTATTCATTGGTATCACTGTAGCTTATCATCTAAAGTTGAAGTTGCAGGCTCACGTCATCACCATCTGCAGGGTATGTTTGCTTTCAAATTTTATCAACAAATAGATATTGTATTCTTTTATAATTCCTATCAAATCCTACACTATATAATAGGCTTATCATGCCACGTCACTATAGAAAATCGATAGATTCATATAGTGCTTGAAGATTTCTGATAATCAAGAGATCATTTATTTAAAGTAATCGAAAATCCATAAGTTTGGTTTAGCTTTTTATGGAATGACTAATTAAGAAAACCCACTGATTTCAATATTAGCATTATCTCATTTTAGTGCTATCAGTTTCTTGTGAGCATACGTTAGGAGGCATCTTTACATTACATGGATGTGGAGTAAATGGTTTTTAGACACATAAGGTTTTTACTTTTTAGGCTGTTTCTTATTTATATTATATCAAAGTTCATATTTGTGATACTATATTTAACTTTTAGTCCTTGCCATTTTATACAAAGTGTTCAATTGACATGCTTATCGCACATTGTATATCTTGGAGCAGTACATTCTCGGCTTGAGCATTCGTTTGGTGTTTATTGGCTTTCTGTAACGCAATTGAAAAACTCAAGGCACACCAAGTAAGAAATATATTTTAATTTCCCGACTCCTTTTCTTTAGTACTGTTGGTCAATACTCATTCCAATGACATGCCCTCATTTTTGCATTTGTAGGTCCTAGAGCTTGACCGTGATCAGGAAGACATCAATATCTACACATCAGTTGCTTAGGTATATTCATTAAAATTTCATGTTTCTATATGGTTCCATCGTGTTTCTGTAGGAATCTCAAGAAGGCAATAGGAAGGAGAAGCTCCTGAATGAGTTGCATGGCAACATGTAGGTAACGAAAAAAGTGACAGTGTCAATACTCGACAACAGGTAGGTAACGATATAACTAACTAGATAATCTGGTTATAATGTTTGTGTACAGTCAAATAATATGCTTAGATGCAGATGAAAACAAAATGTGTAATGTCGCCATGTAGGGGAATATATAAAAGGGTGTTTGGGATTGCTCTACACGGAATTTTTCTCTAAATAGATTACCAATTTAATTTCTACTATGAAAAGTTGGAATCCTTTATAGTTAAGTTAAGAAGATTAATACACGTTTTTAAAGCTAACTGTGTAGGCCTTATTATAATGAAAGAGTAGAGAATATGGAAATAAATATTGATTTTACAGCCAATGCTACTACACATCGGTAAGTTTTAGTGTTTTATCCATTATGTTATTAACCACCTAGCATTTACAATAAATTGCAATGACTGTTAATGACAAGTTAATACTTCAAGTTTCGGAAAAAAGCTGTGAAGGTAATGCACATCATGGTACGATGTACGACGCACATTGGATTTGGATGATTGGAGGTCCAAAGGTATGTTACTTTTAAGGACAAAAAATTAGTTGCCACATTGTAACACCCCCAAAATTGGGTCCAGCGGAAGCATACATGTCACTGGGGTGCTACTCAATTGATATTACAACACAAGTACAAAGAACGGTTTTTACCTCAATCATTTAGAATAAAATTCATTTACAAAAAGTGTAACATTTATATTTTTCAAAAGTAGTGCGGAAATAGGCCCACAAAAGGGTTTAAGCGGTCCCCAAATGTTTATCAGAGTCGTCTATGACCATGCCCTTTGCCAAGCGCCTCTAGAAATAAGCTATCATCTTAAACCTGAAAATACATGCTAAAAGGGTCAGCTTACGCTGGTGAGTTCATAGGTTTTAATTTAAAACAGTATGGTTGAACCAAAAGGTTTTCGAGTTCAAATCATCGTTCACAAACAAGTCAAATTCAAAGTATACTCACACTGCCTAAATCACCGTTCCAAAACCAAATCTGCAAATAATAACATTAATAATAACAGTGGACTAAAATCAGTAATAAGTATGCTATGCGTGACTAGGTCGCAACCAACCAAACCAAACCAAACCCACACTTGGGTGTATCCAAACACATTAACAGTTTCCTATAGGTGCAAACTACAGATGTATATAGGCACAGGAGCCCTCGATAATAGGCACAAAGAGCCCTTGTTAATGATTAGGCACAAAGAGCCCTTGTATATAATAACCATAGTCAACTAGCATAGCAACATATCGAAAACATCAAATAACAGTTGGTCCGTTCAAAACGGCTTTACATGTTTTCTCCCCCCAGTTTAATAAAGTATCGTTAAAATAAAAGTGGGGCTATGAAAACTCACATTCATATCAGTTAATCACATAACGCCTTCAAATAACTAATTCAAATATTTCAGTCAAACAGTCAAATAATGAGTAAACAGTTCGCGTATTCCAAATAAACAGTCATTGAGTTTAGTAAAAAAAACGAGCATGTATTCTCCCCAAAAAATAGTTATAAAACCGGTAAAAGTAGGGGCCATGAACTCACCTTTGCCACAGCAATGCAAGGTCACAACTGACTCGACTGGCATCGAGAAGCAAAACATAACAATCTCAAGACGTACGGCATGACTGTTCCAAGATGTACGGGCACAACGGTCTAGGATCGGCACAACCTAATGCTTATACGGTTATCTCATAATACATCTCGCACAATAATAAAGTCTATAAAAGAATACGTGTCATAGTTTTTGTGGATTACTCGATTTCAAAACTTATCAAAAGCTTAATATCAACGTTTCGTGTGATGTGGTAAGAAAACATAGACTCGACATACAACTCACGCCAAAGAGAATAGACATCTACATAATCGAGAAAATACTGACGAGAACTCAAACCAAAGAAGACAAATCTAGAAGTTAACGACAAACAAACACCACAAATAAATAAATCAGATTGTACGTTTCAGTATTTACCCCGATATCCCAAATAATTTGTATCAAACATAAACGTCTTATAAGTAAGAGGTAAGGTTTAACTAATATGAATTAGTTTCCCGAGACTATTTAATAGCAAATTATTAGAAGTATTTGTTGGTTATTAGGCATTATTTCCTTATTGTGTATTTGTCACGAATCAAATATATTAAATTCATCTTGAATCTAATATATTGTATTCGCTTCAAGTCCAATAAGTCCATATTGTCCGATATCCAAAATCAAGTCCATATTCGTAAATCAATGTCCGATAATTATTCATATTGTCCAAATCCAAATGTAACAATCCAAAAGTAACTGAAACGTACCACGGAACACAAGGTCAAAACAATTAAAATACGTTAGTCCGATCATTTAATAACCAAATATACCTATTACCAACTAATTTTAGTTATGACAACATAAAACTCTTTTACTTTTGACCAAACACATTCTTTTAAATTTTGATGTGGGCTCAACTCGTTGTTAAACCAAAACACACCCTTAGTATTAAAACCCATACTTTCCTGTTATCATACGCACTACTAAACGCATCTTACTGTTCCTGTAACACAAACGCATCCTTGTGTGATTGGGACTAAGCCGAGACCAAGCCAAGCGACACTTGTAGGTCTTTTTACACACCGAAGACCCAAATGGCACAAAATAAAAACCACCCTTGTGGTTTTTCTTGTCGAACAATAATCAAACACCCTCTTTGCTGCTTATATTGGCCAACATCCAATAACACAAAGCGTTTATAGACGATTACGAGCTTCCAATATATCATAATAACGAGGATGAGCAAACTAAACTAACACCTGTTAGTTATCCAAATCCGAACCGAAACTCAGACCAAGTAAATAATCAAAACCGAATACCAATCGAGACCAAACAACAGCAAACAGCCATTGTGACTTATTGACAGATCCGAGACCAACCATATGTGGGTTCCTAACCAATTCGACATATCACATGACCAACACCCTAAATGGGTTTCTTTTTACTCGAGACCAAACAATAGCCAAATCAAGCAACCAACACCCTACGGGTGGTTTCTCGTTTCCGAGTACAAAACAAGCACAACCATGACACCCCAATTCGAATTAGTACTTAGATAAGCACAAATTTTCAAGACCAAAACAAGACCCTAATGGGTCGACCCTAAATCCATGTACGGGTTAAACCCGACCCGAGAGTAAACTGAGCTAACAATACTCCTTTTAATCCATTTCTTACAACACGAATGATTTCAAAAATACAATTATATCCGTTTTTTTTTAAACATGAATTTATAATCTCGTTTCATATAAAGTTTTAAATCCACGAAAACAATGACGAAAATGATTATAATCGGTAATAATATATACAACACGGGGAGTGGTTTTTACCACACCACCCAGGCGAACAAGGGAGTGAGAGGAAGAAAGAGACGAAGGAGGCGGTGGAGGTGTGGTGACAGCCGTGGCGGCTGTGGTGGCAGCGCCTTCATGGCGATGTAACTCCAAACACGACCAAACAAGCTCCTCTTGCTCCGATCTTTTCCAGAATTGATGTAGGGGCTTCGATCTATGCGTCGGCTAAGAAAGTAGGGTGTCCGGAAAGTTGGCCGAAAATTGATGCGGTGCCGGAAAATGGGAATCCGGCGAGTGTGTGTATATATAGGGTTGTTAGGGTTATAGAGACCATATATAGGGTCAAAGAAAACCCTAGGGGCCAAAACTGCCCATACTAAAGTCTAGGGGCTGTGGAGTATTTTAAGTTCAGGGACCAATATTGTAATTTTTGCAATCTTTCATGAAATCAAGTTCGGGGCTCGTTTAGACTAGTAAACGGTTAATTCAAGGCACGAGAATTTCACCATTACGCTCAGAATAATTTTTTCAATCAAAACGACTATTCATACGCCTCGTTTCTCATAATTAATAAAATAATCAAATCAAATCGTCGGTTGTGCCAGTACGCGTTGTGTATAAATTCCACGTTTCGCGAGATAACTTCACTTTTTTAAACCAAATTAGTTCAGAAAAGTTCGTATATGAAAAACAGAGATAATCTCATATAGAAATACGTCTGGAAAATTACGGGTTGTCATAGTATCACCTCCTTAAATGGAATCGCATCCTCGCGATTCTATTCAAGTTACTCGTTACGGTTGAAAAGAGATGAGTACATACACACGAGGACTCATCCTCAAGTTTCCACGTGAATTCAGGACCTTTTCGCGAGTTTCGACGAACTTTGTCGATAGGAATGCGACTTTACTAAAGTCGTTCAACTTCACGGTTCATAATTTCGATAGGTTTCTCAACAGGGTTTAAATATTCATAAATCTGGATTTCTCCCAGAGGAATAGCAACTGCCTCATCGACAAGTCATTTCTTCACATTGCACATAAAAACAAAAAATGTTGCGAACATTGCTGAGGCCTGACGGTAGTTCGAGTCTGTGAGCTACCGGTTCAACTCTAGCAAGGATTAATCTTTTCACGTTTACTAAATGTATCACACCTTCTCAAGGTGAATCTTTAAGCATAATCTAGGCTTTAACTGGGAATTCAAGAGGTTTACGTCATTTGTCAGCATAGACGTTCTGACGATTCGTGAGCAGCTTGCAACTCGGTTCTGATCTGAACGATCTTCTCGGTAGTCTCATGAACAAATTCAGGGTCAGTAAGTTGGGTATCACCAACTTCTACCCATCAAGTCGGCAATCGGCACTTGCGACCATAAGGTGCCTCGTACGGTGCCGTTGAAATACTGTAGTCGTAGGTATTGTTATAAGAGAATTTGGCCAATAGCAGGTGTCTATCCCAAGCATTGCCACAGTCGATTACTCAGGTAGAGGTACGGGATTCGCTCCTGAGGTCTAGGTTCTGATATAGTAGCAAAAAGAGCAAATCGACTTACAAAATGATTTGTGAAACGGATTATGGGATAATAGAAAAACAATTCATCGTTTATAAAATTGTAGCAAAGTCAAAATTTTGATATTTAGTTTGGTTCATAACATCGTAACAAAAAGTTTTATGAAATCATTTTGCTAAACGATTTATAGAAAGTTTACGTGTAACAGGAAAGCAGTTCGCCATTTATAAAATGATAGTAAGATCAAAATTTTTATTTTCGTGAAATAACAGTAAAACGTTTTGTAGGATGACCGCAAAATGGTCTGTAGAAAAATCAAATACAGTTTGTAAATTAATGGCAAAACAGTTTATTATCCCATACGAGGTTAAATATAAATTTATTCCCGAGGGACGAGAGAAGGATTAGGTGGTTGTCCCAAGGAACGCGGTTCAGGTTACTCCTTAGGGTCTTAAAATTTCTGCTGGGTGTGAAATCTCTGCCAAATGGAGAGTTTAGCGAGTTCAGAGTATAACTCTGAGGGAGGATGTCGATTGCTACTAGCAATCAGTCGGTTGAATCAGTAACGTACATAGTACTTAAAGCGGGAGGTACAACTTCGATTGAACAGCTTCGATTGTACAACATCGATTGAGCACAAGGCTTAGTGTAGAGGTGACTGTAACAAGACCACAACAAAACAAGGCCGAATAACAAATCCAAATCCAGATCCAGGATGACGTCCAAAATGATAAAATTAAACAATCCAAATTCAATCAGAATCAAAACCAATCCAAACATAGCCAATATCAAATCCAAACATTCCAATAAGCTCAATTGGGCTTAATACAATCTCGATGAGTTATAAATAAGCAACTCAGATTCAAACGGTGCCAATCGGGTCTAACACGACCCGATGTAAATTACGGCCAGAAGGTGACAAACAGGAATTCCATATAACGGAGACGTATAGTGGTGCCAGAAGTATTATAGTTCATGCGGTGTTATGATGCCAGTGTGTTGTATGTGTGGAAGTAATATCCAATGCCCGTGTACACACGCCTGTGTACACACGCAAAACTGTACCATTTCCAAAATCCAAAAGTCAACCCGGACATAATTCCATTATAACTACTCCCCGTATTGCAAAATTTACCTCCGAGTCGGAAATAGGTGATCAGGCTATGTCTCACTGTCCCTGGTTAAATATAGGTGATCAGTCTATATTCACCCGAGGTTCAATGAATTTTGGAATACTCAGCCTAGTTATACTAGCAATATGTCCTTTACATCCAAAATCATTACCAAAACCACGACAAGTGTACAAACTCGACATTCAATAATGAGATTACACAAGAAAATATCGTAACTTCGCGACAGGTACGGTGCGTGCATAAGCATATGGAAATGCTTATCGTGAACAGCAAGAATAGGCGGATATAAAATATCCGATAGTCAGGCACACGTCTCAACAAATATATCATCAATTATCTCGTCACGTAACTCGTCAAATATCTCATAAACATCTCATCTAATATATCATTACTCGTCTCATCAATTATATCCTCAAACAAAATCATACGCGAGGCATCAGCTTGGCAGGCAGGCACGTGACGGTCCTAGGATTAAGTTTTCATAAAAGTGGTTATAGTCTAGATTTTAGAAAATATATCCGGTTCTCTATAACCTAGGCTCTGATACCAATCTGTAACACCCCCAAAATCGGGTCCAGTGGAAGCATACATGTCACTGGGGTGCTACTCAATTGGTATCACAATAAAAGTAAAAAGAACAGTTTTTACCTCGATCATTTAGAATAAAATTCATTTACAAAAAGTGTAACATTTACATTTTTCAAAGGTAGTGCGGAAATAGGCCCACAAAAGGATTTAAGCGGTCCCCAAATGTTTATCAGAGTCGTCTATGACCATGCCCTTTGCCAAGCGCCTCCAAAATTAAGCTATCATCTTAAACCTGAAAATACATGCTAAAAGGGTTAGCTTACGTTGGTGAGTTCATAGGTTTTAGTTTAAAACAGTATGGTTGAACCAAAAGGTTTTCGAGTTCAAATCATCGTTCACAAGAAAGTCAAATTCAAAGTAGGCTCACACTGCCTAAATCACCGTTCCAAAACCAAATCTGCAAATAATAACATTAATAATAACAGTGGACCAAACTCAGTAGTAAGTATGCTATGCGTGACTAAGGTGCAACCAACCAAACCAAACCAAACCCACACTTGAGTGTATCCAAACACAGTAACAATTTCCTATAGGTATACACTACAGATGTTTATAGGCACAGGAGCCCTCGGTAATAGGCTCAAAGAGCCCTTTTATATAATAACCATTGTCAACTAGCATACCAACATATCGAAAACATCAAATAACAGTTGGTCCGTTCAAAACGGTTTTGCATGTTTTCTCCCCCTAGTTTAATAAAGTGTCGTTAAAATAAAAGTGGGGCTATGAAAACTCACATTCATATCAGTTAATCACATAATGCCTTCAAATAACCAATTCAAATATTTCAGTCAAACAGTCAAATATTGAGTAAACAGTTCGCGTATTCCAAATAAACAGTCATTGAGTTTAGTAAAAAAAACGAGCATGTATTCTCCCCAAAAAATTGTTATAAAACTGATAAAAGTAGGGGCCATGAACTCACCTTAGCCACAGCAATGCAAGGTCACAACTGACATGACTAGCATCGAGAAGCAAACCATAACCATCTCAAGACGTACGACATGACGATTCCAAGATGTACAGGCACAACAGTACACAACGGTCTAGGATCAGCACAGCCTAATACGTATACGGTTATCTCATAATATGTCTCGCACAATAATAAAGTCTATAAAAGAAAACGTGTCGTAGTTTTCGTGGATTACACGATTTCAAAACTTATCAAAAGCTTAATATCAACGTTTCGTATGATGTGGTAAGAAAACATAAACTCGACATACAACTCACGTCAAAGAGAATAGACATCGACATAATCGAGAAAATACTGACGAGAACTCAAACCAAAGAAGACAAATCTAGAAGTTAACGACAAACAAACGCCTCAAATAAATAAATCAGTTTGTACGTTTCGGTATTTACCCCGATATCCCAAATAATTTGTATCAAACATAAACGTCTTATAAGTAAAAGGTAAGGTTTAACTAATATAAATTAGTTTCCTGAGACTATTTAATAGCAAATTATTAGAAGTATTTGTTGGTTATTAGGCATTATTTCCTTATTGTGTATTCGTCACGAATCAAATATATTAAATTCGTCTTGAGTCTAATATATTGTATTCGCTTCAAGTCTAATAAGTCCATATTGTCCAATATGCAAAGTCAAGTCCATATTCGTAAATCAATGTCCGATAATTATTCATATTGTCCAAATCCAAATGTAACAATCCAAAAGTAACCGGAACGTACCACGAAGCACATGGTCAAAAAAATTAAAATACGTTAGTCCGATCATTTAATAACCAAATATACCTATTACCAACTAATTTTAGTTATGACAACATAAAACTCTTTTACTTTCGACCAAACACATTCTTTTAAATTTTTATGTGGGCTCAACTCGTTGTTAAACCAAAACACACCCTTAGTATTAAAACCCATACTTTCCTGTTATCATATGCAGTACTAAACGCATCTTACTGTTCCTGTAACACAAACGCACCCTTGTGGGTCTTTTTACACACCGAAGACCCAAATGGCACAAAATAAAAACCACCCTTGTGGTTTTTCTTGGCGAACAATAATCAAACACCCTCTTTGCGGCTTATATTGGCCAACATCCAATAAAACCAAGCGTTTATAGAAGATTATTAGCTTCCAATATATCATAATAACGAGGAAGAGCAAACTAAACTAACACCTGTTAGTTATCCAAATCCGAACCAAAACTCAGACCAAGTAAATAATCAAAACCCAATGCCAATCGAGACCAAACAACAGCAAACAGCCCTTGTGACTTATTGACAGATCCGAGACCAACCCTATGTAGGTTCCTAACCAATTCGACATATCACATGACCAACACCCTAAATGGGTTTCTTTTTACTCGAGACCAAACAATAGCCAAATCAAGCAATCAACACCCTACGGGTGGTTTCTCATTTCTGAGTACAACACAAGCACAACCATGACACCCCAATTCGAATCAGTACTTAGATAAACATGAATTTTCCAGACCAAAGCAAGTCCCTAATGGGTCTACCCTAAATCCATGTACAGGTTAAACCCGACCCGAGAGTAAACTGAGCAAACAATACTCCTTTTAATCCATTTATTACCACACGAATGATTTCAAAAACACAATTATATCCATTTTTTTAATCACGAATATATAATCTTGTTTCATATAAAGTTTTAAATCCACGAAAACAATGACGAAAATGATTTTAATCGGTAATAATATAAACAACACGGGGAGTGGTTTTTACCATACCACCCAGGCGAACGAGGGAGTGAGAGGAAGAAAGAGACGAAGGAGGCGATGGAGGTGTGGTAACAGCCGTGGCGGCTGTGGTGGCAGCGGCTTCACGGAGGTGTAACTCCAAACACGACCAAACAAGCTCCTCTTGCTCTGATCTTTTCCAGAAATGATGTAGGGGCTTCGATCTATGCGTCGGCTAAGAATTAAAGTAGGGTGTCCGGAAAGTTGGCCAGAAATTGATGCGGTGCCGAAAAATGGGAATCCAGTGAGTGTGTGTATATATGGGGTTGTTAGGGTTATAGAGACCTTATATAGGGTCAAATAAAACCCTAGGGGCCAAAAATGCCCATACTAAAGTCTAGGGGCTGTGGAGTATTTTAAGTTCGGGGACCAATATTGTAATTTTTGCAATCTTTCACGAAATCAAGTTCGGGGCTTGTTTAGACTAGTAAACGGTTAATTCAAGGCACGAGAATTTCACTATTGCGCTCAGAATAATTTTTCCAATCAAAATGACTATTCATACGCCTCGTTTCTCACAATTAATAAAATAATCAAATCAAATCGTCGGTTGTGCCAGTACGCGTTGTATATAAATTCCACGTTTCGCGAGATAACTTTACGTTTTTAAACCAAATTAGTTCAGAAAAGTTCGTATATGAAAAACAGAGATAATCTCATATAGAAATACGTCTGGAAAATTACGGGTTGTCACACACATTCTTTTGTTTTCAAAGTTAGTGTGCGTATACACGTAAACAAAATTATTTTTAACCTGTAAAGACTATTATATTGTTGGTATGTTGTTTAAAAAGACAGACTTCAGTGCTTTACTCTAAAGTACGTGAGTCTATTCATTATTTTTCGCAACTATTTTAATTGTTTTGTCTAGATTAGTTAATGGTCCATGGACGGGGGTGTTTGGATTAGCTTATTTTTGCACTCTATTCATATTTGTTTCTAAAAAGCTCATATTTGTTTGTTATAAACTCATAAGAATGACTATGATCATAAAAGTTTGATCAACTAACCAATAATCAATCAATTTTCCTATATCCAAATACTCACAACTGATAATTATAAGTGGTTCTAATAAGTAATCCCAAACAACTCCTAATAGCAGTGACAACAAAACTGTTATCAATTATCTCATTACACATCAAGCCTTGGGCTGTGTATTATAAGTTAACAACTACCTTGAAGATGAAACCTAAGAAGTGAATGAGAAATAATTTCTTATGATACAGTTGGGATAATTTTGTCACTATTTCTACATATGGCTTTTGAAACAATTTCTTCATCCGAATCTTTTTTATGCTAATTTAAATGAGATGAATAAAGGTGTTACCAATGGCCTATTTGGTTTATGAAAAAATTATTGTAAATTAGCATATCTTTATTATTGTAAATTGACATGTAACAATAATTTCAAACTTTCATACTATAACCGCTTACTTTTGGCCAAATTGTAACCAAAAGTAAACAACATAATGTTCCATTCATAGTTTTATTTTCCGAGAATTCTTAAATATATCAAAAAAAACAAGCCATGTGATACACATTTTTTCAATAGAGGATTGATGGTTCAATGGTCAAAAAGGTGTTGGAAGCTGTTCACATTGCAGCCAATAAGAACACTCTTCCTGGTGATGTATCCGACATGGTTCCTGGTGGTCTCAGAATGGGTGAGGGTCATATAAAATTGGCTTTAAAGATCAGGGGTGAAGCACAAGGTATACTTGTGTACCTTTAAATACTTCATTATATATCACACACATACATACACATCATTGTGTTTAGTCTGAAGGATCGTTAATGGTGCTTTTTTTGTTAAAGTAGGGACAAAGTTGAAGGACTTTGTGGCTACAATAGAGTGTAGTACCTTCCATATATAAGTAAAGATGTGTGTATCCATCTTTGCTAACTATGGTGTGTTTGGATGCTACTTGTAATTAAGGGCAGAGTCAGTTTCACTTAAGGAACATGTTGAAGCTCAATCTAGGGAGCTTCTGCAAAGGAAACAACAAGTAAAGGAACTCCAGGAAAAGGAGAGAGAGGCAATGAAAACGTAAGCTACGATATCTTTTATTTTATGTGCTAGAAAAACTATTTAAACCATGAAATAAGAAGTTATGGTCGATAATATGAGGCTATAGTTTCTCTTTCATTCAGCCTTTGCTGATTGTTCATTTAAATATTTTATTACTTTCATGTGGTGCAGGTTGAAGGACTAACAATGGATATTGTTTCGGCATAAGAGGAGATCACAAGATGGAAAGTGGTGACACAACAAGAAGTTGCAGTAGGAAAAGATGTAGAACAAGAGTATGTAGCGCATGTATGCTCACTCAAATTTTTTTTATGTGATCATGCACCCAATCGATAAATTCACCCAATCCATAAATTCATAGGATTATGAGATATAAAAGGTTTTTTATGTGATATTGATTTAATATTTATGGATCTTATAAATTCGTTTTAATTTGACTGGGAGAAGTGTAGGGATTAGGATCTATCGATTGTAACAAATCTGGATTGTGTTTACTGAATTACTTACTACTAGACTAAGGTTTTTATTGATGTAGCTATGAGAAATTAACTTAAGGTGGGTAGTCGTTGTGGTAGAAAAACAAGTAGTGTTGGTGTAAGTGTCCGGACGCCATGCTTCGTCCGGACCATACTTGTATCCGGACGTCATGTTTCGTCCGGACTGACATCTCACCTTCGGACACACCTACGAAGCTGACCGCCGCCATCTACAGTAAACAGTCTCATCAGCCACTGACATCCCAGATTTCCCGGGATTGTGTCTCCCACGTGACCTGACACCTACTTAATAGGTCAGGCATAGGTCAACTCGCTTGGTCCCAAGGTAAACAGGTACAGTAGGTGTGGGTAGTATAAATACCCACACTTCATTTATGATATGCATTCAATTTTACACCTACTACTTTTACTCTGATATCAGTGTTCATATCATAATCGCTCAATACTCATTCTCACGCCGGAGGTCGGTCCTGGGATAAAACCCGGGGCGAGCCTAACGCGTGTTCTTCTTGTGTGTAGGAGCGAACAAGGTCCGAAGGAGTCCATCCGGAGGACAAAACATAGAAGTGGGACCTGTCTGCAAGGTTTTACTTCAACAAATTGGCGCCATCCGTGGGACCCGCTATTCAATCTACCAAAGCATTGACATGGCTGGTCCTTCCTTTACTTCTCTCCGCTTCGGAGATGGAGGGAACGAAACAAACAATGACAACCGATATGAAACCGACAACATCCTTCAACCCAACAACGACAACCGATACGAAACCGATAACGTCCGGAACCTGAATGAAACCGACAGCACCCTTCAACCCGATAATAACAACCGGGACGAAACAGGCAACATCCGAAACTCGAACGAAGGCCCGGGCGAAGAGTCCCCCGGTCTTCGAGAAATGATTGTGGCCCAAGTGGCATCACTGACGGAACTTATCAAAAAGCACAACAGGTTGAGTGGGAGTGCTCTCAAGCCAATACAATTAAACTTCGAAGACGAAGAGAATGCAAGTCAGGTAAAGGACAAAGGGAAGGATGATGATTTACATAAACCCTTTAAAGAGACGTCGAGATCGCCGTTTACTCACCGCATCGTGGAATTCTCCGGACCAAGTCACACCATGCCGTTGAACATGAGGTTTTATGATGGCTCGACGGACCCGAACGATCACCTCACCAGGTTCACAGGAGCCGCAAATCAGGGGGAGTGGCCAATGCCCGTATGGTGCCGCATGTTTCAACAAACATTGGATGGGGCCGCAGGTGGATGGTTCGAAAGGTTAGAACCCGGGAGTATTGACAGTTGGAACGAATTGAGGGAACAGTTCTCCACGAGATTTTCGCTCAGGAAGAAGTGTATAAAGAACCCCACAGAGGTCATGAAAATTGTCCGCCGGGCTCACGAGTCCCTCTCGGACTTTAAGGAGAGATGGACAGACGAGGCGAGTTACATAAGCGGTGTACCGGAGATTATGAGGATCTCAGCCTTCATGAGCGCACACAAATGCCCAACTCTCGCCAAAAAGTTCTCCGATAGGGTTCCGCGTACGGTCGCGGAAATGTTTACCAGGGTGGATGACTTCATAAGGTCTGAAGAAGCGTTCCGTAGTACGGAACTACCGAAGGGTGAGGGTTTCGACTCAAACAAGAAAGGAACCCAGGGTTTTAGAAAATACAGACCGCGAGTGGATCGCCAAAATGATTATCGACAGAAGGACAAGTACCACCCCTATGCGGTCCCTCTCAGAAGCTACCCCCGCAGTGATCTTCCCCGCAATGACCTTCCCCTCTTGGACTACCGTCGCAACGATCCACCCAAACGGTCCAACGGACTGATGTACTTAACTAAGCCCCCCAGGGAAATCCTTGCCACAGAACACCATTTGAACTTACCTCCCCCTTGCCCAACTGGAAGCAGGGCGAGAAAGGAAAATTTAGACAAATTCTGCGAATACCACAGGGAAAAAGGGCATCTTACTGAAGATTGCCACCAACTCAAGAAACAACTGTCGTTCACCTTAGAATCCGGAAAGCTGGACCACCTCCTGAAAGATTTCAGACATCAGGAGACGGAGAAGGGTAAGGACTAACAAAGGAAGAATGATAATGGGAAAGCCAAAGTGATCAATCTGATAGAAAACTCACCTGACGATCGGGATTCGGAGTCGGAACATGGAAATAAGAAATGGATGGACGTGTCAATAACTTTCCCTCCCGCTGCCTTCGAAAGATTATCATATGAACCCCTCGTTGTAAAAGGCAGTATCGAGGGAAGTCTGGGCCGGAAGATATTTGTGGACGGAGGGTCGTCGGTAAACATTATATACGAGCATTGCGTTAACAAGCTGAACACCGAAACAAAGGCTAGGATCAAAGCGACCAACACCGCCCTGACAGGTTTCTTAGGAGAAAGGAGCAAGCCGAGGGGGAAGATTATTTTAGAGGTGCTTTTGGGCAGTTGTGGAAAGTACAGAAGATCAGTTATGAAATTTTATGTCGTACAGTCTCCGTCATCCTACGACGTGATATTAGGGAGAACTGTTCTCAGAGAGCTACGAGCTATCACCTCGGTAAGCCACTCCATGATGAAGTTCCCCACCCCGAAAGGGACCGCAACCTTAACTACTCGGCTGGCTGCCAAGGCCGAATACCCGGGCTTCCAGAAAAATCGACCAGAAGCCGCCTCCAAGGAAGCCGAGGCTCTCAGCCTGGAGACGAACGGGATGCCAAAAGGAAAATATGTAAGCGTCGAGAACCCCGAAGAAAAAGACATCGCTGGAACTATGCTACCAACGGGGTACCGGAACTTCTCACGCAGGACCTTCAAAGAGAACAAACAAGGAAGCTTTGACTCCAAAACCTTCACATAAAGGCTTTGGCTTCAAAACCTCATTCAAAAAACCAGCACCGGATGACCGGAGCGCTACAACAACGGATGTATGATGAAGTTTACTTTTGGAATTGTCTTTTGTGAAAATTGTAAACTAACGCTCATTAATATCTGTAATAATCTGTGATCTCCCCAGTTTCCGGGCAAATTATGTTACAATTATAAAATGTCATGAATGAAAACGGATTATGGAAAACACTCCCTCCCTCGTGAGCGGATCGTGAAATCACTCCGTCCAATAAACTCAACGGATTGTGGAAAACACTCCCTCCCTCGTGAGCGGATCGTGAAATCACTCCGTCCAATATACTCAACGGATTGTGGAAAATACTCCCTCCCTCGTGAGCGGATCGTGAAATCACTCCGTCCAATATACTCAACGGATTTTGGAAAACACTCCCTCCCTCGTGAGCGGATCGTGAAATCACTCCGTCCAATAAATTCAACGGATTGTGGAAAACACTCCCTCCCTCGTGAGCGGATCGTGAAATCACTCCGTCCAATATACTCAACGGATTTTGGAAAACACTCCCTCCCTCGTGAGCGGATCGTGAAATCACTCCGTCCAATAAATTCAACGGATTGTGGAAAACACTCCCTCCCTCGTGAGCGGATCGTGAAATCACTCTATACAATAAACTCAACGGATTGTGGAAAACACTCCCTCCCTCGTGAGCGGATCGTGAAATCACTCCGTCCAATAAACTCAATGGATTGTGGAAAACACTCCCTCCCTCGTGAGCGGATCGGGAAATCACTCCATCCAATAAACTCAACGGATTGTGGAAAACACTCCCTCCCTCGTGAGCGGATCGGGAAATCACTCCGTCCAATAAACTCAATGGATTGTGGAAAACACTCCCTCCCTCGTGAGCGGATCGTGAAATCACTCCGTCTAATATACTCAACGGATTGTGGAAAACACTCCCTCCCTCGTGAGCGGATCGTGAAATCACTCCGTCCAACAAACTCAACGGATTATGGAAAACACTCCCTCCCTCGTGAGCGGATCGTGAAATCACTCCGTCCAACAAACTCAACGGATTGTGGAAAACACTCCTTCCCTTGTGAGCGGATCGTGAAATCACTCCGTCTAACAAACTCAATGGATTGTGGAAAACACTCCCTCCCTAGTGAGCGGATCGTGAAATCACTCCGTCCAGCAAACTCAACGGATCATGACAAACACCCCGTAAAATCAAAGGACGGTAAAAGCGATAAGTAAAAGAGATGTATAACACTCCGGTTTTATAGACCAAATCATAAAGTTAATCTATACCGAAAGATCAAGCAAATCAAGTTGCGTGTTCGCAAAATAAGGATGCAAAGAAAGTGACATCAGTCACGAACAACCATATACAGCGATCTTCTTCACACCGGAGGAGGTTCCGGTAGCCTGGATCGCAAGGACTCCAACGGTACTCAATTTTGGAAGAGGGAAATCAGGAAAAAAGGTTCATGAGGCCACTTAATGGAAGACGAGCAAAATCCTCAAACTCCTGAAGGTATGGATATTGGGCGGCGTTCTAAAAACTCCGAACCAGATAGACCGACCTAAAAAACGCCTCGTCGCCGATCACGCATATAAACAAAATATTTATGCAGACAACGTAGGAAAAAATTATTTCAGTGAGTTTAAGAACAACGTTTACAAATCATCACAAACAAATTATTACACAGCATCTGTCCAACAACAATTATTATTATTACATTCATCCAAATGAAGAAACAAATAAGACAATCAAGAGTCTTCACCCGCGACATTCTCAACAAGGTAGGAACCTTCGCCTAGATTGCGCTTCGCGCCGGAAGACTCTCCGACCTTCTGAGGCGGGGCTGCTGCTGCTACAGACTTCGGTTTGGGAGCACTAACGACAGGAAAGAGACTCATGAGGTCACCCAATGGCAGCCGGTAAGAATCGGCAAGCTTTTGAATATACGGGTACTGGGCATCAAACAACTTCAGATACTCCGCCTGCCAGATGCGGGGAGCCTCCATGTTAATCTTGTCAAATTTACCCAGAAGTCGTTCATGGTCATCTTTCTTTCGTTCATAGGCAAGACCATCCAGGAACCCTGCGGTGTACGACAAACTGTAAACCCATCCCATCTTTTCTTTGTACTCGGAGCTACGAAACAACCGTTGACAAGCAGTCGGAAGAAGATCCTTCACAACATTTTGACGCTCCATCTCCAGTCGTCCCACCTCAGCGAGCAGATCCCTATTTGCCCCTTCTAGCTTCCCCAAGACTTCATTTTTCTTCCCCATCTCTTGCACCAGCTTCTTAACACCCTCAGCGTGAGACTCAACTGTTCTTTTCCAGTTATCCCTATCTCTCTCCGCCTCAGCCAGCGGAGCAGATAAACCCTCCTCTCGCTCTGACACGCCGGATCTCACATCAGCCAACTCTTGCTTAAGAGCATCAAACTCTCCAACAAACCGCACATATCTGCCATGCTCCGCGCTGTGTTCCACTATGCTGTCTTTATAGTTCCGGTCCAACTCCTTGTGTTCACCAAGCAATATATTGAAGCGGCGAAGTAGCTCAGCCTGCATAGTTATCCCACCTCCAGCTTGTTCATATGACCGATGAACCAGCTGGTTATCGGTCAGTCCTTCTAGTGCAATCTTCTCAGCAGGAAGTGTGAGATGTGCCAGCAACTCCAGGCAAGCCCTATAGGAGTCCAACCGGACATGGTTGGGAAGAGACCAGCCGGGAACAAAAATTTCTCCCTCAAAAGAACCCTCATCTGCGACAAGATTAAAATTACTCAACGAAAACAAGGCTACAACAAGGGGTATCACAAGGCGAGTTTTTTACCTTCTCCGGCTGACGGATGTACCGCGGAAGGAGGCGGGGAATGTATGGAATGATCTGAATGATCTGCAAAACCAACGAGAAGACATAAAGGCAACATATAGATACAAAAAAAAAGAGGTGGGGAAGTAGCATCCGAAGGATATTCCTTACCATCAGAAGAAGATTGTTGATTTCCCGTATGAGTTTCCTGAGTAGGTTGCCCTTCAAGATTGGTCTCAGCAGTGTGCTCATGCTCGGATACCTGAACTTCGGGATTATCATCACCTCCTTCAACCTGCTCCTCTGGCCTTTCTCCTCCCCCCTGGTTCCCTGCAATGTTGGCAACCACTTGCGGTTCAATGTGACGAAGGGGGGAGACATCAAGAGTTCGGTCCGACGGCTCTTCGTCATCCATCCGTTTGGTCTTCTTCTTCTTCCGAGAAGTCGTAGTCACCGATGGACCCTCAGCGTTCCTTTTCTTCCCCTCGACCTCAGCTTCCAGCTTTTTTCTCTCTTTCTCCTCTCTAGCAGTTAGCACATTCAAATCCGCCTTCTCAACTACCTTCTGTAAAGGAGTGGTCTCAGGAACGGCACTCCCTGGTGCCAAAGGCTCGGTTGTTCTCACCGGCCTCTCACTCCCCTCCCCAAAAGGATCTCCCCTGCCAACCTCCACATCGATCTCCACCGGAAGCTCCAGATACTCCGTCATGGAAAGAACTACAAAAAAAAAATAATAAAAAAAAAAAAAAAAAAAAGTCAAGACCAAAGCAAGAAACAAAAAGCTCCTACGAACGATAACTAAGAAAATTTGTATTACCATGCCCATCGGCATCCTTTAAAACGCCGTTATATCCGGGATACTCGAAAACTCTACCAAGCCCCACCATCCATAAAATAGCATCCGAAGGCTTCCTCAAGAAAATTACCTTATCCGGAACCCTCTCAGCGTCCCTCTCAAAATAAGCTGTAGGAAAATCATCGGTAACTTTAGAGTCCCTATGCCTCCACGGCATACCATGCGGTATTGCCCTCCGATCTATTAAAAAGAAATGACCCTTCCAGTTCTTCAGCCCGGTCAACACCTCCTTGAAACATTTCAGGGCCTTCGCTCCCGTCCGGCTCTCAAAAGAAAACCAGTGCCCCTGCTTGCACAGCCTATAAAACACCCTAAATAGGGGAACAGTTGGCACCACATCCAGACTATAGCATCGGATCTCAAACATGGTTACCCTATTCAAGCCTATCAGAACCAGCTGAGAAATGTGTACCCGAAAGTATCCTATCACCGCTAGCAAAAATGTTGAGAAAGGAATCCTGACACCCCCCGTCCTCAGTTGATGAACATAAACACCAATTTTGTTCTCCGGCAAAATGTCCATGGTCATGCGGACTGGAGGAAGCATCGGATGTAAGTCTAAAGGAACGCCGAACTCCTCAACCACACGGTCCAGCTCGCCTTGCGTCAACTTGGAAGTATGTATGCGCATCTCAAACTTGGGCGCTATTCTACTGGGTTGAGGCCCAAGTCTACTTACTAATGGGAAATCCCCCTGTTCACTCATCTCAGCGGCCATATCTAAAAGGATGCCGATGGAACAAGTACTAAAGATAATTTCAAAAAATAAGGTAAGGCACCTCTCGGAATTTCTCAACGCCTGAGCAAATCGTGCAAAATGTATAAACACCGAAGATAAGGTAAGAGAATACACAATTAAGAGAAAAACACTTCTAAGAGCCAAACCTATATATATATATAGGGCAAGATATAGAAACAAGCGAAAGAGTCACGTCAGCCTGCCACTCACTGACGTGGCAAAATATAGAACGTTAGATGTTCATGGTCAGCATACGCGTGGCGCACCGATATTGACACTCAAATGAATACTATTTTGCTCAGCCCATGGGCCTGCAATTAAACTAGCCCATCAAGACTTGACGAGCCTTTCAATCACCGACCTAACATTTATGTAATCCATACATACGATTTGTTGCCCCTGGAACTATGCATTGTTTATAACGAAAGTTTGTGCTCCCGAAGTAAATGTACAAACAAAATATGGACGAGGACATAGAAATAAAAGACATATCCGAAGAGTACAAAATGAGAAACCGCAAGATATTCGTCAAGTATTACATTACTAGTCTTCTACTAGTAATACAATACTGGGGGGGACATGTTGGTGTATGTGTCCGGATGAAGACATGCCGGACCGATACTGTACCAAGAAGCCAAAAAGCGTAGATATGTTATTTAAGTATTGCACCATCAGTCTTCAACCGATGCTACAATACTGGGGGGACATGTTGGTGTAAGTGTCCGGACGCCATGCTTCGTCCGGACCATACTTGTATCCGGACGTCATGTTTCGTCCGGACTGACATCTCACCTTCGGACACACCTACGGAGCGGACCGCCGCCATCTACAGTAAACAGTCTCATCAGCCACTGACATCCCAGATTTCCCGGGATTGTGTCTCCCACGTGACCTGACACCTACTTAATAGGTCAGGCATAGGTCAACTCGCTTGGTCCCAAGGTAAACAGGTACAGTAGGTGTGGGTAGTATAAATACCCACACTTCATTTATGATATGCATTCAATTTTACACCTACTACTTTTACTCTGATATCAGTGTTCATATCATAATCGCTCAATACTCATTCTCACGCCGGAGGTCGGTCCTGGGATAAAACCCGGGGCGAGCCTAACGCGTGTTCTTCTTGTGTGTAGGAGCGAACAAGGTCCGAAGGAGTCCATCCGGAGGACAAAACATAGAAGTGGGACCTGTCTGCAAGGTTTTACTTCAACAAGTAGCAATATATTTATGATTTTCAATTTATTGCCTTCAACATTTTTTACTTATTCATTATTTCTTTTACGTGTAAAAAAGTCTGAAAAACAATTTTATGAAGCGTACCCGCCCATCGGGCAGGGCATGAAGCTAGTGTATTTTATAAAATGTAAGTAACCAAAGTTACTTACACTACTAGAAAAAAGGCCTTTAATGACGCCGATTGCGTGTCATTAAAGGGTTCAGATGACGCGCCTTTTGGCGTCATTGATCGACCCGTCATAAAGCAATATGAAACGCCCTGGGAGCGTCATGAATTTATGACACGCGTTTATGACTTTCTTTTACGACAAACATTGTATGACCCTCTTTTACGACAACTCCTTTTACGGCAAACATGACCCCTGTTTTGCGTGTCAAATTCAAAATTTAAAAAAAAAATATTTTTTATAAAATTATTAATATCCAGACATTAAATAACGTACAATAATGTCATAACACAAAAAAAATACACAAATAGCAAAAAAATGCATTTCATATATATCAATACAATGCGTTTCATACAACTACAATTCTAAAATTTTCATAAACCGCTAAATCATCCAAATCTAAAATTAACCCTAATTAAAACCGCTAAATTACATATAATCCAAGAGATATATGAAGCTGTGAGGTGACATGTAGTCAGGCAACCTCCAATCGGCTGTATAAGTATCTTTCAAAGCATTCTGGAGTGCTTCAGTAGCATGCATATCTTTCAACCCACTGTTCCAAAAATTCTCAAAATGATTAAATATAAATTAAACATGTTTAAATATTTATTTGTTTAGTGAAATGAGTTATTAAACTTTTGGCTCAAAGCTTTACGTATTTTATTTATCTGGTTAAAATGATTTTTACGTTTGTTATCGACAAAACATTAGAGGATCGTAAAATTTAAATAAACGTTTTTATGGTTTATTTGTATTAACACAAATCTTTAAAACTTAGTAATAGTAGATGACTATTCTAGGTACACTTGGACAACATTCCTTAATACAAAAACTGAGGCTTTCGAGCAATTCGAAATATTCAGTAAGTGATGTGTCGTAAGTGAGTACAAGTTTTAAATTTATAAAGGTCGAATTACCGAATCTAGGAACAATACATACGAGCAAGTGAACTCGTCCGTTATAGCAAGATTATGATGGTAAGTCGGGATCGTTCGCAGGGATTTGTGTAGTGAATCGAATTGTAAGCTACTAGAAGTAAATTCCTTAACAAGTAATGAAAGATAGAATAATTCAAATGATTAAAACTACACTTGCTTAGACTAGTATACTACTCTTTGATAAGCATGATTGTGATAACTTTAGACAACATGTTGGTTATGATAATTAGTTTGGTGAACTAATCTATTGTTTCTACAAATTAAACCTTCGTCAAGATTTTAGTTCATAAAAACAAGCATTGCGTTTAACCACTCAATTCAAGATCAATTCAAGGTTCATAAGTTGGTGTACCTTAAACACAAAAATCTACTTTTGTTTTATCAAATAGCTTAGGAAATCGTCAATACAAAAGGTAACCGATCATAGACAAAAGGTGACAATCGATAGTAAACTATTAATCTTTCGACCCTTGAAATGGTTTACCATCAATCCTATTTTTGATAGACAAAAGCATTCTCATTACAACCATAATTAACTTTCTTTGTTTAATCAAGAATAATGGGTAAAAACAATCATTCATAGACAAATGATTATAACTAGTTGAATAACAATAGTTCTTTCGACCCTTAAGATAATTAGCAACTAGTTAAACTTGATTCAACAAATGTCACTACAAAACTTAATCACGATTGGATCTTAGAATCAACTTGAAATTGAATTAAAACATGTCATCACAATCATACGCAAATCAATAAGTAATACACATCATCTAAGCAAGTGCACAAAGGCACTAGCCACTCATAGCAAACATTAACATAATCTCAGAACTTTGAACATTAGAAACCATAATTGAAAGTCTTACAATGATTGGAAATAGATTACAAATGATAAGGTAATGATACCCAAAGGATTGGTGTTGACTTCTTGATGTTTTGACCTCCAAATAATGACTTCTTGATCCTCTAAAGTTTCCTGAACTTCTAAGGACGAATTTGAGAGTATTTTGATGAGTGGTTGATGATTACAAGTTTATTGATTAAGAAAAGCACACTTAATACTCCACAAATGATCCTATTAATACTCCTCCCAAGGGTCTTGGTTCATTAATGCTTCTCTTGTCCTCCAAGTAGTTTAGAAGAGCCTAGAATCGTTATTAGAAGGCCTTAGAACCGGATATATGAAGAGACAAAACTTAATGATGAAGTTTTGGTAAATCAGCAAGCTTCCAACCGATCGATAATATAGCCAACCGATCGATAGGTTTTCGGAATTGCCTCCATCCGATTCGGTTATGGGCGGCGACTGATCGGATGGATGGTTGCTGTTTGGTACTTTTTGGACTTTTGTCGTCTTGGCTTGTTTCTTTCTTTTGGTCCTTGGTTCTTCATCCTAACTTGATCTTTTCTACATCTTTGAAGCTTATCAACATGAATACTTGGACATTCATTCATTGAAATTCCTTTTTGATTGGATCTTGGCATAAGAATCTTCGCACTTTCATAAATATTTCCTTCTTTCTCATTTTTCTCATCTTTTTCTTCCTTTTTCCTGTTTTTGGTCACATATACTTTGCAAACACACTTTGGTACGATTTAGTAACAAAAGCATATAAATATAACCAAATAACATACATAAAAATACGAATAGCGCTCCTAAAAACATGTTAGATTTGAGCGTTATCAAATTCCCCACACTTGAACTTTGCTTGCCCTCAAGCAAATCTAGCAATAAAAAAAATTATCTACATGGTACACAAATATGATTAAAAAGATGTGATGCAAATCTATCAAGTACGGGTACAAGTTAGATTCATCATTTTAAGCTTTTATGGTTGAAGCATCAAGATGTTTGACAATACCCAAATGATTTTCTTGCTTGATATACATTACTAAACACCTCACGAAAGGAAATGAAATATAATTCACTCAAAACACTCATTTGTATGGTTGGTGGAGTATATAAGAGAAATCGCACTCATTTGCTCAGTCATGATTTAAATATTACCATAAGCTTGTACAAGAAACAAAACTACACCGAAATGGCGTGAGCACAAAGTATAGATATCAAAGAGGGCTTTTATTCGGGTTTAAGGTTTCAAGGGTTAAGCAAGACTGATGTGCAACTACCTTATGCAAAACATAATAGATCGCTAACAACGAATTCTCGCATCACCAAATAACGGATGGTCACTAGGGTATATCTTAGATCGCTGATGCGCTATTCTCATAACGGATGGTCACTAAAATACACACTAGATCGCTAGCAACGTTATCTAATTCCTCAAGAAATCGGATGGTCACTACATGTCCATACACTTGATAATTTCACAAAGTCAAAAGGGTAGGGATAAGGCATGGGATATATTTTAGAAAAGGTTGAAAGTAACGAATATACAAACTAGTTAAAGTCTACTGCCCAGATGTTACTAGCTATTTCGAACCGCTATCATACATTCTCGAAAAACTCCATACTTGATTTCACTTTACATTATTTCATAGCTCATTGGCTATTTTTGTCACCTTATTGTTGCGATGACTTTTCTTTTCTTTTTTTTTTTTTTTTTTTTTTTTTTTTTTTTTTTTTTTTGAACATGTCATCTTATAGTTGCGATGATTTCATTTGGATAACTACTTTTGGAGTTTGCAACTTTCTTCGTACTTTCATGATTTCCCACATAACGTCCATCTTGCCAAATAGCTAGCAACCAACCAAGACTTGACTAAAGGTAAGGCTAGGCTAAAGTGTAAAATCTTTTTGTATTTTTCTGGATTTTATCAAAAGAAAAAGATAGGCTCAGAGGGTGTAACTAGGGTTATCTAGCGTTAAAGATAAACGCTAACAAAAGGGTTTATACTGGTGGTTAACTAGTCAATGCAACTAGCTAAATATCAATTTGGAAGGCTTATTTGGGTTAAATCCTAAGGTTGCCTCTTATCACGCATATATACTTATATCACAAATGAAAAAGTGATCTCACAACGGTCTCGTAATGATTTACAAGCACAAGTTCTAGAATAAATAAAATCACCGGCACACTCATAGCATAAGAATCAAAGCATAAAAGATGTATGCTTAATACGAAACAGGCTTAAATTCCTCACAATGTAGTGGAAAGGGTTATAATATGTGCTAGCTAATGTTATCGATTCCAGAATGGATTGCAATATTAATCGGGACACATCTCAATTTTTCAAAGGTTACAGGTTTTACCAGTGGATAGATCCAGTTACTCTAATATATAATCCTTAAAATGACAAAGAACTAGATAACAAGGGCAAACAAAATTTAAAATTTAGCTCAGAATTTACAATTTATCCTTATTTTCCTATTCACCCCCCCCCCCCCACTTAAGTTAAGCATTGTCCTCAATGTGATAAATGAAAGGAATGAAAATAGGGAAATAAGAGAATAAACCATATTTTCTTTCTCCAGAAGATTCTTTGATCCAAGTGTCCATACTTTGTAATCATTACCTGCAGTAATCTTAAAAACAAAAGAAACACACGAAATATGTTTACGTTTTATTTAAAAGTTAGTGATACACCCCCACACTTAAGTTCAACTAAGGGATTAGAGAAACTTTGGGATATAACCACTTTTGAAAAATAAACTAAGAAGTAAAATCGCAAATAGAAAACACACGGGTTGCCTCCCGAGAAGCGCTTGTTTTATTAACGAGTCATCAGCCGAACTCGAACTTCCTTCTTGCTACGTTGGTGTAATTTTTGGTTTCTTCTTTGAGACTTTTGGAACATACACCACGTTTCCTATCACTATTCCTTCTCCAGTTTCATCTATGTTCTCCAATTTGATTCTTTCCCAAGGTCTAGGAAGAACATCATAGATATAACCAGATTCTTCGGCCCAAGGAGTGTTTTTCTTGAAATCGGCTGGAAAGGGTGCCATGAATGTTATTGCTTCATAGTCTGATTCAGGCGGAATCTCTTTGATAGAAATCTCGTTCATTTGCTCCTTATCATAATACAATTTAATTCGGTGACCATTAACAATGAAACTTCCACCTTGTTTGTCATGTAATTCAACATACCCAGATAGAAATCCATGTTTCACTATATATGGGCCGAACCATTTTGGTTTTAGCTTAGGTGCTTTGAACTTGTATTTCATATTAAAAAGCAGAACTTTGTCTCCAGCTTTGAATTCTTTCCGGATTCTAAGCTTTCTGTCATGATACGCTTTGGTTCTAGCTTTGTAGAGCTTGGAGTTCTCGTAAGCTTGAAGTCTTAGTTCATCAAGTTCATGCAATTGCAAGAATCTCTTCTCTCCAGCTATTTTGAGATCAGGGTTACAGCTTCTGAGTGCCCAGTAAGCGCGATGTTCGATTTCAAATGGCAAATGACAGGTTTTTCCATACAAAAGTCTGTATGGTGTTGTACCAATTGGAGTTTTATAAGCCGTACGAAATGCCCACAGAGCATCATCGAGTTTTCTTGACCAAACGGCAGGATTGTCTTTGACCGTTTTTTCAAGTATTCTTTTTAAGGCTTTGTTGGTATTTTTGACTTGACCACTGGTCTGAGGGTGATAAGCTGTGGCGAAACGATGATGTACTCCGTATCGTTTCATAATTTTCTCCATTTGTTTGTCACAAAAATGGGTTCCTCGATCACTTATTAAAGCTTCGGGAATTCCATAACGAGCGAAAAGCTTTTTGAGAAAATTGACAACAACTCGTGCATCATTTGTGGGTAGAGCTTCTGCTTCAGCCCATTTGGAAACGTAATCAATAGCAACGAGAATATATTCGTATTTGTACGATTTAGGAAACGGTCCTATAAAATCGATTCCCCAAATATCAAATATTTCACAGACTTGAATGCTCTTTTGAGGCATTTCATCTTTACGAGAAAGACTACCGGATTTTTGGCAAGCATCGCAGTTTTGGACAAGAGTATGACACTAGTACAAAAATGGGATTTAGTCACACATGCTTTTTTTCGAACAGCCACACAGTCGCCTTTTTATGTGACTAAATGTACCAGAATAAAATAAACAGCCACACTTGATCCGACTTGTGTGACCATTTTGGAATTACATCCGAGGCTACAGCCACACATTTGAATATTTTCGTTACTATACGTATCTGGTAAAAAAAAAATTGATTTTTTAGTCACTTATAATTTGGGACGTGTGACGGATACAAATAAGGTTGAAACATTAGTCACACTATATATATACATATGTGACAAATATATGTCACGCAATTGAAAAGTGTGACCATAATCCATATATGGTCACACGAAGTAATTGTGTATGTGGCTAAATCATATGCTCAAGTTTGTCACACATTATTTAAGCGTGACTGCTAGTTTTTGTTGAAAATTTAGCCACATATGAATTTGAAATGTGTGACAACTGAAAAGTAAGTTTGAAGCATAGTCACGATATGCATTTAAAAGTGACAAATATATGTCACACACTTGAGATGTGTGACCAAATGTCATATATGGTCACACTAAACCATAGGCATACATGATTAAGTGTGACCAAAATTCGATACAAATAGTCACGTAAGTTAATATATGTGTCTAAAGTTAAGTGTGTGTTTGCCTGCCAATTCCTAATGTGTATCGTCACACATTTAATTGTAGCACAATCATGTGACTATAGGCAATAGTCAAATTTTGTCACACATTATTTAATTGTAGTCACAATTCGATACGTATGGTCACACATTTCTGATAACTTATGCAATAGTCAAAAATTTAAAAATATCAATGTTTTGGCTCGATTGTAAGCATTTATGTAAGTATATTTTGTCAGACTATACATTCTAGCAGTAATAACTATACATTCTAGCAGTAATAACAGTAATAACTATACATTCTAGCAGTAATAACTACACATGTTTATCTCATAAGCAGTAATAACTATACATATTTAAGTCAAACTATACATTCTAGTAGTAATAACTATACATTCTATTTCTTGTCCTTGGGTCCTAGATACTCTTCCATCTTCTTGAGCAGTTCATATGCCATGTTATCATAATTAAGCTGAAGCTTGAGTATTTTCTTCCCACGCAACATCTGATGTAGAATGTCTTTGTGAAACTTTAAAGGGTAATCCTTTTCTACAAGCATGTAGATCACCAACTCATTCACAGTTAAAGCATGTACTCCACATCGTTGAAAAATTTTCCATTCTTTAACAATATTGTGCGTTAGTCTTCTCCAACATTCATCTTCATGATTTGGTTCAAACATTACCTTCAAATAATTCCAGACTTCTCTATCATAAGCTTGTTCTGGTGTCTTATTACCAAATCTTTGTTTGAGTAATTTCCATAGAGCTATCATATCTCGTCTATCAAAATCATGAACCATGTGAAGAAAGCTTACAAACCTTCTAGAAGAACCATCATGCCTCTTAATATCGTAATAAATTGTTTCCCCATGAGATCCAGACTTATAATCAACAATGGGATGTTTGACAGTTAAAGGTTGTGCATCCATGGCTTCTCCTACAGAGTCAACTGCATGTTCAGTGTGAGCTTGTATTTGTTCTTTAGCAACAGCTTGCTCAGTTTGTTCTTGTTTTCTCTTTTTACTGCTTTCTATTTCCAACTGTTCACCTGCTCTCTTTGAACTGTCATTCAAGAAGAGTTCATTGTTTCTCTTGGCAATTGCATACAATTCTTCAATGCTTTTATCATCCAAGAATTTCAAATCATTTAGTTTCCAACTGGCCACATTCTTCAAATATCTGCACATGAGTAGATGTTTATGATGTACATATTGGGTGTTGTTGATATTAATATAAATTTACCTTTGCAACAAATAAATAAATAAATAAATAAATACCTGCACATGAGATCTCTTCTTTGTTTTTGAGTGGGTGGCTTGTTCTTCTTAGCTGCATATCTTTGTGCTGCAAACTTCTTCTTTTTTGCATCAAAAATTTCTTTCAGCATCCTGGCTTTTTCATCTACTGAGTACTTATCTTGCTCTTCTTTATGTACTATTTTAGCAAGCTCACAATCAGCTTCAACCTGAGCCCTTTCGTCAAACCATGAAGCTATTAACTCTGCATTTTTTTGCGCTTGTAATTTTTCTGCATACTCCTTGTCTGAAAGAATCTGAGCAGCTTCTTGAGCATCAAGATCAGCCACTTGTCTTGTCAATTCTTCATCTGTAATCATTGGTTGTTGTTGTTGTTGACTAGGTGACTGAAACTTAAATTTCTTCTTAGGTTTTGCACTCCTAATCTTTGTTAATATTTGAGCCATAGTCATATCATCATCACCTTGAGTAGCAGTAACCTTATCAATAGCAGGAATAAATTTAGTCTCAGTAGCACTAACATCAATAGCAGCAATACTAACTTCAGTCTCAGTATAGAGAAACTAACCTTATCAATAGCAGGAATAGCAGGAATAACTGGCTCACTATCAGGAATAACTGGACCACTAGCAGGAATAACTGGGTCACTAGCAGGAATAGGTGGCTCACTATCAACAGTTGTAACCTTGCCCAAACGCCTATCCATCACCTCTTCATTCCCTTGGTTATTAGCAACTAGAAATTCCATTGGATCACTCTCTTCACAAATACTTTCACCCTCTTTATCCTCCCCTGAAACTTTGCCTTCTTTCCCCCCCTGTTTGGGAGCATCCTTAGAAGCTTCAGAAGATTTAACCTTTTGTTTGGGAATTCTTGATCCTTTGACTCCTTCTAAATACCTAACCCTTCTCTTCAAAGCCTTTATCTCCCCACCTTGAGCTTTGATGACTCCATCTTGGGAAGAAGCTATTGCTCGCAGATCACCAATTTGTGCAGACAGCTTGGCACAGGTATCATTCAATTCATTCAAAATTTGCAGACTATCCTCACCACTTCGGCTTCTGTTACCTAGCCCGAGAGGTGGATCACTGGAAAAGTTAAGATCAGCCTCACCCCTAGGATGAACAACCGAACCCCCCATTATTTCCATGTGACTGGGACCTTCACCTGAATCAGTTCCAGAGGAACTTTCTTCATTAGAAGTTGTCTTGGTTCGGGTCTTAATGATGTTACCACTGTCCTGTGCTGCTGCTAAGCTAGACATAGTAGTGGTAGCCCTTGCCAACATGCCACTCTCCCCCCCCAGTGACATCCTCATCTGCAACAGTTGGTATAGAACCACTAGCCTGAGGTAGCTCAGTGTTCTTGGTGTTAGTCCTACGTTTATAGGTCTGTTGTTGTTGTTCTGTGGGTGTGTGATGGGTACCAGCTGGGATTGCTGAACCTTCACCCATTTGGGTTTGGGCTAGTGCCAACATTGTTGGAAACAAAGGTATCACTCTCCCTGAAAAATCTTTTCCAACCCTCCTCATATTAGCAAAAACCTTTTTGGTAAGGCAGGGAGTGGGAGAAACATTTTTGTGACTTTTCTTTTTTTTTAATTGGTTGTCCAAAAAGAATTGCAAAAACCTTGGATATAGAAAATACTTAGCCAAAGAACTATCCAAGTTCCTAACCATATTATCAAAAATTAATTATGAGAAATTAAATTTTTGAGTATTTTCAGCCAAACAAATTATAGCAGAAGCTAAATTACTGCTAAATTCATTCCATGCAGTGGTCTTTGGACTTAGACACACTAAGACAGTATGAATTAAGAATTTCCACTGAGGAGAAAAGTTACCTTTTTGGAACTTTAAAGCATCTGTATATCTCTCATAGCCCATCAGTGCAAGTTTTTCAAAGATTGTAGTATTTGAAAGATTCTCAACTCCGTTAGCATCATCTAGGAGAAGATCTCTTCGAATAGACGCCTCTGTAATGATAATCATCTGCCCATCTACAAGGGCATGGATTTGTGCTTCCCCATTAATAGTATTGACCTTAGCAGACGACCAAAACTGGATAATGTTGGAAGTATATATAGTAGGTTTTACTGTTAATGCAAACTTAATATAGCTTGCATTAAGGAAATCAATGATCTCAGTAAAATCTACAGACTCATTGGATTTTTCTATAAAGGCAACATTATTATGAGGTTCGGTAAAAGTTAGGTTCGACATTATGATTTGATTTGGGGGTTTTGCAATTTGACGATTAAAATTCGATTAGGGAGTGGAAGAGAGAGAGTAATGTGTGCGTGAATGTGATTGTGTGCAGCAATTGGGGGTTTATACCCTTTAAGTAAAAAGTGATACAAACTACCCTGCACTCCCAACCACTGCTAAAAGGATACCCAGCAGTACAACGTTTCGCTAGCAGTACAATTGTTTACCTAGCAGTACAATAATAATAACTACATTCAAATATCATAAACCTGTAATAATAACTGCATTCATATATTAAACCAAGTCAAAATAAGTTTACATTTACATAGGCAAAATATATAAAGAAAAGATACATTAAGACACATATTTACTAGCTTCAATACTTCTGTAAACATCAACTATTTTCTCTCTTTCTTCTTCTATTTTTTTGTTCCTCTCCTCAATTTTCTTTTGATGCTCCTCAATGACCTCTAAATCTTTCTTGTTCCTTTCTTCATACATCTTTATACGCTTGTTGTGAATTTCTAACAATGCGTTTTCAACACCATACTGGCCTTCACTACATTTCTCCCAAATATGTTGGGATATGCCAAATTTTTTATATTTTTCAGGCATTGGTGGAGGAGAATCATCCCTTGGGCGTTTGTTTTTGTTGGAAGAAAGAGTTGAAGAGGAGTCAGCCATTGAAATTTGAAATTTATTTTATAATGAAAATATCAAAGGAGTTGTATATGGTACGGTTGATTAATTATGAACGGTTTTCCATGTCGAGTTGTACAAATAGGCTAGAGAGGTATACGAACGGTTCCCAATACTTTAGGCGGGAAGAGGGACCATCGAGAGGCTCCAAAAGTAAACAGATGGATAATATTGATCGGATTTGGTTTGTGTTTGGTTTGGATTTGACAAGTGTAGTTGATCTAGAAGTGTGTTTGGTGTTGGATTGACTAATTGACTTTTTCATTAGGGTAATTGATATTTTCTATATTAATGATGTTTAATGTAATTTGTGTGCTAACTTTAATGACTAATTGACTTTTTCATTAGGGTAATTGATATTTTCTAGTACATGTTTAATGTAAATATATGCTTTAATATCTATCGCAGTCTGAATGTGTTTGAGAAGTATGGGTATATTTAGGCCACTTCCAACAATAACTCAGCCTTAACAAATTAAAATTCAAATTCAAATTCAAATTGAAATTCAAACGTAAGATAAAGTACAACATATTAATGCTGCGTTAACGCAGGTTAGCCCCAACAATTAAAATTCAAAGTCACGTTAATAAAACGTGTGCATTTGTACCCTATAAATACCAATGCTTCTGAAGCACAAGTCACACAGAAACACATTCCAAACTTCTCAAATACTCAAGATCCAAGCATCTCAAATTCAAGATGTCTTCCAGAAAAGATTTCGAGCAACAATTTCCAAGCCCACCTCGCCAAAAGGATTTTGGCCAACAATTTCCAAGCCCACCTCGCCAAAAGGATTTTGGCCAACAGTTTCCAAGCCCACCTAGCGAAAATGAAAAATTCCATACTCCACCCGAGCATATCTTTTCGGTTTTCCAACCGGAAAATTTTCCGGTGAATAATCAACCTGAAAATGAACCGGTTCCCAACCAAGACCCAAATCCGTTTGGGTTAACTGATGAACAACTTAGGCAAGAGGAAGCAGATATGCAAGTCCTCCTGGAAATGGAAGCACTTGAAAGAGAAGAGGAAGCTGATCGTTTGGAGCGGCAAGCCAGGGAGGATGAAGAACGTAGGCAAAGGTGGGAGTCTGGTTTTTTTCACACCTTCCGAATCCTCTGAAGATGGTTACCCAGATTCAGATGATAGTTTTTATTAATCGTCCGTTGTTTATGTTAATCGTATGTTGTTTATGTTAATCAATCGTTGTTTATGTTAACGTAGTTTTTATTTGACATTTAATGTATTTCTATTTTGTTGGGAATTTTGGAAGTTCCTGCTGATAGAGATCTTCTGACAGGTTCCTGCTGATGATTTGCTAAAAATCATATGGTTATCAGTGTACCCTAGTTTTCGAACTTAAACATTTGGCTACTCCAGTAGTAATGGCTATTGGTAAAGAGACATCAAATCCATTATTTTCAATGATTCACCTCTCACAAGAGTTTACACACCTGGATGTGATGAGAATAGTATGAAACTTATGTTTTGATGTACACTATGTCATTTGTTGCTGCAAAGACCTGAAGTTTAAAGTTTTTCCGTTCATAGAGATATGGTTCATTCGATTCTTTGCTATTGATGTTCGAATTCAATCCTCTTATTCTGAAGTGTTAAAGATCTATCAGGAATCTTGAACTTAACCATGTCAAATTCAAGATTAGGGGAGGATTGTTGGGAATTTTGGAAGTTCCTGCTGATAGAGATCTTCTGACAGGTTCCTGCTGAAGCTATAGATGGTTTCTGCTGATGAAATGGTTTCTGCTGAAGGCTTATTTCTATGGATATAGTGAATCCGTATCTTTAGTATTTGTTTGTTAGGATATGCATGAGCTATTTTAGGTAGTGATATGCATTGATATTTTTATTTATTATTGTATTAGGGTTCCTTGTGTATAAAAGGAACTGTAGGCTTTAGTATTAAACACGCTTCTTGAGAGAAAAACAGAACTCGAGGAAAAACATTTTAGAAAAATAATAGAGATCCATAGAGGATCATTGTTCTTGTTATTAGAAAAACCTTGTAAAGAAAATTTGATTGTATTCTTGTTCTTATTCCGCTGTGCAACAATCATTGTCTCTATAATCCTAATTTAGGCTTGATCATGGTTCTACAATTGGTATCAGAGCGGGTGGCTCTTGAGATCTAGAGATTCTACAAGGTTTTATCTGTGAAAGAAGAGGGTGATTCGCGGCAGAGGCAGATCTGAAAAGTGAGGTAATCGTAATTTTTTTATGACCCGATTGGCGGCTTTTAATTAAAATAGCCTCATATTATTTTAATTCGGTTTGTCGCTGTCCTCGTACGTATTAATTGTGAATCTGTCTATTGAAAGATTGTGGGGCTACTGAATTCATTTGTCGCTTACGATTTGGTCAATCGAATTAATTAGTTGGTGTTAAATATATTGGGGTTTATTTGTTTGTCGTATTGCTCAAACCAATTAATTGGTCGTCTGAGGCATTTAATTGGTCGGTAGAGCGGCTTCAATTGGCTACAGTAGCTGCTATTGTTGACTTTAGGTTGTCGCTTGTGATTGGAGGTCTATCACGTGGAATTGTGTGGTGCGAATATTAAATTGGTTTTTGGTCATTATTGCTGGTGTTAATTATTGTTGTCGTATTGAGAAGGCAAGTGGGTTTTCATTGCTGCTATTGTTGATTCTTTTGGGTCAGTGCGGAATTGATTCTGGTTTGTGAGGAGTTTTGCTGTTACTATCAAAGAAGAAACTTCTCAAACCATTCTCTTAAACCCTCTAACAATGTCTATGTTTGGACCAGATGATTCTCTTGAGACATGTGCCATGAAGCTTCTAAACTTGCTACCTATTCCTTCTGGGGTAGACTGGTCACAAGATGAAGGAAAAGATGAGAAAAAATGTGCCACTTAAGTGAGGGAAAAGGTTGCTGGACATAAGACAAAAGGTGAGGCAAATGTGACTAATGTTGGATATGGTACACAAGTGGCTGGAGACTTTGGTATGATGGGCATCTCTCAGGTACATAATTTTGTTTTTGGTTGTAGTGAAAGATATAATGAACTTAAGGAGGCATATGATGAATTGAAACCTAAATATAATGAATGTTATGTTGAAGTTGAGGCTTACAAACAGGCTTTAAAAACTTTAGAAAGACAGAAAATTTGGGTTCAAAAGAATCAGGCTGCTTATGATGAAAAGATAGGGGTGTTAAAGAGAGATTTAACATGTACTACAAATGAATTAAAATGTTGTGAAAAGAAAAAGGCTAAACTAGAGTTAGAGAACCAAGAACTAAAAGAGAAATTAGAGAAGGAAATAGCTAATCATAACATTTGGTTAATGTCAGGTGATAAGTTATCTAACTGTCTCTATAATACTCAACCTGTAAACTCTAGTATAGGTTTAGGTTTTAAAAAATATGTTGGTTTAGAGGCTAGGTTTGATATGGGTAAATCTACACCAGCAGGCTTAGCAAATTTTGTTAAAGAAGGAAAATTACATGCTGTGCCTGGACCTATTAGAGGAGAATTCATGCCCACTACCAACACCACCACAGACTTTGATGGATCACACCATCTGTATGGCAAAAAGTCAAGTGACTTGCCAGACCCTGATTCTAATTCTACTGACTATGCCTCATGTGATTCAAGTGACAAGTCTTCCAAGGTCAATGTCTCTGCCCCCAGTGTTTTTAATGTTAAAAGCTCAGAGTCCATCTCAACTGAGTCTACCTCCTTTACTTCTACTTCTAGTGTTTCCACATCCAATAGTAAAGTTGAGACTGAATCCAAAGTTAGGGCACCCAAACAAGAACCCATTGTTGTTCAAGATTTACCTAGTTTCACTTGTAATAAATCTGATAAGAATACATACAATTCTAGGGCTTCTTGTAATAAGAATGGTTGTTTTACTAAAAAGGCTGGTAATGTTAAGAAGAAAACTTGTTTTGTTTGTGGAAGTAAATTTCATTTGATTAAGGATTGTAATTTTCATGAGCAAAGAATGGGTGTATGTGCTGGTCAAAATAAACCTAGACCAATGTGGACCAATGTTAATGATATTCCCCCATATGTTCCACAAGCAACACATAAAACCAGCAGACCCAATCCTGCTGATAAGCCAGTTTCTGCAGGTAGATCTTTTCCAGCTCATTGGAAAAGACATGTTGCTAGACCATTCTACATACCTACTAGCACTTACTTTCAGAATGGTTTTTGGCCTGGTTATTATGACCCAAGGTATATGGGGGGAACAAGATGGGATACTGGTGTTAAGCCCTCAACAGGTTGTTCTTGGACAAATAAAAGGAAAGGTTCATTCTGGGTACCCAAGAACAATAGTCCTTGTCAGGTGCACTGATTGAGGGGAGGCTTATTGTTGTATATTTTGTGCTAACTAACATTTTTTTTTAGTTTGTTTTGTGTTCACTAACTAAAATAATGCAGCTGTTGAATTTCTTGCTTCCTATTATTAAGAGAGTGGTTGCTGATGTTGAATATTAAATTGGTCTATTACTGATCTTTGTGGGGCTAATTCAAATATTCGGTGGTCCATGGTTTCTGCTGTTGATTATTATATTATGGGACAAAGCTACTACTGATTGGTTATTAAATTCATTATGCAACAAAATGAAGTGTTGAATTGTTTGTCGCTTAGTCATCTGATTGGTGATATCATTGTGGGACTTAATGGTTGAATGGGTAATTAGTTCATTCGATTCTGCTGCTATTGTTGACTCTGGTATGTCAGCATATAGGATTGAATTAATTGTGAATTGGTCAAAAATTGGTCCATTGGTGATTGGTCAAAAGATTTATGTTTGCTGCTGGTTTAAATGAAAATCAATTGGTCAATAAAGGGTTGGACTCTTGCTAAAATTTATGTTGCTGCTGCTATTGACTCATAAAGACACAAGTGGTGAATTAAACCTCGTACTAACAATTAATTCGCTGGGTCAATATGATTGTGGGGTCAGTGGCATTGATTATGATTTGTCATGAGGTGTGATTGGTTTTTATTCTGCTGCTATGCTATTATGATTCTGCTGATGCACTTTGATACTGTTGTTAAGCTTGAACTGTTTCTGCTGATAATGTTCCGGTTCCTGCTGGTAACACCATTCCTGCTGCTCGGTTCCTGCTATTCGGATTCTGCTGGTATCGTTAGTTAAAAAAAAAATTTACTTTCTTCTTTTCATTTTCTTTCTTTACTTTCTTTTTGATTGTTAAAAAAAATAAAAAAAATAAGGGATAATTACTAAAATAGCCCGATTGCCCAATTGCTAAGAGTATCTATCCCGATCTCAAAAAATTCCCCCCTTAGCCCAGGGCAACTCGTATAATCACGTATTGTACGGTAGTGTATTTTGGGCAACTTTTATTTGTTGGGCAACCGTATACTTTACAGATGGTTTTTTGGTCATTTCAAAAATTTTACACTGTTCACTGCTTTCATTACTGTTCATACCGTATTCGAAAATAAAAATTTAAAAAACAAACAGCATCTCCTCTATACACTTCTTCCCTCCATCTCGTTTCACAGTCACGGTCAAAAAAAATAAACTGGGTTTATGTTCGCGCTAGTTTATCTTGTTACACGATTATTTCAATCTCCAATCTACTACCATTGTTTTCCCTGATTGTCATCTGAAAACAGAGACACTGTTCATTGAACAGTGTTCCAATAAAATCATTTAACACCGTCGATTGTTTGTTTGATTCGAAAAAATGTGGTATAATATGGTATGTACAGCGTATTACGAATCTTTATTACATTTGTTTTGTATCGTTATTGATTTTTGTTTATCTGGTATAATATAGTGTTGTTTGTTTGTTTATGCATTTATGTGGATTATGATTTGATTTTTGTTTTGGGATGTATTTGATAAGCCACGATTTTGGGTTGTATCTGATACGCCATGCCTGATTCAAATAAGGTCATAAGCAAAACACCCTAATCTTATGGTCCAACACTAAGTGGTTGTAGTTAAGTTGTAATCATCTGAACTGTGTATGATAGTGTTTACGCTGGCTGTATACATGTGTTCAAACTTATTTTGTTATGAATTGTATGTTCTGAGTTAACATATTTTTTCCTTTTAGGACTATGAAGCTAAACTAATCATTAGTAGCAAACTCAACTACTTTTGGTTGATAAATCGGAAATTAGACGCAAAACGACGGAACTTGTTTAGGAGTACATGCTTTGGAAAATGGTTGGATTTGTTATACTTTGAACATGAAACACACCTCATTGACTATATGGTACGGAAACAAAGAAGAGTGGACGAGTCTCATTATGATATGCCCTTTATCTATTACCTAGATGGACATACTCTGCATTTTGGTCGTCCTGAGTTTTGTCTAATGACGGGGTTGCGGTTTGGAAGTGTGAGCTTTGAGTTATACACTTCTGGTGCTCTCAAATTTCGTGATAGGGTGTTTCCTGACAAGCGAGGTTTGATTGTAACCAACTTAGACCTTATTGGTGTCATCGAGGATGAAGAGCAGTTTCGCAAGCTATGTGATGAAGACGCAATACGGATATCTCTTTTGTTAGTCTTAGAGGTGATCTTTATAGGTCGTTTATTGACATCCCAAGTTGATGACACATTGATGAGGTTGGTTGAAAACCTAGAAGTTTGGAATGCATTTCCGTGGGGTGAACATATTTGGACCCATTTATATGACCAACTTCATAATGTAATGGATAAGCACACGGATAACCACCTTTTAGTATTGAAGAAAAACCCAAAATCTGTTCCGACCTATACTTTGTCTGGATTTGTATTTGCTTTCCAGGTTTGTATTTATTTTTATTAATAATATATTTTTCAGCCGAACATTTTGATGGACTGATTGATATGTTTGTGTTTTACAATTTGTTTAGATTTGGATACTCGAGTCTTTTGAAAGATCTGAACGTTGGTGGAGTAAAGACCCTAATGTGATTCCAAGAGCTATTGCATGGTCTATGAAGTCACCATTCAAAAGAAGCGACCGTTCCTACCTTTTTTCAGAGGTCACTATTTTTTTCTATTTGTATTTACGTAAAATAAATTGTTGAATCCCTGTTGAGCAATGATCTTTTTTTCTTTTTCTTGAATTGAAACAAAATTAATCACTACGCCGAATATAATGAATAATCTTAAGGAGAGCAATGAACACACATAGGTAGGAGCCTGTTTTTTTTGTACTATCCCTTATGCTTCTTTCTAAGTTGCAGAACCAAATCATCTATGGCATCCTGTCTCTCTTCCGGAGTATACATTTCTCTTTCCTCCTCCCGAGTTTGCATTGTCTTTTTCTTTCCAACTTGTAGGATCGACGCCTTGATTGATCTTTGAGCCAATAAAAATCTCTGTATGACAAACTTATATTTATGCGGAAACTAAATATAAGATTGTGAAGAAGACAATGACTAATGAACTATGATCCTAGAATAAGTGTAACTAGAATAACTGTAATACGACTAAAAAATAAGCAACGACCAGCAGCAATAAACACTGCCAGCAGGAACACACCAAAGCTACCAGCAGGATTGCACTTGCGCAGCAGCAAGATTAAGTAATCAGAAGCAACATCTTTAAAGCAAACATTTCCAGCAGCAACCTCTATATAAAAGCAGCAACATAATATAATCATCTCCAATTAAGCTGGTTACCATGTAATTCTCTTGATCTTGACTGCTACTATGACAATGTGTACATCAAATCACTTAAGTTTCATACTATTCTCATCACTTCCAGGTGTGTTATCTCCTGTGAGAGGTGAATCATTGAAAATTAATGGATTTGATGTCTCTTTACCAATAGCCATCACTACTGGAGTAGCCAATGTTTTTGTGTGTAAGACCATGGTACATTGATAACCATATGATTTTTAGTAAATCATCAACTATAAACGGATTTGACTTGTCTTTACCTGTAGATGTTTGCTCAGGACTAGCCAATTCTTGGTTACAGCAGAACCTTGGTGAATTGAGTACCAAATATTGTTTTCAAACTGCCTTTACCACAAGCCATATGCATGTGGGCTAGCCAATTCTTAGGAAATCCAACTTTGTTGTGATCTTCTTTGTATTCAAGGGTTGCCATAGTGTTGAATCAGGGATTGAGATGTGCAAATAAGAAGGAATGAGATGTGCAATTGATTTGAGAGACTGCGGTTATATTGGGAGAGGAATTTAATATTTAGTTCGTGAATACGGTTTCCAAATTTAGCAGATCTAAATTCTAAATTTCTCGCGTAAACTTTGACTAATTTGAATTTAATTTATTCCCAAAATTAATCCCCCAAATTCCTAAACGTCCGCAGCAATGTAGTCAAGTAGAGTACATTTGACTAAAAAACACTACCAGCAGCAACGTTAAGTCAACCGGCAGCAATGAGATGGTCAATCGGCAGCAATGAATGATGTGTGACTAACGTCAAATCCCCAATTAACTCTAAACCAACCCAACATTTAATTCCATTAACCTCCCCTTAAGGCTATATAATCCCTTGAAAAATCAATCACAAAGAGTTGCTTGCAAATGAAGTAGATTTGACAATGGGGTTAACACAACCAAGAGTATCTGACAATAATCACAATCAATAGTTGTATTTAGTATCTAATGAACTTGAAGCTGCACTATCTTCAAAAGTCAACATTAGGCGCACAAAGTTACTTGTGAGATATAATTGTCGTTCAAACAGTTGTAAGGTTACATATTTTATTTGTCCCCGTTTATTTGTAGGAGTCGAATACACGTTTAGATCTCAAGCCGAATACACCTGAGTACGAGTCTTCATGGTGGATACAGAGCCAAGAATTCTTCCAAAACTACGTTCCCAGGGCTGCAGCCACATCCAATTACACCCTCTTCGATGCTTATCTTAACAGGTTGTCAAAGGCACGCAAACGGGTCAGTGAGTCGTTGAAAGTAAATTCCACTCAACGTAGGGCTGGTAATAGTTCACCAACCAAGAGGCTTAAGGACCGTGTCCTTGCTGAGCTTAATGGCCAAGTATTGAAACTTGAGATCATTATTGAGGTTGGGGGGCCCGGGGGAAAGGGTAATTTAAAAAAAAAAAATTAGACATTTTTGAATCCCGATTTTTTAAAAAAAAAATTTTTGATTTGAAGGGAAATGGATTTGAGTTTTTTTCCCAAGGTTTTTTTTAAATTCCTTTTAAAAAAAATTTTTAAATTTTTATTCCCCTTCTGATTAAAAAGAATAGCTAGGTAAATGTTATTCCAAATTTCGTTTACCTTTTGGGTAAATTTTTTTTTGGTAGTAACACAAAATTGTTGAGGGTATTTATTCAAGGGGAAAATTAGAGGGGGTTTGGGAGGGGAAAAAGAGGTTCGTTAGAAAAAAGGGGGAAGTGAGGAGAGTATATGAAAAAAGGGAAGGGTAAAGGTTGCGTTGGAAGAAGAAAAAGTTGAGTGGGGAGGGAAGAAAAAACGAAATGTTTTGAATTCGAAAAATTCAAAATTTTGGCGGTTCACGAGAGAGGGAAATTATTTGGAAAATGATTGAATCAGAAAATGGGGGAAAAAAAGGTTTAAGTTCCCTTTAAAAAACAGGCCTGAGTTAATAAAACCCCGTAGTGAATTGGAAGGCCCCTTGGGTTGAGGTTTTCCCCTGTTAATGGTTTTTAATTTGTTTTGTTCCCTTTTTTTTAATTTTAAAAATTTAAGTTGTGGGATCTATTCGAGGGTTTCCCCTACCGGGAAAAAATGTGGGTCCCGTGTTTGAAGATTTTTGGTAAAGGGGGTACACCCCAGGAAAATTTATGGTGAAAAACGTGATCGAAAATTTTGGGTATTTGTTTGTTTAAACCCGGGAGAAAGGGGTAACTGAGAGGTGAGCGTCAGCTTTTTAATTAAAAAAGGTTTTATTCCCCTTTTTTAAAAACTTTTTTCCAGCATAGATTTGGGTTGACTAATGTGGATGTAAGACTATAATGCAAATGGGGATGGTTAGTGTTACTTTTTTAGTTTTTCAAAAGGACCCATTTTTTGGAGGGGGTTCCCCCCATGGAGCGTGGGGGGGAACGTTTAGGTGGGGGTTTAAAAATTTCATGAGAGAAAGTTTTGTTTATCCCCATTTTTTAAAAGTTGGTTTTGGGTTTAAGATAGTTAGTAATTTTGATTGTGTATAAAAGGTTTTAAAAAAAACCCCTGTTTTTTGGGGTTTTTTTTTCCGTAACAAGGAAACAAACTGGGTTTCCCTTTATACGATAGGAGTGGGAAATTTTGATCGGCGACATAGATATCCCCGGGAGGAACCCGGTTGGAGGTTGGTGTTGTAAAATTTTTTTTTTTATTATTTTTGGTTGTGGTGTGATTCTTCCCCCCTAACTCAGATCCCCCAATTTTGGGGGTTGAGTTTTGGTTTATTAGTTGTGTTTGCTTTTCCAGATTTGAAACAAATGGCGGTAAAATAAGTTGTTTCGAGAAAACAAATGTTTCCATTAGAATCAGTTTAGAACTTTTGCAAATCTTCAAAGAAAAACCATTTGAGATGCGCCCCAAAAAAGTTTAAATATTTCTGTTTTCCCCTTTGTTCCCTTTTTTCAGGAAACTCTTTTATTTTTTTAAATTATGGTTCCTACATATAAAGTGTAACTTCCCACATTAAACCCCCCTGCCCCAACTTATTTTTTTTGGCCCTCAATTCTTTCCATTAATTAAATTTTTAAATTTAGTTTTTTATTTAGTTAGGAATTTAAAATTTTTGAATCCCTATCGGTACATAAAAGTATTCAAGTAAAAAAAAAAGTCTATTGGGGAATTTTTAAAATTTTTTCCCCTTTTTAAATAAAGAACCCCCAAAGTTGGGAATTTTAGAATAATTTATTTTATTTGTGTAGTTGTTTATTCTGTGGTAGGGGTTTTTTGGTCGGTTCGCTGGTGCATTGTTTGTTTTGCGGGCAGTTTTGTTACTGTTGGGTCATGGGTATTTTTTGTAGTTTGTTATTTTAAAAAGAGAAAATAGAATTGTGTTTTGAATCCCCCACAAGGTTACAAGTTTCTAAAAGTAAAAAAAAATATGCTTTTGGGGGAAAGTTTCCCCCTTTTTTACGATTTTAAAAAAATTGGCTAATAATTTTTTTTAATAATAGTGGTACATAAACTCCCCCAAAATAAATTTTGGTTTTTGGGTTGTTTAACCAATTTCCCAAAAATTTTTTTAAAAAATTTCCCCAAAGTATATTGTTTGAAGGGACGATAGAATTTTTGTCAAATATTTATTTTTTTACCCCCATTATTAATATTTTTGGGTTTTTTTTTCTTTTTTTTATCTTTTAAAAAATTTTGGTTTTTTGCTAAATTTGGAAAAACAAATT